>JAUCMS010000034.1:17307338-17328324 GCA_032357445.1 Enteromius radiatus
TTTATTTAAGAAATAATCAGACAATATTTATCTTTAAGTTTAATAGTAAATCCTCTTAATTTACCAAAAAATAAAATATGCTTAAATTTCATTAATTAAAAGACAAATTAAATTTGGGTGAAATTTTCATACTTTTATTATTTGAAACACTTGAAACACCTGTTAAATTTGGTAAAGAGTGACATTGATTTTTGTACATTTTATTTTAGTTTGACTTAAATGAGCGTTTTTTAAATGCTTTTGTGTTTTGCTTTAGTACCGAAATTGGTACAGAGAACTTTGGTACCGTGACAACACTATTGCATACTACACTTTTTGCCATTGTATTTTTGACCCATTTTAGACTTCGTTTAACATTGAATATGACACTATTTTCTGGCATATAATTCAAAATAAATGTTTTATTATTTTCTTGTTCAGTTTTGAACATACATGGATTAGGTCAACTTTTTTTAATTTGGTTGGATGCATTGAAATAAACTCAAAAATCTTATTACACCAAACCTAACAGTCCGTAAAGTGTATTTTAAGTGTACTCAATTATTTACAGGAACCTTTCTTTCATGCACGGACTACCAATTTTCCAAAAATGTGTAAAATACCATTGATTCTAAAAATGAAAAATAAATCACGCACAACACAGATCACCCTGGAGGTCTTTCAGCCTCCTCTAGATTGATTTGCTATCATGGCCTCTACTTGATAGATTACATGGTGTCTTCTGAAAGGCTGAAGTAATCAGTATCCCTTCTCCAACACATCAGACTTCTGATGAACAAAGGTTTTTGGGGTCAAAATACAGAAGTCCTGGAATAGCCATATGCAGCAGGGAAAAGCATTGGGAGCAGTGTGTGGGTGGCAAAGTGTTTTTAGCTGCCAATATTTTACTGAAGATTCTCAGATTTGGTTGGTTGAGTCACTGGCGTTCATGGTCGTTGTGCTGTGCTCTTAACTGTAGTGAGTCTTGGCTAAACCAACAGCATGCCATGGCCTGGCACGGCTTGTTTGCTGGTATGACTCATAAATGAAGGACTGCATCGCATGGGAGTGCAGGCACTCCAGCCTGCAACTTCAGAACATCCTCCACGTGTCCGTAGACCAGGACTCGGTGCGCTCCAGTGGCAGAAGCGAAGCCAAGACGAGACGCAAAAGACACTCAGCTGAATTCAGTTCATTTCATTCCATTCCCAAAGCAATTCTGATGATTTTTGTCTACAATGCAGATGTTCTTTTTGAAAATTTCTGACATTTGCCAGACTATTGCACATAACTCGCCGGAAAGCCAACACACCCCGCTGACAAGGCAACAACTGAGAATGTCACTGGTGCACCGTTCCAAAAATGAGGGGGAAAAAAAGCAAATTCTTAGGAAGAAAAGGGCTAAAAAAAATACAAATAAAAGCCTGCTCAGTGGGCGCAGTAAATTTGCTTCCATCTGAAGAGTTTTTTTGTGTGGATCTCCTCGGGTGACCACATGTTCCCCTCTGCATTCCTTCAGCTGGTTCTCATCCATCCGATGTCATTCTCCTCATTTTCCTACCCACGTGCTCCTGTGGGTCAACAAGAGCCACTCGAATGATAAACCATCCCATCAGGATGGGTCTTGCATGCAAACACAACGAGCAGGTCGCCCACTCTCTCTCTCTCTCTCTTTCTTTCTCTCTCCATGGGAAGACAAAGAAGCTCCAGAAACATGCAGGAACAAAGTCCAGCTAATTTATTACACTCGGCCAGAGGGACTCGAGCCGTGACAAACAGCCTCCTGTTGAGAGGCCTGTGTAGTGTGTCCAGAGAGTGGGCTGAGTATTCAGACCTGGGTCAAACTCTGGATAAAACAAAGCCTCTTTATTTACCAGAGGATTCACAGAGCATGACACGTTTGGCAGATTAGGCTAATTGATATTGGATGGATGACGTTTTGTATCCATTGTAGCAGCTAAGTAGCATTTGACAAAGCTTATCCTGAGGAATTTGTTTATTATTGTTGGCTAGTAACTAAAATAGTAGCAGTTAACAGTAGTTTAAAACCATGACAGTGTAGCTTTTATTTCATTTATTTTAGTTTTTTGTTTATGCAGCCAATTTATAAGTAATCTGATGAGTACTGATTATAGCATTGCTAGTTTAGTATATACTATCATGCAAATTGTGTACTCTAAAAGTTACGTAATGGCATTTATTTAGTGTTTTTGAAACCAAATGTGTTAAATCTGACAAAACAATTCTACTAATAGCAATTGAACAATTGTATTCTAAAGTACCATAAGTGATTGTTTAATCATGAACAAATATTGATTCATTTAATGGCTTCAGTGTAGATTAGCCTGTGCTTTGTTAGTTACTAGCTACTTACATATTCATAAGAAAGGTTTGACTGGAGTAACTATGTCAAATGTGTATCAAAATACTCTTTGAGAGAGGTTTGCATGACCCTGGTTGTGTGAGATCCAAAATGGAGTTTGGAAAAGGGATAGTTTACCCAAAAATAAAAGTTTGTGTCATTATTTACTCACTCTTGTATCGTTCCTAACCTGTATGGGTTTGTTCTTTATGTTGAACATTTGGAAGAATGATGGAAATCACACAGTTGTTGATTCTATTGACTTTCATAAGATTTATTTCCCTTCTATGTGAGTCAGTGAGGACCAACTAAATTTCTTCAAAATATTGTCTTTTGTGTTTAACATCTATAAAGAATCTCATACAGGTTTGGAACAACATGAGAGTGAGGAACAATTTTTATTTAGAGTGAATTATTCCTTCAAGAACCCAGTTCAAGTTGCAACAAACCCAAAAAAACACACTATTCACTATTCCATTGTAGGTCGGCAGCATGTGTGCGAGGCTGTTGTGTGGTTCAACAGTACATTTGTTTTAACAATCTATTTGATGACTATTCAGAAAATCCCTGTTGAGAACATTTGTAAACTTTATGCAAGATGTATTGTGTGTCAACACTGTTGCCAAACAGGTGGCTTAGTTTGCAGTTTGAAACTGTCTGACATGCCACTTTATGATCCACAGGAAATGAACTAGGCTCCAAAGATTTTACCTGAGACAGTACAACGCTTTCACACCTTTGTGAACTCCGTGTGTGTGTATGCTTAAAGTAATAACCTATTAAGCTGATTAAAAGTGATGGTAGTTATGACTTTGCAACATCGATAGCACATAAAGATGATTTCTGAAGGATCATGTGACAGTTCAAGACTGGAGTAATGATTCTGAAAATTGCATCACAGGCATAAATTATATTTATAAACATCACAATAGAAAAAAAAAATTTCACTTGCAATAATATTTCACAATATTGCTGTTTTTACTGTGCATATAAACATGTATGGATAGTATTTCTAAAGATCATGATTTTGCACAAACTCAGAAATACAGCTTTTTTTGGTCTGTTTTGGTTCTCGCTAATAGTAGTGTAAACATAAGGAGACGTTTAGTGGTTTGGCATGTGGGGCTGAAGTCACATTTTTAGCAGTTTGTGAACAGCTTTTTCGTATTTATTTTAATTGATCATTTTTTGAGACCCTTCATTTTGCCAAAATTCAGAGATGTTCCTTTTGACAGATTGTGTTTGTATGGAAATAAAAGACAGAGGAGGTGAGAGAGCGTGCTGGTATATTCATGCTGCGAGGAAGCAGTCTGTCCTAGCATATGCCCTCAAATTTATGAGACTCTAAAATGCAAGGGTACGTCCCAGGCATGTCCTTTCACACCTTCTTGCAATACTCACTAACTCTAAAATGCTTTTTCTTTTTTTTCATAGAGACCAGACATTTCTTGTGGGATGTCTCTTTCTACAGTATTCTGGGAAGTCTGTTACCGTCTATGAAAGTGTTACAGGACACATGTGTAGGGTGTAACTTATGTTTTCTGATCCCTTTTGGCCAAAGCCGCCTATGTCACTAGTTTCTCCTTTTTCTCCTCTTCTTTCTTCCGTTATCTGATTACTAGAGTTCATCTGCCATGTAATGATGTTCTCATAGTAAAGCAATTGGCCTAATAGTGAGATCTGTAAAAGCTGTTTTTCTCAAGAGGGGCCGCGTGATATAATGAAAAGTGGTGGTCGCTTTTTCACCATGCTAATTTAGTAGTCAATGTGCTGAGTGGGCTTTTTTTCTTTCTTTCTTTTTCGTCAATAAAGCCTAAATGGAAATGGCGCTTTCATTGATTTGCCATTAGTGGACAATTGATTCATTCATGCGGGGGAAAAAAAGTTAAAATGGATGCTGACGTGAGCATATTATTTTTTCGAAAAGGCTCAAAGATGAAAGTGCCATAAATTGTACAGTATATTATAATACTTTTTTTTTTTTTTTTTTCACACCCATTCTCTTTTTGCTTTGACATGGTTGCAAACTAGATAATGTGGCTATTGTGGCGTTTAGATCAACAATGTCCAGCCATGACCATTTTGATTTCATGGTGGCCCGAGATGGTTTGTTCCGACTGCAGAGCCCCCGACCCTTTCAATGTGTGTCTGCTTCACTGTTTGTCGAAGCCCACCGACTGAAAGCCTTTAGTCTCACTCTGTCTGACCCTAATTCAATAATACACCAGCTGACATTTTGACTAACTTGCCAGACTGACATATTAAAATACATTGACTTAGTTTAACGTGCTATCGATTTTCTGTTGTTTAACAAGGAACGGTTCAAAGTGTCAAATCTATTAGTTATCATCTTAAGAGAGCCCTTTAGTGCCTCACTCATTATTTGACATTACGTGAGTGTAAATTGGTGATGCATTTTGTGACTTTGAAATATCAATAGATTATTTTTCTTTCCAGTCGTATGAATTGATTTGTAATGCTGGCGTTTATAAGATTAGCCTCTTTGCACCTCTATAATCTGCCATATATAAATGATTTATTTATGCAAATTTTTTATTTCCCGTTTCAAGGAAGCTGTGATGCGGCAAGACCTTTGGACATGATTTACAGCATGACCCAGTGCTTTTCATCTATAAGAAGGATTCACTGCGATTGCAGATGTAGTAGCCAGCAGTGACCACTTGATTAAACGCAAACATTTCAGAATCCCATTGATTTTACATGTTGAGTTCTTTCGTTTATTTTAGTAATATGACTAATAATAACTGCATGCAACAGAACAGAATTCTCAAATGCAGTATGAATGGATGCATTCATTTAAAGAAAAAAATGAATGCGGAAGATTATCAGTGAATGAAATAAATCAAGAGCAACTTGATAGAAAGAGAGAGTGAATGAATAACTGAAAGAATGAAAGAAAGACATTTGTACTTTTTGTGTGAGCTTCTCAGCTTGGATTGTTTCCTTAACAGTTCAGTTCTTTATTCTGACAAATTAATTGATTTTCCTCCTTTTATAGTCCATGCAGCTTTTCTTCACGAAACTGCACAATAGAACAAGGCTGTTGTCCCTGAGAGCTCTTCTTGCATAAGCACCACATAAGGGGAAGGTATTCTGTTATTGACCTGCAGGCATTCTCATGGGAAGAAACCATAGACAAAAGCCCAGGCAGGAGAGCAGAGTGGACAGACCGGACGGCCTCTCTGTAGGCACTCTCAAAATATGACTGCGGCCCTTTCAGACACTGAAGCCGGGTGATGACACATACTTGGCAGACCGAAAAACACATCTCCCTACTGCCTGTGCTTGCAACCCCCCCTTTTCACTTGCTGGCACAAATAGAAAACAATTGTGCATTGTCTCTAACTTTTCAGAAGAATATCTGGAACAATTTTTTGGCTCTATTCAAGGGAGCTATGTTAGTTTCGTTAAAACGCATAGACCCTGGATGTACTCGCATTATACGAACGGCTGCTGATGTTCATGCACTTTGGCAGAAAGAATTTCCTCTGTGCGCTAAGCTAATCACGCGTCGAAACTAAGTATCCATCCGATTCGTAGAAAAGGAAAGGCAATCCATGGAATACGGTCACTGGTAGTAGGTCACTTGTTGCTTTTTGATTCCACAGACCGGCATGGTTTGTTTTGCTTTTGGCTCGAATTATAAGCCTTTGTTTTGGATGTAGCAAAGCTCTACTTGTCCGAAAACATTAAGGTCGCAGCCTGCTATCAACACCGCAGCTTTTAAGCTCCTCTCATGGCCGTGGAGCTAAATCTTGCTCCCAGTCTGAGGCAACTGGGCTCTAGATTACACAGGACTTATTTTGGATTTCACTTCTCATTAAAGCTGTGGTCGACCAAAACGTAACAACGTGCCAGTCACGGCAGGGATAGAGCGATAAGCAAACGTTCTTTGACAGATGTGGTCACTGTATCCCCGGCATGCAAATTAGACTCTAGGTGAAGCAGAGTGGCCAGTTTCAGGATTGCGTGCTACCACTGCTCCCCTGAGAGTTGTCAACTCACACTTGCATATAAAAAAGCTTCTTTGATTTTCTTTTATAGCCGAGAAGGATCTGCCCATGCCAGTGATTGGCTTTCACATTATTTGTCTCACTAACACCAATTAGAGTCATTCTAGGGAGTCAGACTTCCTCGGGGTGCTGTCAAGCCAAATCAGGCAGTGGCTCAAGAATTTGCGCACTCGTCATGCAACCCCGAGAGCTTCCACTGTTACTGATATTCAGTTACTATTCACCGCCAGAGCTCCAAGTGTTCGTTTTTGATTCACACTTCACGTGAAAGCTGATCTCGGAAGCCCCTGCCTGCCGGGCCTGGCACAGAGTTTGTTGTCATGTCTGGGCTTCTGGGTGTCGAGTCTTCAGGCGGTGGTGTTTTGTTTTCTCTGGCTCGCCAATATATCAAGTAAATTGGCACCTCCTTCTAAATGATTCAGAGGTGTAATTGAACCACAATCGCTCTCGTGTTATCCTTTTGTTCAGAAGGATGAAGATCTAATTTGACGAATGACTTGGAGAAAATAAAGAAGGTATACCTGAGGGGGGAAGAAATTGTGAAATTCTGCCAAGAAAGTGAGTGATTCAAAGTCGAGGCAGGGAATTGAAATGTGTCTGATGACGGAGAGCTTTATCTCACGGAGAAATGTAGTTCTCGGAGCATCTGTTTTTCTTGTGAACTCTTACAAGGCAATCGTTGCAATTTCAACACGTCTTGTTGAAAATTTCCCCCAAGACAACCAAGAAGTTGAAGCATGTCCTGAACTAGTTCTTTTTGGCAGTTTAGTCTGTCGTAACATCTCCTCGTTTTTTTTTTTCCAGTTCCATCTGTTCTCATGGGCGACTGGTAGACAGGCGTTCGCGGCTGGCGACTGTGCAAGTAGCAAATGATCAAAGACATTGGCTCGCTCTACAGCCAGGGATCCGTTGCTCTTTTTGCATATCTTTCTCTTGTAAACATGTTTCCATTAAACCTTTTGTCTCCATTCTGTGTTAATTGCATGTTCTTGGCGCCATTGCTGTGACGGCTGATTATTCCTTTGTGCTGATGGCGCGTTATCGCACTTGTCACGTATTTCCCGATGCATGTTTTAATTACAGCTTATGTCATTGCTTGCGCTCTCTAAGGAGACTAATTACGGTTCGACAGTTCAGCAGCATCTTCTTGTGCTGAGGCACACATTCACGATCACAGGAAGTAGAGGGGGTTTGTTTCACAGCAAGATACCACAACTGCCTTGGGTTTGAATGACATGGATTTTGGAAAGGATGACTGCATATGGAATAACGTTAACTGCCTTGTTGCTTTGTTTACACGTGTTTGTGTTGTTTGATGGCCTTGAGGGCTTTCTCTGTCTTGTTGGGCGGTGCAACGCAGGCAGACAGCGTGGGCACAGTGTGTGTCTGTGGCCCTCAGAGCATATCCCACCCTGCCTCCTCCCGTTCCCTGTACAAACTCTATGCTTTTATAAGACCTGCATCAGACATATTTAGAGTCCCAAAGCCTTCTCTTAGGGAGTAAACTGCACATTTATCCTTCCACTTACTCATTCCCTTCTACATTGGCCATCTTCATGCATTTTTCATTCCCCTTAGCTTTTTGTCTTGAAGTTTCTTAGGGATAGCCAGTAAATGGTTTCTGGCACAGTTGATTGACAGCCATTTGGTACCACTTCGTGCTTGCTTACAGCTAAATGGAGGTCCCTGTCTTTCTGTTGAGCTTTTATTTGTTTTTAGTCAAGGGTGCGGCACATGTCCTCACTTTCTAAACTTTGAGGAAAGTCAGAATGCATTTTCCCTCCTCTTATCTTATTGTGTCCCAGTCAAAACCCACAGACTTAACTATAAGGTCATTTCTGTGTGAGGAACGTTACATTAATTGTTTTTAACTGACTGTTACTCTTGAAGAGAATATTGTGGAACAATATTCTTATTTTTAGAAGATTTTTTTTTTTTTTGTATGTTATAGAGTCCTGTCATTCATTGATGTCTGCAACACAAATGGTCCAGGTTGAGTTACATGCAAAGTTTAATACTTGGCTTTAGTGGATTTGAAAAAAAAAAAAACAATGGTAGTGATTCTTGCCTTACTGAATGACTTTGACAAAGCTGCAAGATTTTGTCAATGTTCAGTTTACACTTTCACAAATGGTCTCATGTATATAATGTGTCGTAGTTATGCCCTGTCATAGCTCATAAACTAACACAACAAGTGATGTGGTATGAGGATTAACTCAAACATCACGCTTGAAATGTTAGGGCCTTATGAAATCTGTTTTATTTTATTCCCAAATTCTGTTTTATTTTTTATAAATAATTTTTTCTGTTTCTAAAATTAAAATTTATTACAATTTTTATTAATGATTTTATTGGTAGTATTAGTATTATAATTACATTAAGTAATATATTTCTGTCACAGTTTCTTCAAGTTAAACTACACTTTTATTTTAATAGGTTGAAGTGAAGACCTTTTAAACTTGTATATGGTATAGTGAGCAGTTATAGAGATTTAAAAAAAATTTGTTCTGGAAACAGAGCGTGCATCAAAATGCGCTTTTAACAGTGTGTAGTAAACAAAACATTTACACAGAGCATACACAATTCATATTGGATTTATTAATTAAAAATTAAGCCAATTACATGACATTCTGTATTATACAGTAAATTCCGATTTTTATGACTGGATTTTGCAACTTTGTTTGCGTTTTCTGCATTGTGGAAATTGAAGAACCCTCAAATATTATTGTGCACACTATATTAAATTAACTGACTTTTATACAATTAAATTGGTTTGAATCTTAAACTCTTTCTTTTTCTCCATACAGCCGTGCTATCAAGACCAACCAGGACCTTCTCCCTGAAACGCCATGGATCAACATCTTCTACGATGACTTCTGGGGGACACTTCTCACCCACAGCGGTAGCCACAAGTCCTACCGCCCACTCTGCACGCTCTCCTTTCGACTCAACTATGCCTTGGGTGGCTTAGATCCCTGGGGTTACCACCTGGTCAATGTGGTTTTACACTGCACCACGACCGCCCTGTTCTCTAGCCTCTCAAGCCTGCTGCTGGGGTCGGGTTGCTGGAGCCTGCTGGCCGGGCTTCTCTTTGCCGCTCACCCCATCCACACCGAGGCTGTGGCGGGCATCGTTGGCCGGGCAGACGTAGGAGCCGCCCTCTTCTTCCTCCTGGCCATGCGCTGCTACGTACGCCACTGCTCACTGAGGAAGAGCGGTGCCCATGGACGGAGCTGGACGTGGTTTTTGGGCACCTTGGCATGTGCTTCCTGTAGCATGCTTTGGAAGGAACAAGGCGTGACAGTGCTGGCCGTAGCTGGCATGTACGACGTGTTTGTCTTCAACAGGTTGAAGCTGCAGCAGGTTCCCGCGCTCTTCCAAAAGGTAAACAGCCTTTATCCACCATTTGGAGCACCAGCTGTGTTTTTATACTCGTGTATCTGATTTCCTAAACTCTTGCTGTGTTTGGAGGAGCCCAGCGATGTGTGGATGGATAGCGCATGTGTGTGCTGGTGGATAATTTGTATTAAAAAGTCCATGTGTGGTGGTTGCTTTCCATCAGGATGAAATTTGGAAAACATTTTGGCATGCATGTTCAACTGAGTGAACCACAACAAACCGTATCTTTTTTTTTTTTTTTTTACATAGCACACAAAAAATGCAAGAGCGGAGGGCAATCAAATGAAAATTGGTGTTTATTTGGTGTATTTACATACATACATCTGGCCAGAGATATCTGTGATTTTGCTTGGCAGGACACGGTGACCAGTAATTGCGAGAAAATGTTTCTGCACCACATCAAATTTCGGCAACCTTATTGCAGCTATGTTTACCTCTTTGATTTGGAGTTTGCTGAAGGCCGGCTTTTTAAATTTAAATGACCCATTCTGCTTTCTCAAACTACCGTTCATCCGAACCCGTCACGGGTGAAGTCAGTCCACAGTAAACTCCTGTTTTTAATGAACCCTTTATAATTGGAAAATTTTCGAGTGAGGCCGGAAAGGCCTGGCTAACGTTCTGGATTTGTTTTATTAACGGCCAGAGTGCAATCGTAACAAATGCTCCTTTAATGACGTCTAATGATGTGGATGTATTGTGTTTACATGAGAACAGTAATTAGCGCGGTGATCACTCATAAGCAGCAGCAGTCAATGAGTGTGTAAAATGAGGTATGGTGGAGAAAGAAAGGGCAGGGAAATCAATGATGTTAGAAGGATTGCATGCAGTGATGCCTTGCTCCTTAGTGTGCAGATCTCTGCTCTCTCAAGCAACCTACCATCAGGTCGACTTTTGCTCAACCCTGGCTTGTCAAGAGGATTTACTATCGACCGTCAAAACGCACTGACGTTCGTAACCATCAGACAGTCAGCACAAACCAAACTGACGTATGCACAAATGGGATAGAGAATTACAGACCCATTGAACTCTCATTCTCATGAGCATTGCTAATGCTTTTATATTGTGTATATTTTGTATATTTAGATTTCCCTCATGTAACACTCATTTAAAAGGATAAAATGAAAACTTTGCCTTGTTTACTTAACTATTTCTTTGTTCTAAATCAGATTTTTTACATTTTTATTTTATTTAATTTTTTTATAAGATATTTTGAAGAATTTTGGTAAGCGTACAGTTGTTGGTAGCCATTGAGGTCCATAGTATTTTCTTCCCTACTATGGAAGTCAATGGCTACCAGAAACCGTTTGGTTACCAATATTCTCCAAAATATCTTTTTATGTCTAGCAGAAAAATATAAATTAAAGATTTCATTCTACAGGTATTTAGCTGTTTTATCCTTGTTCATCTGTCTGTATTGTTTTAAAAAAAAAAAACAGTTTAAGGTTGAGTATATAATGACAGAATGAGCAGACATTTTTGGGGTTAGCTAAAACATAATTTAAAAATACTGCTAAATATGCAACAATCATACTTTTGTTTTTTTTTTAATCTGTAACTTTTTAGACAAAATATTTGTATATTTTTTACAATATTAAATAATATTGTTGAGAGATTACTTCATTTATTCCTTTCAAAATGTATTTAAAATAAATGGATAATGTGCATTTCTTTTTAAATATCAATTTTTGCTCTTAAATTTTATTTCTACCACTGTTCATTTTTCATGATTTGCGCTTACAAGTGTATTTTAAACCAGTATTGCTTCACTTCTCATCACAATAACCTGTGACATGTCAGAGGGAGGCCAGCCTGTGATGCTGTCTGCCTCTGGCTTATTCATAGACTGCAGCAGACAGGCCGTATGATGGCACATCACTTCAGCCCGGGTAGTCTGCCCTGTAGGTGACAAAAGAGCATGATCTCTCATATCTGACAGCTCTCTGCACTCTGATTGACCATCTCCTCATCAATCATCAGCTCTTCTATCAGCTGCAGCTGTCATTTTAACTATATTAAGCCGTACAGTAGAAATGCTTCGCCCCACAGAGTGCCAGAGAGCATTCGTTGTGTCCGCGAACCCATGTGCTTCACATATCCTTTCCGCATCAGGGCCCGGCTGTGTTTTCACATCGCTGTCATCCAGTTCAACAGTATTAGCACGTTGTCAGAGGCAAATAATTCCAGATTTTCCTCTTTGAGGAGAGACCGTGTCACTCTGACTTACGACAGCTTAGCGTAAAGTAGAGTCGAAGGGGAAGCCAGAATTACTGTGTAAACATATAAGCATCAAGACGTCTACGATCCGCAAACCCAAGGACAAATACCTCTCATCTGCCAGGCTGCAGTGCGGCGATAATTCCAGAGATGAAAGCTGGATGGGTTTTAGCAAAGACAAACTGCTTCGTACATCCAAAGGCCTGAAGACTCATTCGCTATAATGAGACGATAAACTAAACGTGGGGGAATAAACTAAAAAGCACCAGCGTTTAGATGTTAGAGCGCATTCATCAATGTGGAGTAATAAACACATCTATAATTCTCTTTGCCTGGTGCTGGTCTTTTGGTCTGTGGACTTGCTTAATGTATGAGGCGTAGAGACATATTAATGGCTGTTCCTCGTCCATCCATATTAAATGTGTAGGCTTGGATGAGAATAGCGACGTGATCGTAAATTGGGCCTCTTATCTGATTGTGGTATGCGGTTATGACATCATCCCATAGCTTTATATCAATGCTAAATCATAATGTCTGCTATAAGTAAATGCTCTCTGGGCAGCTGGTCTGGACTCGGGATGATCACTTATAGAGATAGATGACGCGTTCGATTCAATTATCTCAGGTTTAAGAGGGTCTGGTCGTTGTGAGGCTTCTAAACTGCATTAAAGTGTTTCTTAGAATCTCCCTGGTCTGCTCAGAATGCTTATTTAATTTCCAGTCTTCTCTTGGATGCCGCATTTAATTTGATGTGTGAAAATTAGGCTGCAAGAAATGGAAGTTCGGTCTGTTTACTATGTGATATTGTTTGTAGTCAATCTTTAGTGGCTCTTGATCTGAAAATGTCACTTCAAGGCAAACAAAATTGTGGTTTTCATAACAAAACCACATGAATATGTTGTGGACAGTTATATTAAGGATGCAATATGAAAGTTCTGGACAATACCGATGTTCATTATTGTTCATATATATATATATCTTTGTGTGTTAGATAACAACTAACCTTTATGTAAAAATACAATAAATTAACATTTAAAAGCTCAATATCAGCCAGCAGTGACAGATGTAAATGAGGAAATATTAATAGTATGTTAATGATGTGTTAATAACATTATTGTATAATTCTGATATATCATGCATGGACATCCCAAAATAATGCACTTTTAATACTTAGAAATTCACCTGGCTCTTATCAAATAATTTTGAGAGAGATTACCTGTGCTGGGTTCGGTTATAACAGCATAACGACATTAAAAAATGTCGAGTAGGCATCCAGACTTAACTTCTAGTAGCATTTTTCATCCTCTTAAATGGTAACCCAGTGTCACAAAGTCTTTTTCCATATCATGATAATCATTCACATGCTAACGCTCTTTTTGCCTGGATCTGAGTGTAATGGTCTGGTTACACATTCCTCACACCTCTGCTGTCTCTCTGCTGTAATGATAGCCAGACAGACTGCTGTGAATACATAATGAGCTCTTTCCTCTCTTTACATTAGAGCTGTGATTCCATTACCCCTGTAAACAGTTGTATTCTTCTCTGCTTTTGTGGCTGTATTAAGGCATCATTTATGGGAGAAGCACTTTAATTTAAGAAAAGCTTAGAGCAAATCAAGAAACGTCTTGGGTAGCATTTTACTTATGAACTACTGGCATGTTGGAAGTAATTTAAAGCTCTGTTTGAAAACCTAATGAGCTGATTGACTGTTGGCACCTAACTATCACAGAGCCTCCTAAATGACCAATTTAAACACTATTTGTATAGACAACACATCTGTGTGGCACTCAAATAATGCTCCTTGTGGCTCCAATAGAGTTTGACTATATCATGATGAGTAAATATAGGAAAAATGCTTTAGAAATTGTCTAAAACAATGTATCTTAGGAGGCAGCATATAATTAAGATGCCTGCCTATGCCTAAAATGCAGTCTAGGCAGTCAGCTGGCTTTGTTTTAGAGCTGAACATAAGTGTGTGCATGCGTATTAACATGAAAAAGTGGGAGAATGAGTTAAGTGCATGAGCACATGTTGAGTTAAAAGGGAGCTGCGATCTAAGCCCCTTTGGCAGCGTCTCCCTCCAAAGCTCTTGGGGGATTTTTATGGAGAGTCCTGGTAGAGCTCTAGGATGCTTTTGGTCATTGCTCACCCTTTTAAAAAAGCCTCCACGCTCACGGCTAATCAAAGTATGCTTGCTGATATGCTTTACATTGAATATTCATAGGTCAACGTGGATTTTCAAACTTTATCTATAACCCTTAGTCTAAAATTAAATGATATTTTTTTTTTTTTAGAGTAGGTCTAATCAGAGTTCACAATGAATGTAGGTTTTTTAACATTTAGCCTTCACATAACATTGTTGGCACCAGCAGCAATTGCATTTATGGTGTAATCAGTTTATCTTTATGTGGAAAATGCCGTTTTATTAGCTCATTTTCTGGAACAAGTTAATAGGCTCATTTTCAGTAACAGATACTGAAGTTAGATACAATTAGTGCACCACGTTTGGTTAACGCACCTTTCAGAATGAGATCACAATGTTTATTCATCAACATTAAGCTGTAAAATGTCTTTCCTGAGGACTTGGCAAAAAAGGACCGTTTTTCCACAGTATAAACGCCATTGTTGGTAAGCTAATAAAGTGAACATGTGAGAAGCATGGGTTTGTGCAATACAAGGGTAAAAAGTTTATCAGTTGTTAATTTTTTTTTTTTAATTGTGTTTTTGTGAATGGTTGGTTGGGAATGCTAACTTAGTTCGGTGTCAAATCGTCCAGTCATAGAAAAATATTTCATAGTGTAGTTGTAAAGTGTCAAGTGTATAAATAATGTTACAAGTCAAAATTATGAGATAAAAAGTTTGAATATGAGACAAAGTCTCAGTCAAAATTCTGACAAAGTCAAATATGGCTTGCAATTGAGAGACATAGTCCTAATTTTCAAAATCAAAATCATGAAATTTAACATTTAAATAGAGATGCTAATTCAAAATGGAGATTTAAGGGTGAAATTGAGAAATTAAATTTAATGCTGTTGAAATTGATATTAAATATCTAATTATGACAAGTCAATTATCTTAATTTTGATTCTTTAATCTAATAATTTTTAATCTAATAAAGAGATTAAAACATCAAAATGAAGATAACTGACTTGTCATAATTTTGATGTTTTATTCTCTTAAATATTATTGTCATGAGATGACATGCTAGTCATAAATGAGATGCATTAAAATGTAAAAATTCTCATGCAAAAAGGTCATTTTATGTCAGAATTTTGTCTTTGGATCTCATAATGACTTGGTGTGTAGTAATTTTTGCTTTTTAATCTCACAGTTATGATGTATGAAATGTTTTTTTGTTTTTTCCTTACATTGCAGAAATAAGCTTCCATAAAAGCTATATCATAACATTGTTTCTAATTACACATAATTATAAAATTTGTTGCATATTTTATTAAAACGGTAAATCTAAAACCACTAAGAAAATCATGGTCATTTTGAGTAAAGGCAATTCGAATTACGTTGTCATTAGGCATGTTTTCTGTAAGAGCATTGTGGTATTCGATAAGTCAAGTGGTTTACCGTGTGGGTGGTTCAGTTGGAAGGAAGCCCTGGTATGTCAATGAAGCATGTGTTAAGTTCAGCTCTGGGTGTGTGTGGCTGTGTTTAAGGGAACAGGTGTGAATTTATGACATGGCCTTGTGTGTGTACACATGGACACGTATGCACACATACACACACGCAGATGGTGTACGTATGCTCTAATGCCTTCTGTCAGTGTATGATGAAGTGATGCTCTGTAGGCATCATCACACACAGGAGCACCTGCCCACCAGGAGCACATTTATATTGCTCTGTATAGCTGCTTCAATATTCAAAATGGCTGCAAATCAAATTCTTTTGTCTGTTTTTGTCTTGTTTTCTGGTTTCTTTTTACATCAAATTGGAATTTGAATTAGAGAAGATGATGTGCTCTCTGCATGCATATATCATGAAGAATGTGTTGTGTCTTTGAGGTCAGCGTAAGCAGTGACCCTGCTGTGCATTCAGGCAAATCCCCCTTTGCCCTTACTTTTTCACACTTCTTTCAAAAGAGCTGCCTGTGACATCTAAGAGATAGGAATTCAGGGATGAAGACAATGTGCGAAAAGATCCAAATGCATTCTGATTTTCCTTTTTTGTGTTTGTTTTGCGTAATGTTGTGCATGTTTTTGTTTTGTGTTGTGTTTTTTTGTTTTCTGTTGTGTATGTTTTTGTTTTGTGTTGTGTTTTTTGTTTTCTTTTGTGTATGTTTTTGTTTTGTGTTGTGTTTTTTTGCGTAATGTTGTGTATGTTTGTGTTGTTTTGTTGGTTTTTTGTTTTGTTTTCTTTTGTTTTGCGTAATGTTGTGTATGTTTTAGTTTTGTGTTTAGTTTTGTGTAATGTTGTGTTTTGTTTTGTTTTGTGTTGTGTTTGTTTTGCGCAACGTTGTGTATGTTTGTGTTGTTTTTGTTTTGTTGTGTTTTGCGTAATGTTGTGTATGTTTGTTTAGTTTTGTTTTGCGTAATGTTGTGTATGTTTTAGTTTTGTTTAGTTTTGTTTTGTGTAATGTTGTGTTTGTGTTTTGTGTTTTGTTTTGTGTAATGTTGTGTTTGTTGTGTTTTGTGTTGTTTGTTTTGCGCAACGTTGTGTATGTTTGTGTTGTTTTGTTGTGTTTTGCGTAATGTTGTGTATGTTTGTTTAGTTTTGTTTTGCGTAATGTTGTGTATGTTTTAGTTTTGTGTTTAGTTTTGTTTTGTGTAATGTTGTGTTTTGTTTTGTGTAATGTTGTGTTTTGTGTTGTGTTTATTTTGCGCAACGTTGTGTATGTTTGTGTTGTTTTGTTGTTTTTGTTTTGTTGTGTTTTGCGTAATGTTGTGTATGTTTGTTTAGTTTTGTGTTTAGTTTTGTTTTGCGTAATGTTGTGTATGTTTTGTTTTTGTTTTGTTTTGTTGTCTTTGTTTGTTTGTTTTGTTTTCTTTTGTGGTTTTTCTTTTGGTTTTTGTTTTTTTGTTTTGTTTTGATTTGATTTGACAATTTAGGGCTCCAGAGGTGGAGCAATTTAATAATAATATGTTTGTTTATATACATTTATATAATTCGTTATTTATTTATTAGAAAAATTAGAGCTTGTAAACCGTGAGGGGCTGAAATATAAGAGGGCTTAGTAAAGTCACCAAAAAAGTAATTTCAAAGGTAAAGTGGATGAAAATATTTTGGTAGGAGATGCTCAAATGGCTTGTTGGAGAGAAAAAAATGAGACGATATGAAAACAGAACATTTGGGATTTTACAAGAGCTATCTCTTTTTTACATATGAAAATGTGTCCAGTATCTCTGACTTTTCTTGTCAGCTTTAATTTATGTATTTTCAGCTGCTGTTTAGTTTGTAGAGAGATGCGCAAGAAGCAATGTGAGCCTTCATTGTTTGTTTTTCCCAGAGTTGTACGTAAAAGCTCTCCGATCCAGTGAACTGTCACAGCTTCTCTATATATAGTGCTCTGTGGTTACTGCGTCTAAGCTGCTCTCTCCTCTGCTGTCTGCCCTCAGACGTGAGTTAAAGCATCTGGAAACATAAGACTCGCTCTTCCCACACAAACACACAGCAGCGTAGATGATCTGTTGATAATTTTTGAGATATCTAGTATGATACAGATGGTCATGTGATTGGTTGATTGGTTTTGGCTGACCTGGATATCTGACACTCTTGCTTTACCTTTAAATGAACTTATTCAGTGTTGCAATAAACACATAATATAGCATTAGCTTTGTTATAACAAGGAGAGCAATTCATTTACTAATTTTTTTTTTTTTTTTTTTTGTAATATCTGACTCAATTTTGTTTAGGTTTTTCTACTCAAAAACACAAACTCCAGTGACTTCAAATCAAACTGAAATGCATGCATGAGTTTATAATGTGTGTATTTCTGAAAGAATGTGATAAACTACTATAACAAAAAGCTATTTATCTCCTACTAGAGGTGTATCTAATTAATCTAGCGACTGCAAATAAATGAGTTAATTTTATTGTTTCTCAATATTTCTCACTCCCTAATTATCAATTAGCATTATGCTCAGCCGACTCGCCCACTCATGTAATTACTCCTTCAGCGAGCAGAGCATCTGGAGGTCGAAATTAGATTTGTGACCTTCATCTAAAAACCTGTGCGATGAATCAAGGCCATGCTGATGTGATGTTTGCTGTGAAATGTTTCTATCTTTATCGATCGTGCGCTGCATTGCTCTGCAAATCCTGATGGTCCTTGAGGTGGCGTTTTAAAGGGCACTTCTCACACAAATGCACGGTCCTCCTGAGGCGGTGCTGCCATTTTACATTTCTTGCTATAGCTAAATGGCACGATCGTTGAACCATGCATCCATTTGGCTGCATTCAAGGGAAACGTGTTCAGGGGGTTCACTTTAGTTTGCTGTTTTTTTTCTGGGCTTAAAACTGCTTTTAGGAGTTTGTTTACTCGTAAAAGGCCCACATGCTGCACTTTTGTAGCGTTTTATTTTTTTTCCCTAAAATCCTCTTATAATGTTAGTGAAGGTTCTTGCACAACAAAAACAATCCTATTGTACATGACTATACCTTGAGATATGTGTCCACATTCACATAACAGCAGAAAACGGTTGTCAATCCTTTATTTGAGTCCTTAATACACAATTCGGTTATTTATGGGTATGACATTCTGTAACCAAACTCCCACTGAATTTTCAGAACTATCAATCTCAGAACACACGCACTTTGTGAGCGGAACAGGACTAGACAACACCATAAGAGAGAGCCGCTCTGTCACATAAACGCACATCTATTGTGTGGTGCCTGTTTCCGGTAGCTGACAGTAATGGAGAATGAGCTGCATGTCATCTGAAAGTTTTAGATCCCATCAGTTTTCCACTGGAGCCGCTTCTGTCTTTTTTGTGCAATATAAATGCTCCGCTCTCCACCCAAATTTGAAAGCTGCTGTCGGTTAATGAAGGTTTGATGAAAGAACTCGCGGCTGAATTTGACTTTTTTCATGGCAGAAAGTTATAAGACTTTCAGTTTAATGGACGTCGCCATCTTTGAGATTACTTCGGTCACTGTCGCTATGGTTACTGGTAAGGAAAACGGGCTTGACTCCCGTTGTACATTCATACAGACAGAATTCTAAACACAACTGTAAGCTGCCGTGTAAACGAGACATTTCGAGACTCACACCGGTAAAGAAAATACAATTGTTAATCCTAAATACTCAACTGACAACTATATTCTGCTGCTGTGTGAACGTGCCGTATAATATTTGACCAACAAATTAGTACACTAAAATAATTTCTCAAGGATCACATGTCACTCGTGACTGAAGTAAAGATGCAGAAAATTCAGCTTTGAAAACATTTAAAAATATAAAGAATGGAAATATGCTATTTGAAAGTGTATAAATAAATTTCATTATATTCACATTTTTACTGTATAAATGTAGCATCGGTGAGCTTTAGAGATTTAATTTTTTCCAAACTTTTGATTGGTTGTGTACATAATACAATTTAACGATTGTAAATATCACTGGAATTAAATCAGCACTTATACTGCACTGTACAAAAACTTTTTTTTTTTTCCATAAAAGTATCTGCGTGGGGAGGAAGTTTCAAGTTTCAAAGTCTATGTATAGCTAGCTCCAGAGTAATTGTGAACTATTAAGCAAAATAAATCCTGGTTTTAAATTTGGTGTCCTCTTTAATACAAAGACCTTCATCACTGCAGCAGCAATCAGCTCTCTGTAATTCAAAGAGACCACCTACAGGATGATCTAACCTAAGTGATCTTTGTGTGTGTGTGTGTGTGTGTGTAAACTAAAAGGTTTCACTGAACAATCGCTAAAGGTTCAGATTAAGGCCTTTTGATACTTAGGGTTCCACAGATCTCTTAGCTACACTAAGCACTCATTTCTTAAAACCAAGAGGGAGAGGCGAAATATGAATTTTGGTTCATTATCATAACAAAGAGGCAGTTTAAGCAGTGTGATTAATGATCACAGGGACGTCTGCGGGGTAAACCCACTCTCTTTCATTTCACATGTGTATATTTTGTTGTTTATGCTAATGTGCACAAGAAGAGGTTGTATTCTCTACAGCTGTTTTCTCTCATCTTTCTCCAGCCTTTCTCTAGTTCTCACAGCATTATTATAGTCTTTATTATTTGTGTCCTCCTCAATATGGACGTGTCCCAATCGCTTGCTTCATAAAACCATATGTAATAAATAGGAAGCTTCTGCAGTTATCTTTCATTTAGCTTGTTGGGAATAGCAGCTTCTGATTTGATTCAATCCATAAACAACATTTACTCAAATGTTACTGAGGAAAATTAATCAAATGGATTGAGAACACTAAAGATGTCATTGCATTGGTCCGTTGCTTTAGTCCATTTTTCCCATGTCTTTGTTGCAGCACATTGGAGTTATTAAAGTGTTGCAGCAGATCCGTGAAGCATCTACACATGACATGAATGCTAATATTGTTTAGAGTGGAATGACTCCATTTTCTTGTAATGTCAGAGTCGGTTGCCACTTCAGCAGTATTTCAGCGCTGTTTTGTTTTTGTTCTGTGGAGCTGTCGTTCTGATTTAGCTGTTATTCAGCAGCAATGTAACACACATGACAAAATGAGAATAATGTGAGATGAATATCATTTCTTAGAACTATGCTTGAACACATACAGAATAGTTCACCCAAACCTCAGTGAAAGCGCTCTTGTATTATTAGTTAGTAGTTTAGATGAAATCTTCAGAGGCTGTAAATGCTAAGACGCTCAGAGAGGAAGCCAAGAATACAAGAAAACGCCACCAAAAAAATAACAAAATCTGTGAAAGGTTCTGTTGTTCCCACACTTTTTTTTCCCCCAATAATAGTGTCTGCCTCCTTTATATTTAAATTAGTGCTGGGCAACGATTAATCGCGATTAATCGCATCCAAAATAAAAGTTTTTCTTTACATAATATATTT
>JAUCMS010000034.1:17341008-17368821 GCA_032357445.1 Enteromius radiatus
GAGGCCCGAAGCTTGACGGACCTTGCTTACTTAGTAACCGTTGCTAGGATGTGTGATTGGACAATGGCCGTTTTGGGGTGGGGTTTTGCGAAAGGTCCATTACATTTCTACCCGTTTTCCAGTTTTATATTATAATTGAAATATTTTAGTTTTAGTGATATTTATATTTATTTTCCAGGGTTTTTTTTTCATTTAATATTGAAGTTTTAGTAAATTGTGTGATGTCATTTTTTTATATTGTTTTATGTCTTTATAGATGTTATAAATGTTTTATTTTATATTTATTTCATATATATATATATATATATATATATATATATTACAAATAACAAAGTGTTATTTCCTGTTTTTAGTTAACTATAAATCCCTGCTCTATTTAGACTGGAATTCTTGAAATTCAGCCATATTGTAATATTTAGTTACTCAAAGTTATATTCACATTCATCTGCTCTACAACAGATAGGTGATACTTAAGTGTTACTTAACTTAAGGGTGACTGGATTTGTTTCAATGATTTAGTATCCCACAAATGCTGCTGCAAACCACAAATGACCAGTTTTGAGCTTTGAGGGTTTATGTATCAAGTTTGCTCAACCCCTCTTCATATCTGTACTCATTTTGGTCTGTGGCTCAGATATTTAGAAATATAAATCTGAAACATTTACTTAATTTTTAAGTAAGGGATATTGACCTTTACAAAGTGTGTACTGGCATTAAAACAAAAGCACCAATACTTTTTTTAAGTAATAACTTCCATTAGCGCAGAGACTATTTCTTAATTAACTGTAAGCACAAGATGATGATTTAATACATTAGAATCATTAGAAGTTCCCTCAGTTTATCAGTCACATGGATTCATGCATCAAATTAATTTTGTGTGTGGAGCAGAGCCACTGAACTGTTAAATTATCGTCCTCTCTGATTGAATTCCATCTATTAACGACAGCCCGTTATCTTCATTTGTTAAATGTCTAAAATTGATTGTCACAATTTTATTTAAATCATTTATCAAGCCAGACTGCATCAATATGACTTTGTAATTACGTCTCGTGATCCAATTTTACAGGCTGTGGTATTCTTGCGCTTTTCATGGCACAGATTCAATGCATGGGTAACATCTCAAATTGCATTATTATAATGTAATTTACTGTTTTTCCTTGCTTGTGCCTCCCATAAGCCTTTATGAATTTCAGATTCTGTATCAAGTTTACTATGTGACTTGAAAGCGCAAAACGTTCACAAAGGCACATCATTGTTGCACTATGATGTAACCTAACTAACCAAAATGCAACATTGTGAAATTTTATGAAAATTTTCTGGAGACCATATCAAAGATACCAATATTGTAACAAGAAAGGACTCACAGTTTGGTCACATATTTGGTTTACCAGAAATAGAATGTGACTACAATCTCAGAAATAAGGTACAGAAGCTGTCACTGGGGTGGTGCCTTTTCAAAAGGTACACTTTTTTACGTATTAGGTTCAAATATGTACCTTTAAGCTACCAAAATGAACAAACATGTACCTTTTGAACCTTTTTGTTTATGAGTGCACCTGGTACGTATATCTGTATGATGTAGATGTTCCTAGATGTGTTCTGTTTTCTGAACTTTATTCTTTTTTCTTAGCATGGGGTAACTTGGGAAACGTCCTCAAGAACCAAGGAAAAGTGATGGAGGCCGAGCGAGCCTACCGGAACGCTCTGTACTACCGAAGGAACATGGCTGACATGTTGTATAACCTGTGAGTGAGCGAACTTCCTCCTAACAGCCGACTTTATTGATCTGTCCTAGTAAAGATTCCAGACTGTGACTGTCCCCAGATTCATCAGCCTTCCAGAGAACAGTGTTAAGGACCTCCCCAGACACATTAACCCCCACAGTCAGGGCGTGAAGGCACTTCATACATAATTCATATACCGCACACATTTCAGCTGTTCTCAGTTATCCATTTAAAGCAGTGGGGATGGGAATCCTTAGGCACCTCACATCATCCGATTTGATTTTAATTCAGGGAGTTGTGATCTGATTATAAAAACCATTCTAAATGCATCTAATTTTAAAGAGTGTACCCAGTGTGCGAGTTTAGAGTGATAGTTTTCCTGCATATGATAGTTCAGTGAATAACATTATATTAATTATAATAATAATTAGCATGGAAACCAAAAAGTATTAATTTAATGCTATTATAATGCTATTTAATTCAGAAAGTAGCTGAATTTCAGAATAATACAGGGAACTTTTTTTTGTTTTCATTTTAAAATGAGTACAAACACAGGGCTTTGAGCTTGTTTATGTTCTCTGGAAGTTGATTTCATAATTCTTTAACTCAATTTAATGTCACTGAAAATATAAATGATATGAATTGAATGGTTTGTTTTTGTCTTTTTCCTTTTTGTTAATTTGAATGAATTGTGTTACCCATATTTTGTAACTGTTTGTAACTCGTTTTTTCCTTCCTTTTGGATTGCAGGGGTCTGTTGCTCCAGGAAAACAACAGATTCTCAGAGGCCCTCCACTACTATAAGCTGGCCATTGGGAGCAGGCCAACGCTGGCTTGTAAGTACAGCTCCTTTTTTTATGAACAATTTCAAGCCTCCTCAGTCTTCACTGTGTCCAGGCAACTACAAATTAAAAGGTCTGTGTGTGTGTGTTTGGACTAAGTCCAGCATTAAAGAAATAATGATGATTCACAGGCCTACACAGTCACTCTGTTTCCACTCTTGTCAAGGAATGATTGACGTTTGATTCGATTTCAACAGAAAAAAAAAGAATCCAGGCCAAAATCCTTTTATACTATCTGTCCCAGTGTGCATGCATTTGCTTGCCTCTTGTCCAAATGAAATGCATGTGCTATTTTTGGCCGTTTTAAGGTTTCTCATAGAATTTGCCTTGTGTCATGGGAGGAAATTATTGCTGCTCTGCTCGAATGATTAGATTTACCCAGGGAGACAATTATCATGATGTGTGTAGTGGGGTCTGGGGATTTTAGTCAAATTTTGCTTTACACGAGGATGAGACAATCTGTAAAATGCTTTGTAAGATTTAGAATCAACTAGCTGGTCAGTCAGTGTATAATAAGTATAGTTTAAGGTCAAGTCTACCATATTTTGCAGGAGATGGTACAGTAGATGATTTAATGTACTAAGAAATGCTGTTATTACACTGTCTTGCGTATTTACACATTAATTGTAATGAGAATAAACTGAAGAACGTAACCGTAACACTGAAAGATGGAGTAATGGCTGCTGAAAATTATTTTTTTCTGTGACAAAAATGAAAGAAAGTATATTAAAATAGTAAATAGTCATTTGAAATTGTAATACTATTTAACAATTGTACAGTTTTTATCTACAATTTTACTGATTTGCTTCAATTTTAATGTTTTTACTTATACATTTAAAATAAACGTAGCATTGGTGAGGATAGGCTTCTTTCAAAAACATAGAAGTTATTTAAATATTCAATTTACATAAAATAATAATAACCTATTAAATAAAGAATTATCATTCAGGTCAAACGTTTCAACAATTAATCCCTGAATTTTAAAGCAAAAAGATCCCCTCACTTGCTATTTCCCTCGCATGCTACTTAGTTCAGTAGCATTTCCTCCCACGTTAATGTGTTGTGAGACATCTGTAAGAGATCTGTAATAGTTTGAGATCAGAGCACGCACACACGGCTCTGAGGAGAGTGATGGATGTCTACTTTCCCCGAGTCCCTGCTGCAGGAGTCCTGATAGATTGTGCTGTCCTGTGATATAAACTCATTTAAATCTGTGGTTCTGTGTGTGTGTGTGTGTGTAAGGTCTATTAAGAGCATCAGAATGAAGCCTGCAGCTGGAGTGGATATTCCCCTGCTGATTTACATTTGATTCTGGCTTGGTGGATAGTGAATATGTATTGGCATCTTATCGACTAGACTGCAGGCCGCTGATCTGCATAAATCAACTAGTTGATTCCTGCAGCCCCAGTGGAGGTCTTTCTCTGAGCCTCAATAAGCCTCATTACCTTTTGCACTGAAATTCAGTCCCTTTTCCTCTCTCTTTCAGCCGCCTACTTGAACACAGGGATTGTCCTGATGAACCAGGGGCGTCTAGAGGAGGCCAAGCGCACTTTTGTGACTTGTGCCGATATCCCAGATGAAAACCTGAAGGATCCTCATGCACACAAGAGCTCAGTCACCAGCTGCCTGTATAACCTGGGAAAGCTTCTTCATGAGCAGGGCCACCAGGAGGTGAGATCCTCTCTAGCACAGCCTTTAGATTTCAATTCTGCACACAGCAGATCAGATGTAATGAATTCATATGAAAGTCAGTTTTCACACTACAAATTTTCAGACCAGTTCTTTAGGAAATGAAGTGGGCAATATCAAATTGATTTCCCAAGCAATGTATGAAATGAATAGAACATAAATAAATAATTAGATTTATTATGTTTCTGAAAATTTTGGCTTATTATGAGTAGATTTTTTCCTGAGTACTTTATACTTATAATTGTGGCTTTTTGTAAATTAACGGTGAATTCTGGTTTTAGGAGGCCATATCTGTATATAAAGAAGCGATACAGAAGATGCCCAGGCAGTTTGCCCCACAGAGCCTTTATAATATGATGGGTAAGTTTGACACTCTCCACAATGCTTTGTTCCAGACTCATATACTGTATGACTGTAATTAAAAAAAAAAAAAGCCATTGTTTCATTACTCCATTCTTTAGTGTCAAATAATTCAGAAATAATTTTAATATACCGATTTAGAGCTCAAGAAACATTTCACCTTATGTTGAAAGCAATTGTGCTGCTTGTTATTTTTGAGGAAACAATATTTTTTTTATTCAAAAGAGAAAATTTATTTCAGATTTTGTAAAATGACGCGTTCATCCTTGATGAATAAAAGTATTTATTTAAAAATAGAAATAAATAGAAATGATTAAAAACTAAACTTTATTTTAATATTGTTGCAGTGTTTGTTTTGTTTCTAGGTCTGTGTTGTAATTAACTGTAACTGTTTTTCTTAGCAGAGACTTTAAGCTATCTACAAGATAATAAAACTGACAAGATAAGCTAGTTAAGCTGTCTACACAGTAATAAAATAATTTCAACTCAAATCAGTATTTCATGTCTATATATTTATTTGGTAAGCAGTTATGTAATAAATCCGATTCTGTACAGTCCGCAGGCCAATATTACAAAATAAACCCCTTCAGGGTGATCCTCACTGTCAGTCCTATTTTTTTAATAATGTAAATTATTCCTTACCTATTGTAACTCTATTGTTTTTATCTTGTCTCACTAGTGGCTTTGTTATTGTAATGGTGTCTTTTCTGGTGAACCCACTTCCAGTGCATTCTTTAATCTCTAGAATTGATTTTGTCAGATCGAGTCAACAGCTTTACGCACAAGATCAGAGGCTTTGTGTAATACAGAGAGCGTGAGAATCATTCTGTTTTATTTTGAGCATGGGAGCAAACGGTTAGATTTTTATATCTTATGCAACACATTTACCAACCTCCAGCTTTCAGCCTTTCCCTCCCATCTCATTTTCTCACAATTATCTCTGTATTTTGTCCTTTCCCACCGTAATTCTTTACTTTGTCTTTTCCCCATGTTCTTTTCTTTCCAAGCTCATTTGTTGATCATTTTTTGGGGTTTGTTTTCTTTTATTTGTTGTCAGTGTTTCAACTGTAGTGAGCTCGTTCTAATAGCCAAAATCGACAGCTGTCGTCTCTGACCAGCTGAGCCAAATACAGCTTGACTGAAGAGGTCAGATTGTATCGGTTAAACAAAGTTAAACAAGCCCTTTAAATTGCTAAATATAGCAGCATGTTAATGTTTTCTACACTGTCATTACCATTCATACTATACATGTTTTTTTTTTTTCATATTTTAATGCTTTAGAGGTCTTACCAAGGCTGATCATTAAAAAAAACAATTTTAATTACATTTTTAATATGTTATATAAAAAGTATTAAAAAGTAAAAATGTATTCCTGTGTTGAAAAGTAGAATTTTTGCAGCATTACTCCAGTCACACAATCATTCAGAAATCCTTCTGATGCTCAAGAAATAAGAATAAAATAAAAAATAAAAAAAACTCTTACTGTTAGGACTCTTCAGTAAACTTTTTTTTCTATTGCACATAACAAATGTGTGACGAATGAGGAACTGTGTTTGTTTAAGATTTGCTAAATGAGTCATAGTTTCTTTTTTTTCTTTGAAATCTGCGTTTCCAAAGCAAATTAATTTACAAACATGGCAATAGTTTTGTGTGACATCATCATTCCCAGCTGTCATTAGTGAGCCATCTGCAGTATGTAATTTTTTTAATCTTTAAAATAATAGCTGAAAATTTCAGCGTTATTTGACTTGAGGCTGTTTTAATGACCCCAATTTGACACCAACACGACATTGGTGTGGACAGACGTGTACTGACACTGGCAGGTCATGTGAAACCCCAGTCTAGTCACATACCCTCTGCTTATGTTATTTTAGCTCTAATTACATTACATTAACATTGTTTAGGCTGTGTTATCTCAGTGAAGTAGCTGTGATACGCTCTTCTGTAATACTCTGACTGCGAGGAGCGTGTGTGTTATTGCAGGTGGGTGGGAGCTGGAGGCTGGCTGAGGTATTAGATGATGTTTAAAGGATAGGAGTGTGTGTTTATACTTGTGTCATAATGAGTCAGCTTTTACGTCTGGATTTCTAAGAGTAGGGTTGGCCCTGGGACAGGCATGGCTTTGAATTGCTGCGCTGAAGACGGGAGGATAGTATTTTTAGAGGAGTATGCATGTTTTTTTTTCAGTTTCTTGTGTTTTTTTATGCATTTATTTATTTATCTTAAAATAATTGGTTAATAAATGATTTGCTTTGCTCAGAATGTATTTGCAATTTATTTGCATTGTATTTACAATGTAATTTTTTTTTTATCTATCTAACTGTGTGTGTGTCTGTCTATCTATCTTAATCTTAATTTTAAATTAATTAAATTGAGTTAATTAATTAATCAATGTTCCTCAATAAAAATAAAATTGATCAAACGTGACCGTGAGAACTTGCATTGTTATGAAAGATTTATGATACAAACAAGTACTGTTTAAACTTTCTATTTGATTTCTGAAGTTTAAAACTTAAAATTGTTATAATATTCCACAGTATTACTGTTTTTATCCTGTAATAAGAAATATATTAATGAATGCAACCTTAATGAGCTTGAAAAAATAGGATTATTTATTTATTTATAATAAAGTAAAAAATTGCAGAATGATCAAACCATATATTTTCAAATAAAATCTAATAAATAACTGAAAGTTCGCTGGTCTGTAATCCCGAGGGACTTTATGTTGGTTTCACTCGGTGCTCGTTTTACATAAATGCTCCAGTATCACATTTCATTGACTGTCTGAATTTTTGTGGGTCATTTTCAGTTGACTGCCTTGATTTCTGCTGTGGGATAAACCACATCGAGGGGGTTGGATATGTGCTTCCTTAACTTTTGACCTGTTGACCTGACCTCTGTCTCCTCCCCTCACAGGAGAGGCCTACATGAGGCTGAACAAACTGACGGAGGCAGAACACTGGTATAAGGAATCTCTCCGAGCCAAACCGGACCATATACCTGCGCACCTCACTTACGGCAAGCTCCTGGCAATGACGGTAAACTCGCTCTCTAATGGACACTGACTGGGATTGAGTTGGCTAGTTGATAAATATTTAGGCTAGTTAACGATTTGAACACAAGCAAAGGACACCGAAGGTCAGAATATTGGTGGTTTATGCTTAAATGAAAAATGCATCAAAATTTAAGATCGTTTGCATTTTTTCCAAACCTGTATGAGTTTTGCTCTGCTGTGGAAACCAGAAGAAAACATAGTTGTCCGTATAATAAAAGTCAGTGGGTCCCCAAACAAATATTTTATGGGCAAATTGACTAATTAGTAGCTAAAGCATGATTGTCTTGTGGACAAATCTAACGTTAAATACCCTTTAGGCACAACAAAGCTTGAGTGCACATTGGCTTTCTGTGTCTAAGAGGAGCTACCATTATATAAAGAAACCTAAACCGAGAAGTCTTCCCTTAAGACCAGCTCTCTCTGATCATGAAACTTAAAACTGAAAAAGTGAACCAGCTAAAACAGAAGACCGAGTTACTCGCACGTATGCCCTGGGTCTGAATTCACTCAGCAGAAATCCGTGTGGACAGATAAGAGAGAAGATGTGTTAAAAAGGGTTGAGAGGAGGTGATGGCTCTGAGAGTTCCTGCTCTGCAGCAGAACAGATTGTCTCAGGTTTACCTGTGTCTGTCTCCTTTCATTTCCACTCTGGCCATATGGTCCTCTTCAGGACTTTCTCATTCATGTGGCCACCACCAGCTGATTATGTTAAGAAAATACAGAGCGTCTTAATTTACCGTCTTTGAAAGCTCAAAAGGAAAGCAGTGTGTTTTTGAAAGAGGGTTTGTGCTGAGGGCGTCTAGCAGAAATGGAGCTTCATGGTTAAGATAGGATGACAAGAAAATCAAATGAAAGGTGTGATGGGATCTCCACTACATAGCAGTATCATTTAAAGTCAACATTGACCTTTTTACTTTCATAATATGGGTTCATGTTTTCATTGCGAATGATTCAGTGCACTCTATTCTAATGAAGAATGCTTTTTAAATTTTACTGTGAAGTAGAAGTTTCACATGCTCATATAAGAAATCTCATTTATTATCTGTCTCTGTCCAAATAAAAAGGGTGGAGCAGTAATTTCAATAAGAATGTATGTATATGTATATGTGTGTGTGTGTGTGTGTGTATATATATATATATATATATATATATATATATAATATTTTTTACTTTTACTTATGCATCACTTTTTGGTAAACTATCATAGAGAAAAAATATGTGCACAGGGTTAGAAAATATATAGTATAAATATCATATCAAATATCATACGATTTATTTATTTATTTAACTTGCACTTACCAACACTGCATTTATTTGATTAAAAATACATTAAAAACAACAATATAATGAAATATTTTCAAATATAATTTATTCCTTTTATGGCAAAGCTGAAATTTTACCATTATCATTCCGGTCTTTACTTTCACATGATACTTCAAAATTCATTGTAATATGTTGATTTATTATTATCTATGTTGAAAGCATATAAAATAAAAACTAGCTTTCTCACAAAAAGCAGCACAACTTTTAATTTAATTAACGTTTTTTAGAACCTTAAAAAAAGTTTTTGCACACACACAAATACATGTCGATCAAATATAAATATAACGTCATCAATAAAACACACTTTTAATGCTTAAAGTTTTTATTTAGTTTGTTTAGGTGTTCTTCACAGTGTCATAAACCTTGGTGCGAGTAGCTAAAACAGTGTAGTATTTATAGCATGCTCTTCATAAACAATTTATATAAACCACACATTTCCACCAGTTACATCATTTCACACATCCAAGAATAACCAATGTCAGATGAAAGGGTTCTGTGTCTCTTTCCCTCTCTTTCATTGTCATTCTTGTTCTCGTCTAAATCCCCAAGATGAGCTGTCCTCAAATATCTCAATCCAGGGACTCGTACAGTAACCTTCCTACAATAAACTTCCTGAATAAAGCCATTGGAAAAGGCCAGAACAAGTCAGTCCACCAGAGACAAAGTCGATCCATCACGGAGAAAAAAAACTTTTTTTTTTGAAAAAAAGTTTTCAGCTCCAATCTCCCAGGTCCTTGCGGTTTTTGCTTGCTTAATGCAGAATCAGAGCAAAACATGAGTAGCCATAATCCTTTGGGTGAAAATAAAGCTTCTTCAGGGGTGAGGGGGCCTGGGCTGTGATTTGATCAGTTCACTGACCTTGAATCGACTTGAATGGATGAAAGGAAAAAGTTTGGTGCACTTCTGTGAGTTTGATCAAGTGTAGTGAGTTTTTGTTGTATAATGAATGATGTGCTTCTATAAGTAGATTGTAGTGTCTTTGCATGGCAGCATTCATTATTTGGATTATTGAAATGTTTTTTTTTAATGTTGTAATATTCCAATTAATTTAATTTAACACATTGTTTGTTAAAAGTAATTGAAATCAGAAATGTAAGTTTTGGCTTCAGTATTAAACTGCACTCATTTAAAAAAAAATAAAAATTAGTCATTTGTATAGCTTTTCATTTGTATAGCTTTATTAAATTAATCACACTTTAATTTAAGCATTAATTTGGCATCCCTAGATATAATATTAGAATAAATTGACATAAACATACAGCATCTTTTTAAAAAACTAAATATATTTCTAATATTATTCTATTTTAAAATAACTGTACTCTGTAATATGATGTAAAGCTGAATTTTCAGCATTATTATTGCTCTTCAGTGCCACATGATCCTTTCTAATGTGCAGATTTGGTGCTCAAAAATAATTTCTTCTTCTTCTTCTTTTTCTTTTTTTTATTGTGAATGTTTAGTTCCAAATAACATTTTATTTTAAATAGAATTACTAATAAATAAAGGCTTCACCATCATCTTAATGTCATTAATTCACCTAAAAATATGAATTAATGATAAGGAAATATTCATCCTGTCAGCATCATATTGTCCCGGCATCATTTCCAGGTGGGGAACAGGGAAATCTTCACGGTCAGGGGTCAAATGCAGGAGACATGATGAAACTCAGTCCTTTCCCCTGCTGTGCTGACCTTCCCTGACCTCCCTTCACAAACTCACCGGGTCAAAGATCCCAACCCCAGGGATGCGTGTGTGTGTGTGTGTGTGTGTGTGAGTGTTTCAGCTGCGTTATTGAATTCTCTCATTTCCGTCACTAATCAGGCTCAGAATCCGTTGACGAACACCACAGAGACATTGGAACAGCAGCGTGTCTGTTGTCTCTCTGATGTCATGCTCAGATTAAGGGGGTCGGGGGTCCAGCACAGGGTGTGTGTGTGTGTGTTCAGAGGAAAGGGGGTAAAGCAGGATATTGCTTTAAAGTGATAACACGACCTCGGCGGATGTCACTGAGACGTGTGTTTGTCAGGAATTGACAATGCTTATCCTTGTGCTGAATCTTTACTTATTGAAGTAAAGATATGCTTTTTTCATCTGCAACAAAATCCTTAAACTACACTACTGTTTTTATAGAAATCAATTAATTTATTCAGCATGGATACCAAATTGATCAAAGTATTTATGAGAATTGGCAGTAAAGATGTCCGTTTCATTCTTTAAAAAAAAACACAAAAATATTATGGAGCAAAACAGAAAACTTGATAATGATAGAAAATATTTCTTGAGGAGCAAAAAAAGCTATTTAAATTATTTTAAATTGTAATAATATTTCACAATGTTACAGTTTTTAATTTATTTCCAAGTTTCCAATCCATGTGACTGTTTCTTTATTCTTCTCAGACTCTTGACATGGTGTAAGTTTGCAAACATCCATGTCTAACATTAAACAGCGCTGGCTCTAACAAGTGTAGGCATAGCTGTAAGTGCAATGCATTGATTTAAAGTTACACATCTCTGCGCTGGGGATTTCAATTATACAGTGTAAATAAAAATATATCACTATTTTGCATCTGGTCTGCAGATAAATCCATGCACGTTTAATCAAGTGAGAACAAGGCATGATAATACATCCCACACTGGAACCAGTATGGAAACGTCAGGTTTTAAGATACACTGGAGGTCTATTCAGTTTTAAACACTCAGTTCTCTATAATAAACACTAAATATTCTCCTGATATTTTTTCGTTTATCATTCAGAAAACTCTTTTTGCATAATGCAATAATTTCTTAAAATCAAAAGTTTGTTTTATTTATTTATTTATTCATGCATTCATTCATTCAGTTGTATACTATACAGTTATCATGCATGCATGCAATCCTAAATATAAAGCGTTATTTTATTTTGTGAACTTTGCGTGCTATACTTACTATAATGCAAAACTATTTGTTGATGTTTTTGTCTGTTTTTTAATTGAAAGATAACTCATGGAATAATGCAGTGCAATTCTAAGTAGTTTTAGGCACTGACATTTCCTGTTGCTGTAGTGAACATCATTTATCAGGTCAAAAGATAAAAATGAAAAATGAAAGTTTCCATGAAAACCTCGCCCTGAAGAAATTCCTGATATACTTTGTTTATTTTCATTTCAGGGTCAGAAAACGGAAGCGGAGAAGTTCTTTCTCAAGGCGATCGAGCTCGACCCTACTAAAGGAAACTGCTATATGCATTACGGTTCGTATTATTGTATTTCTCCTCAACTTGCACACATGGGCTGAAACAACATTAGCTAGTCATCCAGTAATGCAGAGATAATGATGTATATGAATCCACACACTGCATCTACTCTAGCTTTGCTGACATAGTGAAATTCGTGAAATACTTCACAACGTCTTGTGTGGTTTCTCCCCAACTCCATATTGGCCATAATTGTTTGCGTTTTGCTCTTTAGCTGACGTTTGTCTTGTAATTGAGGTTACATTTATAGGCTTTTTTCACTGCAAGATAGATGGTTTCGTGCAGGAAGTCATTGTTTCAGTGTTATCTGAAGCGTACCTGGTATACAGATGTTATTCCAGTGAGAACGAAACCACCCACGCCTCAGCGAGCAGAGAGAGATAACGAGGCCTTATTTCTCCAAGGAAAAAGCATACGAGTTTTCATGTGTGTCTGCATGAATGTGATTTAGCCAAATTATAGCCTGCGGCCATTTTATCCAACTGAGACTCCGATTTTTAGAGCTCAATTTACTTCCCAGGGATTTTTTTTCCCCTCTTTTTTTTTTTTTGTTTCAACACTTAAAGATGATTCTTTTCGTGCATTGCATCATTATTTTCAGTCTTAAAGGGATATTTCACAAAAAAAATTCTGTCATTAAATACTCAGCCTCATGTTGTTCCAAATTCATAAAACCTTCATTCATATCCACAACACAAATTAATAAAACATATATATTTTTGTATGAGATCCAAGAGCTTTCATAGACTGACATGTTCCAGGCCCAGTAATGTGTTAAGGATTGTTAAAATAGTTCACGTGACGTCAGCGGTTTAGCTGTAATTTTATGTAGCTATAATAATACTTTTTATGTTCAAAGAAAACAAAAATAATGGCTTTATTTAATAATTTCTTGACAAATCTTCCATGCTTTTCCTTAGATCCGCGATTTTTATGGTTGACCTGTCCCTGGATGCTCCCATGTATGGATTTAGTCCAGATAAACAGAGCATCACAGGCTAACCCCAACAATATGTTTTCCACTCGATGGCTGCCAAGGCATCTGCGTAATATAATTTAGTACGTGTCTGATCAGACATCTTCAGAACACGTACTATCCAAAGGCCATAAGGATGATCTTGTATTTCCTTCTATTGTTCTCTAGTGCATAACCACTGTATCAGGACGTGGTGTCTTCTTTGTATTTCCCGTTTCACGTGATAGACCACCACTCTCATTTACCCCGGGGATAGAGACTCTGCTTTGTGCCACATTTTTGTAATATTTGTATAAACTGTGTGTGGCATCCAAAAAGGCCATAATCAATGACAGCGTTCTAGCTATCTGCACTTTGAATTACATCGCTTCTTAGGTTTCCACTTTGGTCAGTTGTGTTTGGGAAAAAATGTTTAGTTTTGGCCCAGAAGTGTGGATAGCCATTTTGCCAAACAGCAACAGGCTATGACCGATGCCTCTAGCAACGATACTGCAGAGGTTTGAAATCCCTGTCAGTTCTCTTACAGGAGTAAGCATTTAATTTGTCACGGAAACATGCCTATCGGAGAAATCTCAATTGGACAAATGGTCTGTCAGATGGTTCGCGCTGCGTGCAGCACCCTTGCTATCTCATGTTTCACAGAATCATTGAGAGGGCAGACCAAACTATCGGTCCCACAGCCAAAGGAAATATTTCACATTTGTCTTTCTGAAGGAGTAAAAGCAAATATAAAATGTAATTTCCCTGTTTTTTTTTTTTTCCCTCAGGCCAGTTTTTGCTGGAGGAGTCGCGGCTTTTGGAGGCCGCTGAAATGGCAGAGAAAGCCGCCCAGTTGGACAGTGAAGAATTTGATGTGATTTTCAGTGCAGCTCACATGCTCAGGTGAGGAGGACATGCTAAATCCTTACAGGCATATATGTGTATATATATATATTTATTTAATTCCCCCCCCCCCCCCTATTATTAAATACCTATATTCCTGGACAAAAAAAAAATTATCTTTAAATTGGAAATCTTTAAATTCTAATTTAAATAACTTAGAAATACAATTATATTGAAGGATGTTTGTCTGTGAGGCTCATAAAACTCTTTCAAGAGTTTGCGCTTCCTCATAATCAAGCGTAAAGTTTAGCAGATTTGATGTGCTGTCCGGGAGGGCGAGCCGGGAGGACGGCGGACACCGAACCCTAGAGGCTTGAACCCTAGCTAGGGCTAGAGCTCGGCGTCCGGCTCGGCCCTTGCATGCCCCCTCGGAGGAAGGCGCGAGGGCAGCTAAATGGTGGAGAAGGGCTGGAGGAGGGATGCGCAAAAGGCGAGCTGCGGAAGGAAAGAGGACAGGACTATTTATAGTGGGTAGAAAGGTTTTTAATTGGACGGGAGAAATGAGGAGGTTGATTAGGTAATGCGATGCAAGCCGTGATTAATCAACTGCGCTCCTCTCGAAATTAGTTTATTTGCAAAAACTTCACTAAAATCTGACAATCTTTATATTTAATATTTAACAAAAATACAATTTAAATACATTTTTATACAGTTCTACTTCCTTAAATTCAAATTGCAATTGATTTTTTGTTACTACTGTAATAAAGAATGGTGCCTTTTTGTTGTTTTTTATGTTGTTATAATTTTTACTGTACTGAGTTAACACCTTGATATCCAGTGTAAGTCTGGATCCTGAAGCCGAACCTGCTGCACTGTAGAATCTCTTTCTGCTTTTATTTTACTACTTTTCACCTCCCATTTGCATGGACACTTTCTTTCTGTTGCAGCACTCCTCAGGACATGTAATGGAAAGCCTGCATTAATACCCTTGCCTCGAGGTTTCTGTTGAATACACTTCTCATAATTGCTACATGGAGTTCACATGGTATACAGTTACACATTACCTAAAAAGTATTCCAACCCTACAGCAGATTTTGCTTGGTGCTTTATGCTACAAGAACACTTGGTTGTTAATTGCAGTCTTAGGCTGTGTCCCTTGCCTTCGTGCTAGCTTGCGGTCCGACTTATTTGAAGATCGGGTTCCTAGTGTGTTTGTCTTGGAAAGACTAGCAGAAGGGTCTCGGATGGGGGTGGATTTGAGTGGGGTGGGGAAGTCCGAAGCTGCTTCAGATGTGTGGCTTTCAGGGGCCCGTCTGACAAGTTTGCTTCCTTGCTATCAGTTTCCTTGCCCTCTTCAAACGAGTGTTGGTTATTCGAAACCCTGGCCAAACTATGTCACTGCCACGCAAATTAAAATGCCAGATTTTACAGCTTTTTTAGTATGCTAAGCTGCAGTACTTAAAGGAATAGTTCATCCAAAAATTAAAATTTACTTACCCTTAGGCAAGATGTTGAAGAATTGGTTTCTTTATATGAGAATATATATACATATTTTTCATTATATCACTCTGCAGTGAATGGGTGCCGTCAGAATGAAGGAGAGAAATATGTTCAGATCAAGTGAAAGCAGTCCTAAACACTTAATAAATATATTTTATGTATGAGAGGGCAACATAGATAGACTTTTTTTCACTGGAAGGAAGTGTTATGGGCTTGTATATTGGCAAGAAGCTACATTCTGAAGTTAAATGGGCTTAATGGTAGATTTGTTTCTTACAATTATTCTGATTTTTGCTTCACAAGATGTTTATTGATGGACTGGATTTGTTTGGATTACTTGTGGATTATTGTGATGTTTTTATGAGCTGTTTGGACTCTCATTCTGACGGCATCCATTCACTGCAGAGAATTCATGGATGAGCAAATTTCATCTTTGGGTGAGCCATTCCTTAAAGAAGTACATTTGAAATGCATTTCAGAGAGTATTTTAGCATTCTGACAGCGGTCTGCTAAAAGTCTCTCCTTAAAATATAAATGAATCTCCATTAAAGACCACTTTTGTAATTCACCTCAATATACTATAAATTTAGAGACAATTGCTGTCAGACTTCAGATACATTGGTTCCAACCAATGCATGTTGCTCCTGTTATTAATCCAAAATCCATAGCTCTCCATTTGTTTGTGATGAATTCTATAGCTTTGTGCAATAAAAGCTTACCATTGAAGCTTTCATGTATTGCAGTCTTACATGGTTACATCAACAGGTCATGAATTATTTTATGCTTTTTCTCGGAAGGTTGGTGACCACTTTGGAATGAAATAATGAGTAGACTGCGGTGGGGTGGAGGAAATGTTTGGTTGCCAAAAATTAAACGTTTGCTTTATTGTATTTTGGAGGTTTATATCTGACTTAGGGAGGTCCGGCTGATGCTGTCTTTTAGATTTTCACCATATATTGCAGTTGCGGTCGTGAAGACCAACACAGTCCTAACACAGTTTTGACTCTGCATTAAGGGTGGTCACTTTCCCACTGTTGATTAAAACAGAATCCTTTGTCCCCGCAGACAATTGTGGTTATGATCAAGCCCTTTTTATTACGTGCGTGTGAATGTGAAAATTACACAGACTCATCATTCAGGAGGAAAGGATTGTAAAACAGAGTTGTGGAGGGTGAACAGTAACACATGGTTTTGTTTAAATGCTTAAGTCCACTGTTGAGAACCAGTCATCCCACAGATTTTTACGTAACTTCTTATTTTTGTAGTTAGCAGGTCATTTTTTAGCCATATACGTTCAGAAAAGGTCAGACCAGTTAATACAGACTCAAACTTTTGATGTAGGCCGCTATATGTTTTAAGACTCATTCACTAAAAAAAAAATAAAATGAGTGAATGTCGCATGCAAATTGTTACATTTATAATGTCATTGTACTAAATTTAATACAGTAAATTAGTAAACATCATTTTACAAAATAATGTATAATTAATGTTTAAACTAGACATTGTAATAACAGCCGATTTTTCACAAAACAACTCAAAACGGTGTGACCTAAAAATGCCATCTCTTACTGTACATGTTCACCATGACCCCATGCGTTCTCCCACTCAACACTTTACTTTATTTTTGCCTTTTTTCTTATTAGAAATGCATGTGAGAGAGATGGAATTGGGAGCTGCTACAAGCTAAATTCAAACTTGTCATCCACATAAGCACAAGTGCACAACGTTTGATATCTTTAACTCTACTTGTAGAAATTTCCTCCTGAGTTTTATTTCAATCCATTGTCTTAATTTATCTTCTTCCTCGTTCATCTCTGTCAAGGTTAAGAAACTGGAATGTTTTCCACACGTATAATTTTATCCATCATCTCACTGCTTGAATATTTCAAGTACAGTACACATATTTTCCCTTAATAAAAAGCTGTTTCTTGAAACGTTTAACCTTAGCACTTTTCAGCAAAGAGTTTTGTCAAGGATGAAGGAGGGTTTATTAAACTGGCCAGTATAAGAAAGCGGTCATCTATCATAAATAAAGGAAATCTTCAGCTCTCTTTCATCATTACAACCCGGTCTTTTTTTGGCCGACGGTCATCATATCTCCATATTGAACTCTCTTCAAAAAGAAGATATTGCTACCAGCAGGTACAAGCAGCTAGAAGAGGGTTTTTTTCCCATGAAAAAAAAATTAGAGTTGTAAAGAAGCTAAAGATCTTCAAAGAGCATCCAGGAGGTTGTAGGTCGTGACCTAAGAAATGAGGGCACAAAAATTGTGAAGTGAGCAGTTTTATAACCCTGTTTGGCTTCTGCTTGGTTTTCCATGGCATTAAAGTTGGTTAACAAATAGTCCATGGTTTAATGGCCAGCGATAAACTTGTGCAACAGGATGAAGTAACACGCAATGTTTATTTGCTTTTTCAGGCAAGCCAGCCTCAATGATGCTGCTGAGAAGTACTACAGACAAGCAGCAAACCTGAGACCCAATGTAAGTACCCGAGCCGTGCTGCACATGGGACGTGTGCCATGCACACACATGGTGGTTGACTTTAAATGATTGGTGTGACTCAACTGCTCCTCATAAGTTGTATCGGTGACCAACTGTACAAGCTCTGTTGGCGGTTTTGGGATTTGTTTTTAAAGCATCAGTCTCGCACTTAAAAGAGACGCAGTATGTCAGGGAAGTGTACTGTGAAGTTCGCAAAACACACAGTTGTTTGATTTCTTTGGAAAATGTGGATACGTTTGATGTTCGGTGTGCAGCTGCCTAAAGAAGTTCCCCTGTTCATCAGACATCAAATATTTTGGAAGGCTGGTATGAGGCCCAAGCCTGTGAAGTCAACTTTAGATTAAGAAAAACAAAAGTGGAATGAGTTTCGAGTTAAGATTTTTCTTTATTTATAATTATAAAAATATGATTAAATGTTTAGCTGAAAGTAAATGTAATTAAAAATGTATTATTAATATTATGAATTAATTATTTATTGCAAATTACTATAAATTACATTATTAATTAATTTATTATGATTATCTTTATTTTATATAACAAATATATATATCTTACTGAATTCTAGTTATCTTTCTATTATGTCTCTGTGCGAAAATACATTTAGATTGGTTTTAAAATGTAACAAAAAAAAATAGGTTTCACTTTATTTTGATGGTCCTTTTAAAACATTCTGTTGACTTTAAGTAATGTTGCACCTACATTTGTTTTTACTGAGTATACAGGGCATATCATGCAAGCAGCGATAGTTAAATAAATGTACCCTATTAGTTCCCTTATATTATTCACTCAATAAGAATTATTTGTAGTAAACCTTTATTATTTTGTTTTGTTTTATTTTTTTCCTAAATGCCGCCTTTATTTCAGTGTTGTACAGTGTCTGGACTTTTTGTCTTCAGGGATGTTTGTCTCCTTAGCAGCTGTTTCAACAAAAGTCTCAAGATCCTTTCCACATCTGGTACCGCTGATGCTGTGACTGCATGCCAGGATGGTGTTGTGAGGGATAGTGTGCAGTTAGTGTAGGGCGAAGAGGAAGCAGGGAGGTCAGGAAACTTCTTGAGGCCTCAGCGGGGCAGATTCCCCTCCGTTGCTCACTTCCTCTCACCTGACATTATCTAGAAAGGCTCAGTGTTGTTGTGACTGTAGTTTTTGGCTGGTAAAGGCACAAGGCTCAAGGAATACAAATATGAACTGCAGGACTCAACTTTTCAATATAAACTAATATTAAAGGTCTTTTTTTTAATGCAGATGTTACATGCTGTAATACACAGATGTTTTTACACTGATGCCGGTCTTTTTTATGAATATTATGTGAATATTTTAACATTTTTTCATGCAGCTTTGTTTTCATTTTAATATTTTTAAAATGTTATATATAATGAATATAAGGTTTAGTTGAGTTACTTTCATGAAAGAATTAAACTGTGTAGTGCCATTACAGTTTAAACCAATGCATTTATTAATAGAGTAAAAATACCTATATTATGATTTACAATATCGCTTTAGTGATTTAAAATAAATTTTAAGTTTTCTGGACATATCAAATCCCAATTTTTCATATAATCACTCAAAACAAAAACATCAGTAAAACTAGGGTCCAGTTTATGTTTGTTATGATGGATTTCTCCTATTTAATTTTTACAGGTGTTTGTTATTTTGAATAATATCTCGCTTTGTGTTGTGTTTTAGGGTTAAAGAACACATGTGTATGCTGAAAATGTCCTAAAAGTTGTACATTTTCTATGGATTTAGTTTTTTACTTAGATACTTGAAGCTAGTGAAAGTACTGCTGAATGTGGCTTAGAATATATTTGGTTTTGAGAGGAAGGTATATGTGTCACTCGAGTGCAGTTAATGCCACAGTTTGCAGTTCATTTGTCCCTCAGTCTCGTTTTGAGGTTTGACATCTCTGTGTTGGGTCAAATAGTGCTAATGTATTACTTATGCGTTGTGTAATTCTACAACGATCGTCTCCTTCTACATTTAAGTGTGGAAAACCGTGGCAGCTGGCCTAAAAAGCCAGTTAGTGTTAGTTTTACTCTCGTGAGTGTTAGATAATATACGACTCTCTTCCTTCAGAGGTGGCAAGAGAAGCATGAAGCATGTCCAAAAATGGTTTTTAATTTAAATCACATCACCTTTGTGCAATTAAATATTTTTGACATATTAAATTCAGTCATGCCAGCCTGTGTTTCAGCCCCAAGTGCCGCAACAAATATGTTTTTGTACATCCATGTCGGGACTCAAGGAATGTTGGGTTCAGTTTGATTTACGAAACTATTGAAATCTCCTTATGTGAGAAGATTCAGCGTAGTCAACATATTGTTTCCATTGAAGCCTGATGCATTCAACATCGCTCATGTAACCCTGACATAAGTAAAACAGATGATGTGCGTCCAGGAGAGTTATAGGCTGTAGAATAACAGAGAGATTCTGGTTAAATTTATGGACATGTGAACCTGAAAACATTTCAGAAATGCCAGTGATTCGCTGGAACCTGGGTTTGCTTGAGAAAGAGCACGCTAAGGACATTATTTGCTTCCTTAAAGTGAGTATTTGGTGTTTTTCTTCCACAGTATCCCGCAGCCCTCATGAACCTCGGAGCCATTCTCCATCTCAACGGCAAACTCCAAGAAGCGGAGGCCAATTACCTTCGAGCTTTGCAGCTGAAGCCAGACGATACCATCACTCAGTCCAACCTACGGAAGCTGTGGAACATCATGGAAAAACAAGGCTTGAGGACCATGGCTCCTTGACTTGGACATATTTGATGGAGCACCTTCACTGAGGTTGTAAAGGAGATGTTCTCTCTGAGCTCTCGCTAATGAGGTAATTGACATCCTAGGGCTTTTACCTCATGGGACGCTTGAACGTATGAGAGCAGCTACGTCTGGTAAAACCAAGACGTTCTGGAACAATCTAGAACTGCGGAGCTCCCCCAGACGTGTCGGGAGTTGTTAACTTGAAGTGGCCCATAGATACATACTTGAAGTCTCATGATAAATTAGATTTTAATTAGTTAGTCGATGCTTAATAGTCTTGAAGGGCAATATTTGCCCTGAGGCTGTATAAAATTGAGAAGGAATGAGAGTGCTACAACCCCCATGAGGCTATACTCTGCATGTACAGTACATTTCTTCATTCATATGATTGGAATCATTAATATTTAATGAGCACATCATGGCTGATGGAAACGCGAAAAAAAAATAAAAATCATACTATCGAAACATCAACAAAAATAATGAGACAAATAAACCAAACATGTCATTAAAGTTTCTCACTGTAAAAAAACAAAACAAGCATTCATTGTGTCAACACGATCGATTTGTGTGGTTGTAGACTTAATGAAACTGTACATACTGTAGGAGCACGGATGATATGTGAAGTTTTTACAAATGCATTTACACGTTCCATCAACATTCCATCGATTCAGACACGCCTGCCCACGACACTAGATAACTTCTGGGTTCGAGAAATTGGATCCATTTGATTAATCTTGCCAAAAATGACTGGAAAACAGGAAGGAGCATTCGATAAGCTCTGAAGGATATGTTGGAAATGGAACTTGCAAGCTCTCTTTGCCTTATTTTGGGAAAATCTGTTCTTTAACAGAAGAATCCAGTGGATTTTATTTACTTGTTGCATTACTAATATAAAATGGGGATGGAAAATGTTCACTTGTTATAAAATCACATTCAGCAGTGTGTTCATTCACAGTTACACTACCGTTCAAAAGTTTGGGGAAATGATTGCTTTTTTTCAGCATGCATTACTTTGATTGAAAATGACAGTAAAGGCTTAAAAGGTTTCTAGAAAAATAAATGCTGAACTTTCTATTCCTAAAAGAGTCATTAAAAATGTATAACTGTTTTCATAGAGATATATATATATATAGTCAACATTTGAAATGGATCAAATAAGTTAATCAAAGTTAAACAAGGACTGCTAAACTGATGAATGTTTTTGATCCACTTCAAATGCTGACTACTTATATACAGTGTATATATGTGTGTGTGTGTGTGTGTGAGAGAGAGAGAGAGAGAGATTGCTAATATAACACAAAATCAGCATATTAGAATGATTTCTGAAGGATTATGCAACACTAAGGACTGGAGTAATGTTGCTGAAAATTTAGCATCCAATTTATTTTACATTTTCATAATATTTCACAATATTACTGTATTTTTGATCAAATAAATGCAGTCTTTGTGAGCACAGCAGACTGTTTTTTAAAAAGCATAAAATCCCAAATTTTTGAAAGGTAGTGTTTATTAGATGGTGGACATCAGTTAGTTCTGCTGGCAGTGTCCTTTGACTGAATTGGTTCAACAGACCAGTAGTTTAAGACTGGTAACTTCTAACCAAATACAAATCCTCTCACTTGTTGCACTCATCTAACAATATACAGCCATAGTTTTGTAAGGGATTGTTTATATGTAATGTTGGTTTAATATTTTTCTTTTATGTTTGAGTGTATAAATGAAACCTAATATATAAAATGACACATTACACAGTATGATGATATTGCTCAAACACGGAAAACAGTGAGCCAGAATCATTACATACAATTACTTGTTTACTTCATTCTGCGTTTACATTGTTTCATAATTGTCTTTGTTCATCCTTGTTTATGATTTCCAACTTTGTATATGTAGTGATTAGGAATTATGGGTTATCCCACCAATGTTTTTTTTTTTTTTTTTTAACTAATTATTATTGTAATATGAGCCATCTCACTATCATTTAAAAAAAAATGAAGTGAAAATTATTTTGACGTACAAATGAAATTGTCGTTTCTCACCCTCAAACCCATTCTATTGAACACAGAAAAATACATTTAAAATTGAAATTGAAGTTTCAAAAAGGATATATTATACCTTTTTTTTTATTAAATTAATATAGAAATGTCTTATTATTTAATGCTTTTGTGAAATTCCAGTAGCCAATTCATTGGAAATAAGCAACCAAATGTATTGGGAATGACATGAGGGTGAATAAAAAATTTTGGGTGAACAATACTTTTACAGCTCTAGCAAATGTCACATCGGACAGCTGAGTCAGTATTAACTTATTCCCTTTTGTGCTGTCTTGATGAAAAAAAAGAAAAGAAAGGGGAAAAAAAGCAGCTGGCTCTGTGTTATATGTCAAAAGTGTATGAAATATTTCTGATTCAAGATGCCCTTTTTTATATTTATATTTTAAGCTGAACTAATTCATTAATTTTTTTTCAATGTGTTACGGAAACATTTTCAAAGGGAATAAACCCCGAATTTGTCATGCATTTGTCTGGACGGTCTCTCAGACAAACCTGTTTTCACAAGTCTTCACATTCCTCTACTTCCATTCGGTTCTCTTTCATCCCAAAGTTAATGAATCAAAATATTAGTCAATAGTCTGATCTTTCTAATGTTATAATGATTAGAAAAGAGCATTTCTGAACATTATCACAGAATCATGCAGTATATTAAAAGTAGAGTAACTTTTTATGTCATTCCAAAGCTGTTTTTTCTGCTTAGGACAACAAGAGTGAGTAAATGATAAAAGCTTTTTCATTTTTGGATGAACAATACTTTTAAAGGGATAGTTCACGCGAAAAATGGAAATTTGCTAAAAATGTACTTGCACTCAGGCCATCCGAGATGTAGTTTGTTTCTTCAACAGAAAGAAACATCCCAAGTTAATCCACAGTCTATCAATTAATGTCTTGTGAAGCAAAAGGTTGCATGTTTGTAATAATAAAATCCATCACTGAGATGTTTTTTAACTTCGAAACTAATAAATATTCAGTAAAATATTTAATTTTCTCAGCTCAAATATTCCTTTAATGCACAAAAACACCACTGCAGTAGAATAAGATTAGAATAAAAGACCTCCCATGTTAAGGCTAGTAGTAAATGCTACTAGTTCCTCATAGTTAACACATTACCTTAGTAAACCATTAGTATTTTTATTCAGTCTCAGTCGTAACGTGATTGTGTCTTGTCTGTCCTCCACAGTGTAGGTTATCAGCGTAGTTTCTAGTGCTCTTAGTTGCTACTGCATCGATAATGTGCTGTTCTTAGCTGTACCCCGTGTGTCTGTTCTCACATCGACTCACACAATGCAGACTTATATGACTAAGACACCTTCACCCGTGTACTGTAGGCGTGAGTGTTGAAGTCTTTCCTCAGGGATTCGGAGAGGTGTTGATATCAAGGTTGGTGCTTTTAGAGCAGAGAAAGAGTTTACTTTACTTTTTTTGAACAGTGTTGCATTTGTATAAATTATCAAGATTTGTAGCCTTTCTTTCTGTTTTTGTATAAAGACTGACGTATGTGCCAGATAAGAATTTTCCCAATGTCACGTTTTTCCATAATAAAGTACCCGGTGTTCTGCTCTCTTCTCCAGACTCCGTGTCATTGAAATGCAAGCATTTCAAAGCTCTGTGATCCATTCCCTTTTGTTTTGTTTTCATTTAACGTCATTCAAATTAAATGTTGGGCTCCGGTAATGCTTTGTACAATGACTATAACAGGTAGCATTGAGTTTTATGGCTGCAGATCTTATGGTTATATAAATACTTTAAAATAGAACCAAGAATTCATGATCTCCATGGAAACCAGTCTTGAAGTGGGTGTTTTATGTAGGGGATTTTTTTGGCATCACCATAAAATAAGGTTAATTTCTTAGCTGCTGCATTAGGCATCACAGCAACAATCTTAATTTATTAATCTATTTTTGCTCGTTATTAACTTTGTTTGCTCATAACACATTCACTAATGTTAAATTAACAACTAGGCATGTGTTAATATGTACAAAGTTACATTAACCTACATTAATAAATGCTGCAAAACATAATTGATTTTTAGTTTATGCTAAAATATATATGTTACAGACTTGCTCTGTCATTGTCATAACATCATCATCATTATTATTATGTAATAAAATTTATTAATGCTACAAAAGTGGTCAAATTTATCAAAAGTGACTGCAAAGACATTGTTACAAAAAAAAAAAAAATTCAGATAAATGCTGTTCCTCAAAGATAAATCACAAAAATATGAATCGGCACAACTGTTTTCAACTTAACATGATAAAACTTAGAATTTTGTCTTTACATTGAGCAACCAAGAACCAACAACGTGTGTCTAAAAATGTGAATAGTTAAAAGTTTAATCTGCAAATTTATTAGATGTGTCGTTCATATCTGCTCTTTTGGTCTCACTGCACAATAATGTAAATATTCACATTCACATCTGGGATGTGTGTTTCGCCCCTCCTCCTCCACACACACACACACACACACACACACACACACGCTATCCTGTTGACAGCCAGAAGCCGTCCACCCTGGAAAGAAACTAAGCCATGTGTTGTATCTCACATGTTCTTCTCCGTGGCCCTTTCTCACGTCTGATCACACTATGGGGCCTTGTTGATTTAAAATGTGTGAGGCGTTTGTGTGCATGTCCGCTACATGTTTCTCATCTCCTTTACAAAACACAGGTGTCTCGTATCTCAGCGAGTGACAGTCAGACACAAGACTGGTGTGAAAAGTGCTTCAACTGAAACAGTACGGTCTTTGAACCGCACAACTGTTTTCTTACACATTGCTTTTCTTTCCAGACAGGATTTCAGGATTTTTCCAGAAAGCCAATGATATATAGCTTCATCTACTTCACACGATATATATTTAATACATTTACTCGGCAGTCTCGGTTCTGTGTTTTTAAGCATTTAAAATATATCTTATGAGATGTTTAGTCTTCAAATTAAAGCTTTGTTGAGAAAAACATGCTTATAATAATATTTCTGAAGTATACTAAACAAATATTCTGCTTATAGGAATTTCTATATAGGTAGCTACTTTCTCCTTCAATGCAATGACCTAACTTGACCTTCCATGTCCAGGAAAAAAGTGTGAATACTCCGTAGTATACGTGATGTACTCTGCGGAAATAGTAGTTGGTATGTTTTTCAAAACAACTGCTTAAAGGGTTTGCAGATTTAGTTTTGTCTTTCCGTAATTCCTCTGCAGGCTTTTGTTTTGCAGCTGTGCCGGCTCAACTAATCATTGTAATAATTAGCTATGATCCAGCTGCAATTAATGTACTAATAAGATTCATTAGAGGGAAGTCTGTGTGCTATTCACGACGCAAATGAATATAAATGTTTCTGCTTGCAGCCAGAACAAGCCTCATGAAAGCATGCATTTTATATGTTGCTCATTTATTTATAAACTGTAGGAATGTTGGAAGTATGTTCAAAACAGTTCAAATCTGTGGAAAAGGAAGTTGAAATGGTACGGTTGCATCAACAAATGTGTAGGTTTAGCGTTGGATTTGGTGTAGGACATATTTCCAACATGAGCATTAACTTTTAGTGGCGGTCCACGGATATTTCAATTCTGAACCACGACAATATGTACCTATATCAACGCAAAATATAAATGTGCCAGGGTTCACATATTCACATTTAGCGCTGCTCAGTGGGCATTTCATTTTGAAACTGAGGCGAATCAATCAGTAAGGCACGTAAAAACAGTGTTGCACAGTGGTAAATACTTTTTATGAGACCAGGTTGACTCTATACTACAGTATATATTCAAAATATATAGGCCTACACCTAGTAAGACACACTTCACTCCCTTGAAAAGAAAAAAAAAATCTACATTTTAGCTAATTGTTATATTAATTATATTTTAATTGTGAATTAAATGTCAACATATGAACAATTGTCCTTCCTTTCCCATTCACGCCTAAGCGTGACTGTGAGCATTTACCTGTTTTGACAGTTTATCCGGCTCATAGCCCTGACCCAAGGTTCAGAGATCTTAATATTGTGATAAATCTCACCCGAAATCTCATATGACATAGGCATCCATCACACGCAATGTGATTTCCTGCCTCTCTATCAATAAGTGCACATTTTGATCTCTTTGATTAGGCATTAAGTCTCAGATCCACCATGTCCAGCGATGGAGGAAATCAAAACATCTGTATCTTGTTTTCGTGACCCACTTCATCATTACAACATTGCCTTTCGCATAAAGAGAACTCTTTGGTAAAGGAGAGGAGCTTACCGTTTCCTTATGAATGCCTTTTTCCTATTATGTTGTTATAAAGAAAATCTGCCAGCTGTTATCAAGCAAATATTGTTAGGAATGTGCAGACAACCTATTGGGCCTTTGATCTGGCTGGTCTGTTCCAGCAGCCTCGGGCAGAACCGCGGTATCTTTTGAGGGCAGCGCAGCGCGTGACGCATGGAAGTCTTCGCCTCTGGACCCAATAGCTGATGTTATTGCATGACAGATGGGGTATTAGGAAAAGGATTGTGCACAAAATGCTAAACTCAACAATCAGCTCTTTCAGAGTTTTCTGAAGCGTGAAGGAAATTAGATTTTTCTTCACTTTCTGTTGGAGATGACAGGTATGTAGTAGCCGAGCTGTATATTGGAAGAGTCAAGGTGTGACTGATTGTATATATACAATCTCATAATACAAGAAAATAGGAAAGTTATTTATTGTGCATTAGATTGCTTCCAGGTTCCATCCACACTAGATAAATGGCTGAAGCAAGCATGATTATTATTATTGCTTATTCTTCAGTTTTTTTCCTCATGATGTTTACATGTTAGATGTTGCAGGCAAAAATAATTGAACACACACACGTATATATAAAAATTATATATATATATATATATATTATATATAATTTTTTTGTTTACAGTGGCCTATATATGTGTAGTGTGTGTATGTATATATAAAGACACACAGCATCTACTTAGAAAATATTTACAGGTATATATTTA
>JAUCMS010000034.1:17375575-17391164 GCA_032357445.1 Enteromius radiatus
TCATCAGCATAACAGTGGAAGCTAACACCATGTCTCCTGATAATATCTCCCAAGGGTAACATGTAAAGTGTAAAAAGGGGAGATATTGCTCCCCTTTCCGACTACTTACTTATGTGAGTCATCTTTCTCAACTTTGACTGCAATGAAGACCAAGTACAGAGCTCGTCAACATGTAGAGGGTGATCTCAGAGTCTGCTTATCATCCATTACACCAAGACTGGACAAATTGTGTAGTGAGAGACAGGCACACCCATCTCATTAATGATGATGATTGTTACATTCCCCCAAAATTTGCCAAATCTCACTTGTTCAAATTCGAATAGCCCCTCTACCCACCCCCACACCACCACAAATATTGACACCAGTTTTATGCCTGTTGCTGCATCATTGCTTTTTTCTTTTAATTAGTCCTTTAAAAAATATTGTTGTCGATATGACACACACACACACACACACGTTTAATCATAACATTTTTAATAGTATTGCATGTTTGATGTATGTTTGATGTTCCTACTCTGACACCAGTTTGATGGCCTGTTACTGAACAATTGTTTTTTATGTTACTAAACTTTGATCTTACTAAATGATCAGTAAGTGTGTTGCCATTTAATTTACTCCATGAGTTAATGTGTTTACACTGTAGTTTTTCAGTGTGTTTTTTTCAATGAATTCAAAATATAATCCCACCACTCTGTATTAATGTGAGGGAAACATAGTTACACAGTAGGCCCACATTTGACAAAAACTGCACATACATAGGCCATACTTTTGCATTAAAATTTCAATTTAAAATTATTTTTGCATTAAAATTATTTATTTAAAACAGTTGCAGTAATTGTAATTTGTAGTGTGATTATAAGGGGGTCCTTGGAAATTTTTCTGCTCCATTAGGGGTCCCCGGCCCAAAAAAGATTGAGAACCCCTTTCTCAGAGGATGTTTATTTAGCCTTACTCATAGTTCTAGAATCTAGATATTACATTCATAGCGAAACTTGCTAAGTTAATTAGCACATTATTAGGAAAGGCAATTTGCAAAAATTGATTAAAAGACATCATACTTACTGCTTATGTAGGTGAACATAAAGGCATTTAGGTAGATCAAGGTCGCATTCCCTTCAGAACCAAAGGTAGGGGTGAATTCAGGTTGATTGGGACATTTTTCCCATTTCCATTTCAATGACGAAAAGTGTCCCAATCAACCTGAATTCACCCTAAGTTAACGTCTTCAGCCACTCAGGTGTCCGGAGTAAATGACTACTGCTATGTTCATCATTACATTCAACAACAAAACACCTCAATCGCTTAGGAATGCTTGTCTCTGCATCTCGGACTGATGATAACGACTAACTCAGGGCAGATCTGAGGTAAGACCCAGGCCAGTCTGTGTGAAACGCTGCTTTTTTTTGAAAATGACCTGTTATGCAGTGTGTAACAGTGAATGAAAACATCCTGCAAAATTTTAATTTTGAAAGTGCATCATGCAAGTTATTGTCAAAAGAAAGTCCACTCTGAATCATTGAAATGAGTACTTTGAATTGAATCCCAAGCTGTTTCATATTGATGTCAACGTGAAATATTAACATATTGCCGGCCCACTTTTGTTTTTTTTTTTCAGCATTGGTCTGAATGATAATGTAAATTTATTCTTTTCCACTAGGTGCCGCTTTTACAGCAGTAAAATAGCTGTTTCCCTGGTAAAGCTGTGCACTGCTCTCACAAAGGCTGCTTTATCAGTCATTACAGGCATGATGAAATGGAGAGGTTTGAAAAAAATAAAAATCATTGAACTAATTGTTTTGGAGTTGTTGATCAAGTAAGGTAAAAATTAAACGCATTTTTATAAGACAATGAAAGTAGTTTTTGACCTTGCATGCATGTAAACCTGCCAAAACCAAAATATGAACCTTTTATTACCTATAATAGGAGCACTTTAAAATGAGCTACATTTTATAGTGAAGCATATATCACCATAGAGAAGTTGTGATGTTTTGTTTAAAAGTTATGAATTCCAAAAAAAAAAAAATGAAATGCATATATGGATGCACCAATAAAATTCATTTAGACTATTACTGTGCATCCACATGAATCCACATTGGAAAAAGGAAGTGGTTTCAGACATGTCAGTGTGATCAAGTGTGGAAAGAGATTTTTTTGTTTTAAAGCAAAAATACTGTTATAAATATATCCAGGTTAATGTAGATATAGCCTTAGATAATAGATCGGATGAATTTCCATTTCATGCCAACTTTTAGTTGGATTTTCCAGCAGGTTTTACCTTCCAACACCTGTTTTTTCTTCTTTCTTTCTTTTTTTTTCTAGAATGAAGGAACATGTCAACATAAAACTCCATACCTCATGGCAACTGCTTTCTTACCTTACAAAAACGTCTCGGTGGAGCCTTCAGAGGTTTTTGGAGCCACACAAACCATCAGAATTTCAACATGATGTTTGTAGTGAAGCAAGCACACCTTACACTACTCTTCAGGATGGATTTTGCTACCTGCCGAGTGTGATCGGAATGACAGGTAGGCCTCTATTTCCCGAACAGAGCATATGTTTGGAGTATTTATAACTGACTTCTGTCTGAAAACAGACTGCTGACTCTGTACCACAAGGTGCTGCTGGTACCTTGTCGGACCCCCAGAGTGGGTCTAGCAGGGCCCTGCGGCTCATTATTTATCCACTGAGCTCCAGTTGCTGCTGATTGGGGTCCTTAGGGAGCCATTACAGCAGACGATCTGTCCCAACCAGCCACCGGATTCATCCATCATGCAAAACTGGAGCACTGGCAGGCTGTGCACACCCTCGGTAGGTCCCACAGAATCTGTGGCGCTGCGGTGACGTGACGAAAGGGAGTGCAAAATGTTGCTAATAGGTTTGGACGCTCATAGGGGACAAAAATTCAAATGTTAGAAATGGGACACCGGTGGGTGGATGCATAGGCGTGACACAACCTATATTGGAGAGGTTTGTCTTACCTTGTTTTGACACTGTTGGCTTTGCTCAGCACACACAGGTCCTCTGCAGTAGCTGACCTGTGTAGTTCTCATCCTGGCAGGCTCTCTCTGGTAATTCGATGCTTTGCTAGGGTTAGGGACCCTATTTACAAATGGGTTGCGGAGAGAGGAGGCCAGTGTGTTTCTGAAGTTTTTGACAGTTATGATACGAATCCCGATGGAAGGTGCTCAGACTTGCGGTTTGGAAGACTACCAAGAAGTTTTACTTTAGTGGTGATTTCTGACTGATATGAAAGTGAATATTTTCCCAGAGATTTGAATGGAAGAAACCACCTAAGTTGTTAACATTCTTAACCCTGCTAACGTGTCTTCAAATTGACATGCATGTCTGCTTTATTTGGACCTTTTTTCCCTGATTTGGATTCTTAAATGTATTGTTTGGACATAAACTTGAATAATCTAGGAGCTATTTTGCCATTTGTCTCAAACACAATAGACTTTCAGTTCCATTAGCATTTGATTAATGCGCCAAATGTTTGGCTTTCTAAACATTAGGAGCAGTGAAGAAGTGCAGCCCTTCTTCAGATGTGAAGCAACAGTTGGTGTTCAACACTCGTGTGACACCTTTTTGGATGAACATTTAAACAATGATCCAAAAGTATACACAAAGAGCAGTGTATATTTATTAACAACAATATATTATCACAGTTGGGGAGTAACTAACTATAATTCTTCAGCACAAGTTGTGTTTTAGTAAGATAAAAAGCTAGGATTGCACAAAAGCAAAATGGGAAATTATCTGGGAATTATATAGATTGAATTATTTGATTTAGGATAAACAGACATTTTTTTTTTGGAGTAATTTTCAAGAAAAAAAAATATATATGTAAATTATTTTTATTTAAACATTTAAAATTATTTTTATTTTATTTATTTAAATATTTATTTAATATTTAAATATTTATTTAATTTATTTATTTACTTATTTTTACTTCATTTTAACATGACAATACTTTTTAAATCATTTTTCTACATCTTTGGAATTTGTATTTTACTTATAAACCAAATAGCAAACTCAAATGCTGTATGTGACTGTAAAAAAATTCAATGATTAATTGAATCATTTCAGGATGAAAGCTATCTGAGTATCTACGAGCATTGAGTTTGTAAGTCTAATATCTAAATCCATTTCCTTTATTAAATAAAAAGTATAGTTTAAATTTGGTGGCCTACTTCTTAGGTAACCATTAAGTTGTCAATGTAAAACCAGACATTTCTCTTTATTAGGTTGGGAAGTTCTGTTGGATATTAGGAACCTATTTTACTATAAACCATACAAACCAACCTCAAAAAAGTCCCAGAGACCAACAGACCACATACCTTCATTAAAATTTTATATCAAACTATTATTTGACTCATATGCAGTAACAATAAGATCCCATACCATTAGCAGATACCAAAGCAGCCTTATGGTGCCTGAAAAACAACCTGAAGTACAGTATACTGACCTCGGGCAGAACATCAATTCCCTAATCTTACACTCATCAATCAAGTGTTTGGCACAAATATCGGCTGCATGCTTATACAGGCTTTCGATGTCATTAAAAAAGCCCACCAAAGATTGTTCCTCCCGCTCCATTCAAGAGGTTGCCAAATCTTTCTGGAAGATCAAACAGCTTGGTCTGACCGAACAAGCCTGAAAGTGGCTCAAAATAATGATAAATAGGTGATGGGAGGAAAGAAATAATTGGTGTTGCCCACTTATTATAAGTGACTTTTTTCTTCACAAAATGCTTTGTTAATACAAGCAGAGATGGGTTGCATTTTTTTAGGCTTATTTCCAGAATACAGTCACACATTTTGTTCCTGCTAATGCTTGGCTCCCACAGAAAAAAATAAAATATGACCGACCACTAATAGCAGTTGTCAAACATCTGACCTACTGTTCAAGCCGCAACACTATATGGTTTGTTTCTCCATGTCGAAACTAAGCCAGATATCTACAGGAGTTTTCCAAAATTTATATTTCACAACCCAACAGCAATGTAACAACATGATATACAGTATATTTTAATTTCAGTTCTATGTGAAGAATGGAATTCACAGATACTCTAAATATTTACATGTGTTAATTTACGACAAAATGCAGTGATAATTTCTACCTCTGGTTATTATAATATTTTATTAATATAAGGTTATGGCTTAATTCACCGTCAGTTCGCAGCATTGGCGTCATATGTTTACCCATCTACTCGAATAATAAATTCCCTGACTTGAGTTGCACATGCTGAAATATTCCACTTCTACGCAGATGTAGTGAAATTCATAACAGACAAGACATCTAAAGTATAATATCTGCGAAAACATGTTCTATGTTTTATGTCCGCAATTGAATTACAGTGCATATAAATTCCGCACAAGTTTTGAAGGTATAAACGTAACTTGTGTTTTGCTTGCACAGCAGGAGGTTTTTTTCTTCACCTGCGATGGCTGAACATCAGAAGCACTCAGCCATGTGTTAATAAAGGCAGTATATTTCCGTGATGGCTCCTTCAGCGATCCCTGTCAACAGTCTGAACCTGAATGCATTACATTACAGAAGCTAAGGCTTGTGGATTCGCTAGAACGTATGGAACAAAAATCCTGCCTAAAGTATTTGAAATAAAAAGCTTGTTGAATTCCACAAATCGAGAAAAAAAAGTATTTTTATGCGCTGCATTTTAACATGGTTGTATATTTACATATTGAATATTTCAAACTGAATCTTTTCACTAACATTTTCATTGTTTAAATTCAGTAATCAATATTCGCCTCACAAAGTTCATTTTCAAAATATTCAGTTTGTTTAATAATTCCAGCACTAATATTCGTTAGACAACTTTCGGTTATTTTTACTTCACTTTAAAAATTCGCTTCTGAAAATTCAGTGGTTCAAATTCGACAGAGCGCACATCCGGGAGTGCAGGAAAAGCAGTAGATTACCGATCCAAGAAGCCATCTGCTGTTAGACATCTTCACCAGCGGGTGGTGCTAGCGGCTTTGAGTGTGAACGTCTTCATCAACAGGTCTTTACAAACGACATGTGCAAACACACTAATGCCGAATTCAGACTGCACAATTTTAGCCAGATTTTGACTCGCCGACAGGTTTTGAGAAATCGCAGACAAATGCCTAAAATCAGAGGCAAATCGGTGCTCGTGCACGCATGTGACAATCACACAGTGTGATCAAATACAGGAGAGAGTGTCGCCGAAACCCGTGAGATATTTGGCATGCTAAATATCTGGACCTGTTGCCGATTCAAAACCTTGCCGTGTTAAATGTGTTCTGACTGAATAACATCTACGATTACTTACAGCCAATAAGAGAGCAACATCCAGGACGCGAATACTTTGAAAATCGTGCAGTCTGAATTCGGCATTAGTGTGTTTGCACATGTCGTTTGTAAAGACCTGTTGGTGAAGACATTCACACTCAAAGCCGCTAGCACCACCCGCTGGTGAAGACGTCTAACAGCAGATGGCTTTTGGATTGGTAATCTACTGCTTTTCCTGCAGTTCCCGGACGTGCACTCTGTCGAATTTGAACCACTGAATTTTCAGAAGCGAATTTTTAAAGTGAAGTAAAAATAACCGAAAGTTGCAAATAACAAATATTATTGCTGGAATTATTAAACAAACTGAATATTTTGAAAATGAACTTTGTGAGGTGAATATTGATTACTGAATTTTAACAATGAAAATGTTTGTGAAATGTATCTGTGAAATATTCATTACGTAAATATACAACCATGTTAAAATGCAGCGCATAAAATACAATGCATTAAAATGCAAGCACTGTTAATTGCAATGCTTTTTTTTTTTTCAATTTGTGGAAATCAACAAGCTTTTTATTTCAAATACTTTAGGCAAGATCTTTATTCCATAAGAACTACTCTATTAGGTGAATGTAATGTGGTACTCTTATTTTGAGGTATTTTGAATTGAAGTGTTTTTTCTTCAAATTATTTGTGGTCGTTTAAAGTGAAAAGAATATGCTTGTCTGAACTCCACTGGGGCTTAATATTAATAAGTGCCGTGCATCGTTAGCCTTGATGTATCTGTTTGTAGGCTAATCATGTATTTTAAATGTGATTGTCATATTACAGATCTAACAGCTGAAAGAAGTGGTGTGGGAACATAAAATCATACGAGCTGGTTTGATCTACATCAAAGACGCTCTACATCCTTCTGAAAACTCAGTAAGGCGACTTAGTACAAAGACTTCACAAGAACCAGGTGAAACATCCACACACACTCATAAAAGATTTGCTGCTGTCGTAAATCAATGGCATTATAGCAAATAAGATTGGGTAATGGCAAATGTTTTAAAAAAAGTCTCAACCTCAGACTACTGTAGTTACACCACAGCATTTTTCAAATCGATATTGTAAAACAAATTTGCTTCACTGATTATCTTTACTTATTGTTTAAATTATTATGTGTTATTTCTGTATTTATTTTATCTATGTGGTCAGACATTTTTCATCACTTGTTCTATAGTAATTTTATATATATATATATTATAGAGTATAGCGATAAGTGTACACCAGTTACACCAGCAACATTTTTGTAATAATTAAGTAAATACAAAATTGACCATATTTTCAAAGAACATTTGTATTCAAGAATTTTTAGGATAGTTTAATGTATGGCATTATATATTTAAATAGTAAATTGTAATTTAATTGTAATTTAATTAACCACAGACTAAACGTAATTAACTTAATGTTAATGTAATTAACCGAGACTTGTCAAAACATACATATCATTGCTCATTTGTTCATTTTGATTGCTTCTATTGATTTAGATAAAAGAATCTGCTAAATGTAAATGTAATGTAATTTATGTAAAATTCTGTCAAAATTGAGTTTGTAGCTTGTAATTGCAAATGGCATGACCGTATCATTGATTATTTTTTCCTTTTCCTTTTATTGTAATAGTGATATGCTCTCTGAAATACCCATATCAAAGTCTGTGCATGTGTGTTTACAACTGGAACTAAAGTTTCCATTTTATTATGCACAGTCCTCATTTCTCGGAAGTCCCAGAATTGTAAATGATCATGAGGTCAGTTACTTAAATCACTTGAGTTAATACTACACCCACAGCAAGTGACCCTCCAAACACACATCTGTGTACCATAAAGCCAAGACCTCCCCATTAAGCCAAAGACTTGTGTTTCACACATGGAAGGCACATTAATACTGACAATGACTGAAACATGTGGGCACCACTTGCTAAAAACAACAGCCCACAGTTTCATTCATACCTCATGTATTTGCATAGTTAGCATTTTTGGCTTACATTTGATAAATATCAAGAGCCTCTTTAGCATGGGTTTGAAGTTTATTTGAAGATTTACCATCAAAGTCTTTGAAAAATTAAAAATATCCTGAATGTACTGCTTCTTATTTACCGCCGAGCTGTCAGTAAATATTTACTACAATCTCGGGATGTTTTGTTCTGAGAGGATGATTGAGCCGAACATCTGAAGAAAATCTGCTGACTTGTACTACAAGCCTAATAATGTCTTTCATGCACTGATTATGTTTCAGATTTAGATTTCATTATTATTTTATTTGTTATGCCAGTGCATCATATCAGTATTCTATTCTTGAATGAAGCATGCAACTAAATACGACCAGATCAGGAGGAGTAAGATCGGTTATAAACATAAAAGGCTTGAGTGCACTTGGACCAGATTGCTGCTATAGAAATAAATGCTCTTCAACATCTATTATCTATTTTCCATGAGTAGTAGGTTGTTAAATTATTTATTTCAAATTAAAGTAATTGCTATTCACTTTGCAAAGCCATTTGTATGAGTATACAGCCTGAAGGTGGAGAATGCTGAGAGGTGCGCTCTGGAGTTGCGTAAAAGAATATAAAAGAGAAACAACTCAAAGCTAAAAAAAATAAACGAGTCATTGTTTCCATGAAGAGGCTGGTATTCATTTAGAAAATTGGTTTGAGCAGGCAGTTGTGTCACAAAAATGACTTTTTTATCTTATAAAGTCAAGTATGAATATTGGGTGCCTACATGATTAAATTGTTTGTATTTCACTTGACATTACTGTATATTTTATCATTGCATATACAGTAGTGGATGGCATTAAATTGAAAAGAAGAAAGGGGACATGGGATCAAGACAATTAAATATTATTTTATTTAATTGTATTTGACACTTTTTAATTTATTTTGATAGCTACTGTACATTTTGTGCATATACAATGGAACATGACATTAAACTGAAGAGGAGAAAGGTGGAATTAAAATTTTATTTTATTTTACACATCCTTTTATATGTGCATTTAAATGTTGCATATGCATATTTATTGCATTTACAGCGGATCATGACATTAAATTATAGATTTATCATTTTCTTTTCACCTACATGACAATTGCATTATATTAATTCTCCACAAGGTCTGCCTCAGCATTAAAACATAACCAAAACATGCGTCAATCACGTGAAAATTAGATCATATGTTTAACTAATAACGTAAATGCCTCTGATTATTTTGAAACTGTATTCCTACAGAAACTTTGTATACAAATCTGTGACTCATCAGCACTGAATATGTGTGTGAGTTGGCAGATTTTTGGATGTATAAAAGCTTTATGGATGTGGCTGCTGGCCTTGATGTACAGCGGTGAGGTAACTAACACAAACCGCAGTGAAATCTCCCAGAGGACGCTGGCCAATCATCACGCAGAGTATTAAATCTGGAATTGGCACTGCATGCTGACACACAAAATCAAAACAACAAGCCGCTTTAAATCTCGTTCATACCAAACTTCAATCTGTCAAACTAATATTAAAACAAAAAGCAAATAAATAAAATGGAATTATGTGTTAATTATATTCTATTATTATATTATATTATTTAAAAAAATAAATACAGAATAGTTTTTACTGGTGGTCTCAGATATCTGGACTCCCCTGTACATCTATATCTATATTTATATCTATAAGTAGAGATGATTTATAAATACAGATTGTTAAATTACTTTGGAGAGAGTGATTGAGGAAACTACATTTGTCATTGTCTTCATGTCAGTCACTACTATACTGGCACATTTCATAACAAAGGAAATGATGTGAAATTAATCAAACTAATTGTTTTGTACATGGGCGGTTAAACACCATTGAAATATCAGTACTGGTGTACTGTGAGATGCCGTCCAAAACAAACAAAAACAAGACCTTTAAGTGCGTTTAGCTATCCACACGGAAATGTCCAACAATTCCATGTGGATTAGTCATAGATGCCATGCCATCCAAGATATTAACTGTGCAGATATGTGAAAATGTCACATTTATTATAAACGTTTTTCATAGCCTGCCTTCTATCTATTTCTCTAAACAGAATTATATTACACTCAAAAAATACATCTAATTTTTTATTTTTATTTTTTGGTAAATTTAGGTTGATTATCCATTATCACTACTATAAAGTATGTTCTAAAGTACATTATATTGCGTTACGGTATGTTTACATATGATTGGCACATTACACTGGCAAAGTGATATGTCATAATCCCTATGCCATCTCTGGTTTAAGGTCTTTTGAACTGTTCTGCTGTCCGATGATTAAAACTACACCTGACCTAAGTGACATCCATGCAAATCCCAGCCAACGAAATCAACTGGGCATCATTCTTATCGCACAGTTCCCAGATGTGCTGGATCAACATATGTAATTTCTTCTGCATCGGCCTCTAAAGGTCTGTGATCCTTTCTTTAATTAAGGAAACTGTTACATAAATGGATCTTAATGGGATGATTCTGAAAAATCTTGATAGCGGTACTTGACTACTTTCCAGTTCGCCATCAGCTTTGACAACAAAATCACTCTGATTTATTACAGTGTGTCAATGTTTAGTGGAACAGCTTTTGTTGGAGTGAAAAGCATCAGAGGGCAGGCAAAGTGTTGAGGTATTTCAGGTCAAAGACTGCAGAATCAAAGCTTTTTGGTTCAGTGCACTTAAGTTGGAATATTGCTTATGAGTGTACACAGCAAGTCGTCTCTATTCCCTGAATCCAAATTTGACCTTATGTTTAATTTGTAGTCATTATGAATCCTGAATACATCCATAAAGCTGTAACAAAAAGTTATTCTTATTAAAAAAACAAAGAGGTAACCACATATGCATTTTTACTCCAGCAAAAATAAAACTGTTAGGTTAAGTTGGCACAACTTAGGACCCTGGTTCATGTCTACAAAGACTGTTTGGCTTTATTTCGTGTCCACACAATGATAGTCAATGGTGTTTTAGACCTCAAACTATCTGCTTTTGTGTTCCACAAACTTCATATAGTTTTGTGGTGACTGTGGTGAGTAAAGGATGACAGCATTATTATTTCCCTGTGTTATTTTGGTAGTACACTCATATATGTCATATAATTATATATATGATTTCAGTTAATTATAATAATAGTGGGGTGAACTATCCCTTTAAGACTAAAATCTTATAGTTGCTGAGTTTAGTTATAACTTGTTATAGTGGCATCTTCCCCGTGTGACAACAAGCCCCAGTCTCCCTTACTGCTTTATCATTTACAACAGAAATAGAAAGAAGTCTTATTTCTTCACTGTGAATTAAGTTATCTTTCCCACACTCTTTGCAAGGCAGCAAAGGAAGGCTTACCCGCCTACTGACAGTTATTCCCCAAAGAGAGAACAACAGCTGACAGTTAATGACCCAGTTATGCAAATCTAGTCCTATATCAGTTTGTTTGCTGATAGTTCAGAGCATCCATTAAGATAAAGAATGCCTAGCAGAGGAAGCGCTACCTTCACCGTGAGCTCTCTCTCAGAGCTGAAGGCACATTGAAATTCATGCTTGCCCAGGAGAATCCATTTAATGAGCATAGAAAATGTACAAGATATGATGGGAACTGAAAGTGACAACATCAACCCTATTTTCCATTATCAAGCTTAAATTTAGATTCAGCTTTTGTTTCAGTTCACTTGTTAGAGAGAGTTTTTGTCAGATTGTATTCATGTAGCAATGACAGCCTTAGCATAAGCTGGTGAGCATGCATCTTACCCTGCTGTATCATATTCATATTTCCAAAATTACAAAACATGAACAAATCTTTGTCATGCCTTCTGTAATGTGACTGGCAGTTTTTACTTTTTTAGCAAATAAAATGCCTTGTAGCATAATTGGTACATGTGGATTAAAGCAATTTATGTTTACCCGATTAACTATACATGATTTTTCAGAAAAATCATAATATGTGAGCATCAAATGACCCATCAGGCGTTTGAGGAATCTTTATTAGTTCATCATTACACATTTTTGATCTTAAAGCTAAGCTATTTATGACTTTAACATTTCATAATATAAGCCTTTATTGGAAGATATAGAATTATAACTGATATACTGTATATGCATTTTATGTAAGTAAAGATCTCATGGATTTGCATCACAGTCCATCAGAATGTAATGGCAACACAAATATTAGCAACTGCACAAAATTGCATGTTTTTTTTTCTCATCGAGTCTGATATTGTCATGAGTGCCCTCAAGCTCCACTAGAGGGCACTCGCATCATCTCACCTCCCTTGGACTCATATTCCATCATGGACTTCATTTCCCATCATGCACTGCACACCCACACCTGTTCAAATTCAGTAATTATCACCTACAGCTGTTGTTCATTACCTCACCCACTCACACTCACTATTTATCTGACTCATTTACAACTGTTCATCGTGAAGTCTTGAATTCCCCTGTGTTTTGACCTTGGATTGCTTTTCTGGATATTGATTGTTCGCTGCCTACCCTGACCATTGCCTTGTTTATTGACCACAATTTTGCCTAACCCACGTTGATTCTCTGGAGGTTTCACTGGTGCCTGCACGACCTCTAAGTTGGTTAATTCTGGTCACTGAAACCTTTTTGTACTCGGCCTCAGACACGAAAGTTCTCGAGCTGTCAGGTCTGGTGTCCGAGTCATGGCCAGGAGTGTTGATCCAAATCCCCACAGATTCCAGTCCACAGTTGTCGGGTCCCAGGCCTGAATCACCGAGTTTCGGGCAGGAAGTCTCTACCACCTGATTTGCCCCGAGTCCTCCCCGGATAGTTCCTAACCTGTCTGATCCACTCTGTTCCATCAAGGGACCCCAAACAGGTACTGTCTGGGCCGTAGAGGCCAAAACTAATCTCTTTACACTCTCTGTTCCAATCCAACCTGCTCTGCCTGAGATATCGCTCTTGTCTCCCGTACCGCCCTGGAGGGAATCCCTGTGGCCCAAACCGCCTTGGATGCTGCCCTGGAGGGCGTTCCTGTCACCCAAGCTGCCTTGGAGACGTGACGTTATCAAGGACTCTTTCCCCCATCCCTCCCCCTGCTCAAGTTACCATTCCGCCTCCGATCCACCACCCTCCTAGACTTTCTATTTCTGAGCGTCTGGAAGCCGCTCCTTAGAGGGGGGGCTATGTCATGAGTGCCCTCAAGCTCCACTAGAGGGCACTCACATCATCTCACCTCCCTTGGACTCATTACCCATCATGCACTGCACACCCACACCTGTTCAATTTCAGAAATTATCACCTACAGCTGTTGTTCATTACCTCACCCACTCACTTTTTAACTGGCACATTTTCAACTGTTCATCGTGAAGTCTTGAATTACCCTATGTTTTTTTTTTCCGAGCATTACTCCCTTGTTTGTTTTCTGTGTTTTGACCTTGGATTGCTTTTGTGGATATTGATTCGCTGTCGATGTTCGCTGTCATTGCCTTGCTTATTGACCACGATTTTGCCTAATGCGCGTTGTTCCCGTTTGTGTTTCTGACTCTGCCTGTACGACCTTGCAATAATAAAAAATGCACATGGATCCGTACGTTCCCGTCTCCCTTGTTACAGATATGCAAGAAAAAGTTTGATATGCTTTTGTTTTAGATTTTATCTAAAATTTCAATTGACTGCCCCATTTAAAAATTTTTCCATTTTAAGTTTGTTCACCCAAACGTATTCAGTCAGTACCTCCAAACCTGACTTTTTTTGTTCTGTGGAACACAAAATATATTGTTTATTATTTTTAAAAATGTGTTTGTTTTTTCTTGGACCCGAATGATTTTCATTGCATGGCCATGAAAGTTTCCTAAATATATATTTTTTTTGTATTCTGCAGGTTTGGAATCACATGAAGGTGAATAAATTATAAAAATGTTTTGGGTGAACTCTCCCTTTAAGTACAGTTCTAATTCTCAGTGATAATGTTTTGTGTTTGTGGCAAGTACTGTAAGAGTTTGACTGACATTCCTTTGTATAACACAGAGCACTTCACACCATTCCATGGTGACAGGTCACAGTATAATGAATTTTAGAAGAACTATTGTGTTTCCTCAGGTTTCCACAGCAGTGGTCTCACAGTCAAGCTGAGACAGAGATACATGTTTTCATTGGCTCCGTCAGTGGCCACTAAGAGTGGTCTGACTTTCTTCAACAGCGGATAGTTTCCATTTAATTCTGCACAGCGCTTGTATTTCCTGATTTAGCCCCTGAAGTAAATGCATTAGCTCAGCATGTCAAATGCCAATTGCAACATGCTTTTTAAACTGTAAAAGATTTCTTTAAAGATTATCCATGATGCAGTGCATTGCATATGCATAATATGCGCTTTTATGGATCTGTTGATGTTATGAGCTGTTGATATAATTCGTGCACCAAATTTAATGCAATCATTTTCATTCTACATTCATTTTCATTCATTTTAAATGATGAATAATAGTTTGCATTGCAGGATCCAATTGACTTTTTAGTGTTCTGAAAAGTAAAGTTCCTTTATTGCTTAACACTACACCCTTTCCCATGTGCTTTCAATCTGTATTGCATTAAATTTGTGTTGTTTTTACTGCAAGCTATGAAAGCGCGCATCATGCAGTGCTAAGTGGGTATGAGACTTCCCCATTTTGCCAGTACACATAACATTTTTTTCACCACTATGTCAGCCTTTAATTTGTTTGTACAAATTAGCATTTTAATGAAAATGGTGCTTCTGGGATTTAAGGAATAATTAAAGTACACTAAGGTCTGTAATTATGTGAGTTTTTGGGAGTTAAAAGGGTTGGCACACCTGTCTTTAAATATTCCTAGTATTCCCAAAGCTGGAAAGAAAAAAAAATGTTATTTCTGTTCCCTGGCCTCAGATGGAAGCTCAGAGCTGTGTTGCATTTCTGTTCTGTAATGGTCTTTGCACACCTGGGGGTGTAAAAATGGCCAGATTTTGCAGAATATGTTTTTGAGACATTGCCAGAGCTTCAGGTGTGTCTTATCTGCTTGACCACACATTGGTCTTATCCTACCATGAACTTGAATATATGAATTTTATGCTGAAATTGTTGAATAACAATGAAATCCAGCACCCCACCAAAAGTAATTTGCATTTAAAACACATTTTAAAATGTCAAATGTCACAGAATAAAACCACACAATATAAAACCATGCTCTTTTGATAATATTATATATAGTATTTTAATATAACACTACATTTGTATATTATTATTATTATTATTATTATTATAAAAACTAGCTTAATTATATGTAGCCTTTAGTTCTCAACTTCTCACAATA
>JAUCMS010000034.1:17396044-17421965 GCA_032357445.1 Enteromius radiatus
CAGTTTAGACAGCTCTTAACATTTATTTTAATCTAGGACTAGTCTTAAACCCTGTTCGGGAAACCGGCCCATAAAGTCTAATTTTGAGCGGAAAAAAGACTGATATGTTCTCATTTGTGAGTTTATATCACAGTTATGACTTTATATCTTGCAATTTGGCTTTATAACTCAATATTCTGAATATTTTTCGCGATTGAATTTTGAGATTAAAAGACACTATAACTTGTTTTTTTAATTCAGTGGCGGAAATTAGCTTCCTTAAAATATAACAGTAAAACTTTAATTAAAATAAAATTAAAAAATGACTAAAATAAAATTCATCAAATTACATTAAAATAACTGTTACAGCAAAATTCTGTTTCTTTTCTTTTTATTTCTTTTTATTTTAAAACTGCTATTCTGAATAATGTATTCATTAAAATTAAATAATTACATATTACAATTGAAAACTGTTTGAAACTGTAATACTATTTTACAACATTACCAATTTACTTTTAGTTAAAATAAATGTAGTTTTAATGAACATAAAAACTTATTTTAAAGACATTAAAAGATTTACTGACTCCAAACGTTTGGCTTGTAATCTAGATATATTCCCTTTACATTACAACCATTAAAAAAACATTAAAAATAAATATATAGCATATTTTATTTATTATATATTTGAGGATTAATTAAGTATTATGCCACAAGTGTAGACTTTTGACAACAGAACTTTTTGCTTTTGAACAGTTCACACACGGTGTAATGGAAACAGTGCAAGGACCCACGGGCAAATAAGTGTAGGTGAAGCGAACAGCCCGAGCTGTCATATCTGCCTCATTATTCATCTTAATGACTTGTGCTGTTAAAACTACTCATTTTCAGAAAGGGGAACCACGGGCTATTTCTAGAGCCCAGCTCCCAGGATATCCTGTCTGAGGCTCCCCTTAGGGGCCGCGAAAACTTTTCACAGAAAGAAACAGCAGACTTATTACTCACCGGGTTTTAAACGGCACATGAATCTTCACTTTCACAAGAACCTTAATGGCGCTGTTTGATGTCTGAGCAGAGTGGACTGATGGGAAAATGGTTGTGTGCCTTTTTTTGTCATGGTAATTGCTCTTTGGTGGCCATTCCACTCCAAGCAGCTGTTCGCCCACCATGCCAACTAAAAGAAAGCCGGGCCTTTTTGGGACAAATACAGGATAAGATTATGGGGAAACTCTGGGATTATGAAAGGATAATTAATGAAATAGGGCCATTTGTCAAGCGCTCCCTGACATGCAGAAGACTGGGAAAAGAGCCTTACCAAATTATTCAGCTGCTGCCTTTTAAAATACATTCAGTTTTGCGTGCAAACTTTGATAACTGCCATATTATCTAGGGACAGAAAGTTCACTCATTCTATGACCTTTTCAAAGTGTAGATCAAACGATTCACATAGCTCTTACCTGTTTGGCAGCCAAGTTGTTCCTCTTATGCTAAACTCAAAAAACATGAGCCAGTGGAGAAAATTCTGCTTCTTAAAAGCATAATTTAATCCAGCTGTCTCAATTAAAAAAAGGAACAGGGAAAGAGGAAGCTTCTGCCACATTTATGGTCCACCTCAAATACCATAACATGCTGGCTACAGCATTGATCTCACATGGCCACCGTGACCAGAAAGCCGCTGGACGTACCAGACGCAATCAAGTCCCATTCATTTAGCGCTGACATTGCGCACACAACATTGAACGCAAATAAAAGCCTTATACTGTGGCCATACCAGTGAAGTGATTAACGACTGGAGTTATACTGAATCCATATGGCGTGGAAAACCCTCTCCTGGTTTTATTTGTAAACGCCTGCTTGTAACCCTCAACTCAACATTTCAAAACTCATAACCTTCTACTTTCTCAACCTTTGAGATCAACAATGCTCTGACATTTAGATGGCAGCTCATCACTTCAAGCTCAGCACCAATAAGACTTCTCGTCCTTTTGGCCATGATCTCCCCGGTTTGGTTTTTCCATTTCTTTAAAAGGTTACATGGTTATCCACAGATGCTAAAAGACCTGGAAGGTGTCCTACATGACCGACAAACCTGCACTACATTGACTGATCTTTATGCACCGTAACCCATAAGGTACATCTGTCCTTTATTAAAAGAATAAGTCACCAAAAAATGTTAATGTACTTACCCTAAGGCTATCCAAGATATAGATTAATTTGTTTCTTCATCTGAAGTTATTTGGAGAATTGTCTTTTGCTCAACAATGCAATGAATGGGTGCCGTACAATGAGAGTTCAAAGTAGTCTTATGAAGAAGCAGAAACTTTAAGTTAAAGTTAAAACATGACTGGAGTCATGCAGGGTATGTTTGGACTATCATTCTGACGGCACCTGCAGAGATGAGCAAGTGACATCATGATAAATTTCTCCAAATCTGTTCTCATAAAGAAACAAACTCATCTGCATCTTGTATAGCCTGATAGTAAGTACATTTTCAGCAAATTTTCATTTTTTTGGGTGAACTATAACTAATCTGTGACTGCAGCGTATACCAGGACTGTGGACTTTTACTTTACAAAACCATTTTTTTCCATTGGACAGTAATGTTGCTTTTTATGTGCATTTCTGTGATTTAATACATAGAGCTTACTGGAAAGAAATTGACCCTTGGAAATGATGTCAAAGCCCTAAGGAAAATGGTTCATTTGCAAACTTCTTTTATTTTAGTAAGTAAATAAATAGATAAAAGATAAATAGCATTTATGGCACAAGCTCTTTGGTTGCTGTTGAATCCAAACATAAATATGGAACTTAGAGGCCTTTCATGTTGCAAGTTGCAAATTGCAACACATATTTTTTTAACTAAAATGTAAAAATGTTTACAGTCCTATAAAAGTCAAATAAACTGAGGAAAAACTTCCTGTTTGATTCTGTTAAATGATTTGAAGCTTTGCTCAGTGACTTTGCTTGTTTTTGGACTCGTTTATGATTCCTGTGTGGTTTACACATCATTTTCTGCATATTTTATATGCATGATGATATTTAGGGAGAGATCCAGAAATATAATGAGAAGTGAATGTCAGCTGTGTGAAGTTTGGGTGTGATCAGGCTCACACAGAATCTCATAGAATCTCCAAAACATCATCAAGGCTAAAAAAAAAATCTTCAGATTCTATCTTGGCCTTGGTATGATCCGTGGCTTTTATGGTGTCGGATGACATAGAGAAAAAAACAGGCCTGGCTGAAAAGAAAGCAGTCATTCAGTAGCGTGAACAGAATTTTATATATTTATCAGAGTTCAAACTTTGTTCAGTGTCATGTGCTTTAGTGCTGTGACTGCATCACATTAGAACCATATACTGTGAAGCAGATAGGACAACATAGTAGGCCAAGTCAAAAGGTTTACGCCAGGTTTTCTCAGCCAAGATTTATCATGCTCTGACCTTGCTGTCAGTTACCTTATCATGGAAACAATGTGTTTTGACTGTGCTTGCTCTCCGTACAAGGCCGCAAAGGCAGCTGGATAAAACCAGTAAGTCTTTTGAACTTTTAATCCAATGCAGTTTTCGTTGCCAGATGTATCTATCCTGGCAGAGGAACGTTTCACAGCGGGCAGTCGAGCCATAGAACAATATGTGCTTGTGATATAAGTTTTAGGAGTTAACTTCTAACACCTGGGCCTGGTTCCTGATTCACTTAGCTTGAAGTGGTAGCAAAATCATAGTGCTCTACATGTTTAAATATGCATTAAAATGACTCATTGCAAAAAGAAAAGAAAAGTAACTATGTACAATATTTTTCTCCCTAAAATGTGTTTAAATATATTCTTGAGTTAGTTGTAAAACTTGCTGACAAAACAATTATTTTGAAAATTGTGTTTTTAATCTTTAATCACATTTACCTGACCTGTAGAAATATATTTTTCAAAATGTACCAACAGTACAGTACATATCCACATCTAATGCTATAGATTCTGGATAATATTAACATGTACCATATTTGGAATGTACAAATAAATACAATGTAATATATTATGAATGTATTGCATATATTTGTGTATATAGTATTTTATTTTATTTTTTATCATTTTTAGATAATATGTGTTTGTGCCCCTCAGTTAGAATAAGCAAATGTTTCTGGTTGAGGAGTCAAAAACGGCATTCAGAGAAAGACCTCTGGATGCTACTGTAAATCTTGCCCGAGAAGCCATTCCAAACTGTCTGAACAAAAGACTAGAGATGAAATTGTTGTTTTAAGTCTCCAGCATGCCACTAAGATGTCTGTTTTCAATTATGGAACCCACCCAAGCATGGTCCCCTTCATTTGGCCTGTTTTTCCTGGCGACTACATGACGCTTCTTCTCAATAAATTACCATAGTGCCATCTTAACATACACAGCATCGCAAAGGATTTAATTTAGGAAACCAAACGTGACGAATACATAGCCTCCAACCGCAGTCCCTTTAAGGGCAAGAAACAGTCATTTAATTTAAGAGTGAAAAAATAAAAATGGATAAAGCTTAAACAGGACTAGACAACCTTCTGGCAAAACAAGAATATTTGCGGGTTTTGACCAAAGAAACTGGGATGCTAACAAGAATGTGGAAAATTCCGTCAACATGTTTCTACTCAGTGTGGTGGAAAAGTAATGGGAAATGGGAATGTTACCCTGAGATGGATATAAATATAGTTAATTCTACAGGAGTCTATGCTGTATGTCCTTTGGCCCTGCCCTTTTTGCAAATGTTCGGCTAGCGGTTAGGATAGGCAGTCTGTGTCTCATTCAGGATAGTTCAAATGGTGAGACAGTAGTTTATTGTAGGTTGCAGAGTTGATTTTACTTTAGTAGTGTTGAATCTTGGACAGATGTGAGATGTACAAATGGCTAATGTCAAGTGCTCTTAAAACATTAAAAATCATCTTTTTTGGAGGCTAAGCGCCAGATTTACTAAAAAGGGCAAATCTGTGTTAGAGCGCAATTCCATAAAAGTCCAGATGGGAGGAGAAAATAATGCGGGTGATTTACTGTCAAGGTGTTCATTAAGAAACCCAAAACGCAACATCTCATTTCCATAATGATCAGCGCAATTTAAGACACACTTTTTTTGTAATGTTCATTAATGCCAGTGAACTGACAACTGCAAATCTTAATAAATTATGTTGCATGATTCACTTAAATACTATTCTTCCATAAATGTCGAGATCGAAAAAGAAAACTCCTTCATAGGCGTACTCAAGGTGAATCATGACAGTATTTTTTTAATGTCAAATTCAGGTTTGCGCTGGTGCAAGCTGATAGTAAATCTGGCCCTACATACAGTATCTGAAAATCAATACCAGTTCAACACAAGTTCTTGCACTTAATACTCTTTGTTTTATATTGACGTTAGTTACTTGTGTTTGTAACAGATGTACACTGAGACAGAGGTAAGTATAAATCTTGAGATGTTTATTAATGCACAGCAGAGTACGGAATGAAGAGCAAGTGATATCAGACTGTGGATGATCTTCTGAACTGGTAAACGGGAAACTGATCAGTGTCTTTGTCTTACAGGAGCAAAGGAGCTTGACGAGAGTTTGGGATTTGTTACAGCACACACCACAGCACGAGGAGACCTGGAGAAACGCTGGAGACACAGAGACCAGAGGGACATACAAAAGGTAAGTTTCACAGGTAAGTAATATTCAAAACACTTTTGCAAAGTAGCATAGAGTCCACTTCATAGGAACGAGACCAGACACTGAGTGAGGTGAGGTGTGTGCTTTTATGCCGTGGCTTGATTACGGAGGTGATGAGGTGCAGGTGTTGGGTTGGTTTAGCTAGTCTCACGTGATCCTGAGACCGAGACCTGGTTGTGTGCCCAAAGTTACCACCACCCCCTTCTGGGGTCAGGTGGTGAACGTGCAAGCTCTGACTTCGGAGGGGGCAGAACCGACCCTTGAGTTGCGATGTCCCATATATGCCTTGCGCCTCTGTGTGGAACGTACCCATAGTTTTCAGGAGCTCCGAGCAGCTCTGTTTGCACCAGAAATCTGGAGAAGGGGAATGCTGTCTCCAAACAGAGGTTGACCCATTGGATGGTTGATGCCATCACCTTGAGCCATGCCCCCTAGGGGTGAGAGCCCATCTGGAGTGTCACCTCCTCCTCTGGCTGGCACACGGCGACTCTCTGGCAGACATCCGCTGTGCTGCAGGTTGGGCGACGTCTAATAACTTTGCTGGATTTTCCAAACTTGCATAGTCCCCATATCCTCCCGTGTTTTGGGTAACATCAGGTAATTCCGGGGGGCCAGGCGGGTGGCAGCTTGCGGCACCATTCCACTGGATCTGAGTGCCTTTTTCCAGTGTTTCTGGTGGGTTACATCTGGCTCCATTGCCTCGCAGTTTTAGTTAGCGGAGTAGATGAAACTGTGTTTGATAGAAGGCTTCCTTCACCCTCTTCGGATCTGGCATCTTGTTCCACGGTTTCTCCCCACCGTGTTTCCCTTACTCTAGTAAGATCTCCTCCACACAGGTCAACCTGTGTGCTCCACCCCCAACTCCTGCTTCTGGAGATCCAGGCACCCCTGCAGGGCCCGAACTCTGGATGTTCAACTTTTTTGAATTAATCATGTTGAAATGTAATAAATTAGTTATGTTTTCTCTGAAAACTCTGCCCCCTTTATACGCATAAGGAAAACTGCTCAGTTCGCCATTTTCTCTTTCGCTTTGGTGCTGGAAGTTTTCACAAAGGTAACGTTTTTATACTGATTTTATCGAGCAAACTGACAGAGAGAAAAAGTTAGTGGTAAAGTTTAAGGGGGTTAACCATGACGTGTGTTAATGTTTTTTTTTTTAATAGTGTGCAATCATTCAAGCATATTTTACATCTCGCTCTTTCCCTCTCTCTATGTACAGATACAGATTTTTCCTCAACCAGGTCAGTTTTATTGAAACTATTGCATAAAATAAAAAAAACATCAAATCATGGTTGTATAACAAATTATGTAGCTTTAACATGTATGGATCATGTTCATTTAACAAACAAATGATGTATCTTCAGCATAAATAAATCATGTTCCATTAACAAATATAAATTATGTGACTTGAATATATATAAATCATGTTTATTTAGCATATATAAATCATGTTGAGTAAACATAATTTTAATATGTGTAACTGATGTACATATTTTTTTATGTCAATCCAACAAGTTTTTTTTTTCAGTGACACAGGCTGGGTTGTGACGTTTTCCTTAGGGACCCCATGACATCAGTCAATGAAAGGGAATGTCTCGGTTATGTATGTAACCCTCGTTCCCTGCAGGAGGGGACAAAGACATTACGTCCCTCCTGCCACCAGGTCGGACTGCGCTGGGGAGTCGGTTGAGATTGGCTCCTCAGCAGGGAGCTAATTGTGCTTTGCACTGCGCCATCTTATGTACCTGTACGTACGGGGGAGTGGCTAGGCATGCAAAAGCCACTGGCCAATTCTCATTGGCAGTTTCTACAAATATCAGAGTCGATTGGCCTCCCAGGCAGGATCCCATGATGTCAGTTAATGACGTAACGTCTCCATTCCCTCCTTCAGGGAACGAGGGTTACATACGTAACTGAGACGTTTTTATCTCATGTCAATAGTATCCTAGGTAACACTTTACAATAAGGTGTCATTAGTTAACATTTTAGTTAACGAACAATGAACACTGCATCTATTACACTCTTTATTAATCGTTGTTAAGGTTAATAAAAATACAATTGTTCATTATTTCTTCCTGTTAGCTCACAGTGCATTAACTGTGTTATGTTAATAAACACAACTTGTGATTTTTATAATGCATTAGTAAAATTAACATTAGCTAATATTAATAAATGCTGTGGAACTATTGTTCATGCTAAATAACAAGAACTAATTCACCTTATTGTAAAGTATTACCATACATTTCTTTTTAGAGTAAATCTCTTTGGACAATAATGTTAATATAAAATAAATGTAAATGATTAGCGTAACTTAAAAACAGTAGGCTACACTTCATTTGCCTTTTGACGTATTATTTTACACTTTACCCTCAATATCTCACTTGCTCATAAAAATGTTAATTAAATATAAACATTTTGATCCCATTTCTGCTTTTTCAAAATATGTTATAATATGTTTTATTATTTAGCTGGCCAAAGAATAATCCACTCCAGGTTGCCGCTCCATCCTCCACTCTCTTATTCTGTATTTCAGACTGAAGCAAAGACTCTCTGATCCATAATTTATTAAAGTCACTAGCCAGAAATTCTTGCTGTGAAGCGCTGCTTAGTTGTGCTCACTGTTTCTGAAGATATGCAATTAGATCTTGTGATAGATCATGTTTTACTGGCAGTTCTTTTGTTGTATTGTCATAAATGCCTCTTGTTTTTCAGTCAGTCATTCAATTAATTAATTTAACTTTTATGATACTATAAAAGAAGAACAGGATTACAACATAGTATCAGATGAATACTTTACAAGCCATTTTTCTGTGTGTATTATAATATATTAGACATGATGATTGTAAATGCTCTTCAGAAGAGGCTTTAAATGGTAAATTTGATGACTTTATAAACACACACACATATACATACATACAAAAAATATGTAAATAAGATGACATCAAAACAACAGGACTGTACACTGATTTATCATCATTTGGATTTCACATGCTGTGCCTAATGAATGTTTTCTTGTCAAGCTGAAAGTGTGGCACAGCTCTCTCACAGAGGCAGAAAAATGCAGTATATTTCAATCTCATGCAGCTAATAATATGGAAGAGTTTTACATAATGGAATTTAATATGACTGTAATAACACTTGTCGCCGTCTCCAGTGGTAGAGCTTTTCAACAGCTAAGGCTAAGAAAAAAAGGCTTTGTCTAAAACATTTGTAAAAACCCAGCGGCAGTGCAATCTTGAAATGTCAACCACCCTGCTGGTATAATCTCTCACATAAAACAGCATCGTAAAAAAAGAAATGCTTTCCACAAAGATTTTTGCAAATTTCGACCATACAATAGGGTATTAGAAGAAAAATAGGCCAGCTGATTTTTTCTGGTCTTACAATTCATGATAATTAAATAGTCTTTTATTTTTTCAACATTTAATATTATTTTAAATAAAGTTTGTTTTGATTAAAAAACAATCATATTATTTTTTATATCACTTTGACCTATTGACCTCACAAATCCAGACAATTTCACAGTACACTCTCAGATATAAAGGTACAAAAGCTTTCACTGGAGCGGTATCTTTTCAAAAGGTGCACTTTTGTATCTATTAGGTTCAACTACGTAAACATTAAGTACTAATATGTACCTTTAAGTTACCAAAATGGACCCTTTGAAAAGGTGACAGTGACAGCTTTTGTACCTTTATTTCTGATAGTGTAATACAGCAAACTTAGCCATTTAGAAAAGTTGTCTGGGGTTTTTTTTTTTTTTCTTATTCTTTTTTATTAGTAGACAATCGAAATAGCATTTTACTACAGTTTTACCACATTTTTGAAAATACAAGACATTAATTCAGTTAATATCTTCTGCCAGTGTAGTACAGTATTTTTTAAAAATGTAGGTAGAACAATGCTAACCATTTTCTAAGGTAGGCTTTGTGTGAATATGGTCTAAATCTAACATCACAGATCATAAATCCTTCTGAACACTTTGTTTACTATAAATATAAAGGCATGCACAGGTTTGATGAAGCAGCTTGCTTGGCTCTCCGGGCTTCTGGCTCCAGTCTCTCTATCTGTTTCTGTATCGTTCCACCTTGACAAAGTCCAGATGGCACCACAGAACAAACAGCTGCTGTGCTGGCTGGGTAGAGCGAGAAAAGGAGAGAGTGGAGACAGACAGGGCAACATTTCACGCATATGATGAGCACTGTACGCAAACCCCATTGACCTTGTGTGATGTATGCACAGTGCGTAACTCAAAGCCAATACTAATGCTTCTATTAATCCCATACTCCATCTATATACCTAACTGCAGCTCTCTCATTAAAAGTTATAAATTCACAGAGTTTGCTGTATTTTTCTTGTCAGCTTGTGGTTTGGGTCGAAATTGGAAATTGGTATTTTGTCCCTGTCTTCGTAAGAAGCTATAATTTTCTGCCAACCCTCTCCATTCATGGCAAAATTAAATGTCTCCAGTGGGATGTTCGACTGCAACAGATGTTTGTCCCCCACCACTGTATACGGTTTTCCATACCTCATAAACACTCGGAAAACAAAAAGGTTGGGAAGTTTTAAGAGGGAAAATACATGCTGGGTCTTGGCACGGCATATATATGAACAGTAAATCTACAATTTGAGAGGCATTTTAGGAAGATATAACGTAAAAAATCCAAAAGACAAAATGTGGGAAGTGTTAGCTTGATTGCAGTACACTCATTCCCAGTTTTATGCCAGTTGGGCTGCTTTTGATCACACGGAAAAATCGTTTGCCTTTCCCATCACTGATACTAAATATTTAGCATGTTAAGTGCAAAAGAGATTTGAACTACAGCCAAGTGAACTGTTTTAAGCAAATACATAACTAATTACCTTTGTGTGAGAAAAAAACAAAAACAAAATAGCTTCAGAAGATTTGAAATGTATACATTTGAAGTCGATAAAAAAAAAGTTAATCAAAGTTCTTCTAAGACAAGAACGCTTTTGGGTTTTAGGACTATTCTTATGAAAGTTTTGATCCACTTGTTGACTAGTGTGGTTATGCTATTGTCACTCTGCTATTTCTAAATTTCTGGAGCAGTTTGGAATGACATGAGTTATATAAGTGCACAGTTGTTTTAGTTGAGACTTCATTCTGAGTAAACATTTATGGATCATAAAGAACGCTGTCAGTTCCTGCCAACATGCATGTTTTTAATTATGGAGTGTTTTTTGTTGTGGACGAGACCAGATCAGGCCAGACTGTATGAGGAGAACCAGATTCACCTGGAACAACTGCATGACACTTTCAATGGATGATCTTCTGTAGGACTAAACAGGTAATATTCACCACACTCAGTGCTGATGCATTCCAGTGAGATGAGCTCCGTCTCTGTGAAGTGATGCTGTAATCAAACACCTTCGGAAAAGGTCTGGGGAAAATCTGAATTCGAAAAACTGCAAGTGTTCAATATAAACCAGAAACCATCTCCATTCTAGTCTGCCAAAAATAGAGGTCTTCCCGGATTCTCAAATACTGTAACTCCCAGTAAGTCACTGAAGTGTGGTTGAGGGATGACGTATGTGTTACAAAGACTTATATTGCAAACATAGAAAAACATAGAAAAATTACTCAAGCTTGCAGCTAACATATTGAATTCTACTTATGAAATACAGCACTGAGAAAATGGATTTAATAAAACTTTTTGAATTATTAAGTAAATTATAACATATTATTGATCATAGTGTCTACAATGGTGTCCAAGTGGTTTGGTTTTATACTGTATATATATATAGTAACACTTTAAAATAAAAAGTTAAAAATGTTAACAAGCATAACTGTTGATTTTAATAAAGCATTATTAAATGCTGATATTGACATTAACTAAGATTAATAAATGTTGTGGAAATGTTCATGTTACCTAATGTAGTTCCCTAATGTTAACTAGTGAACCTTATTGTAAAGCATTAGCATATACATGTGTGTGTGTGTGTGTGTGTGTGTGTGTGCAATTACTGTCTCAGCTTTTTCTGGTGATCCAAAAGAGTAGAGATCTTTGTTAGGAGGTGAAATAATTTGTTTAATGAAGATAAATGTGCTGCTATCAGGAGCCTGCTGTGTCTGGGGAGTGTAAGCAGGCTGGTGGGACAGAAGTGTACAAGTTCATCCCCAGGATACAAGAAATACTGTAATGTGTGGAGGAAAAAAAGAGGCTTTCGCTTTACTCATGTTTCACCCACTGCATTCATATGATACAAATTGAATTTAGATTGGCATCCTGCTGTAAATATCAAATAAAGATAGCTCTCACTTACAGTTTGGCTTGATAGATTTCTAATTTGCTAGAAAAGATAGTTTCATTGTGCCACTGATGAGTGTTAAATGGATGGTGCAACTAAGTGGATGAAACCTCTGCTGGATTAGGTTATAGAAAGAAGGATCACTGCTAATCCCACAATTCTGTGCTGCAAAATTGCTGCATGTACTGAATCGCTTGATTGACAGAGATGTTAAACAAGATTTAAAGCATTTTCTGTTTTGCACAAATCTTAATATGACCTTGTTTAGAAGAGAGAAACAGCTTTTTGATGTGTTTAAACATGTGGAGCTGGTTTTGAGCACTTTTGTGTGCGGTATTTGAAAATAAAAATCTGCATCTTATTGAATAACGACTCACAGACTATGTTTGTGTATGCGAACACAAAACAAATTCAACTAAGAAAATGGCGGCATTTAATGTAAATTGGGCTTATTGTAGATTGCATCTTGTTCACAAAACAGACCTCGCAAAATTGCACTTAAATGAAATTTAATTTAAAATAGCTTTTTGTACATTTTCTTTTGATTATGGCAGCGTTAAATTTGGATAATAATATTATGAGAACACTCTTATTTCAAAGACATACTACAAAGTGGTGCATCTACATATATTTTTAAGCATTCAACCTTCATCAGAACTTGCGAACTTGACGCTTTTCATGCATATCAATTTATGCCTGCTGCTGTGTGTTTAGTTTTAATTCAAGTGTGTTTAATTCAAATGTATTTAGGGCATGTATTAATGATGAAAACCACCGCGAGGATAAAGTGATTAATACACACTTTCCGTCTCTCAAGAACTTGGAACGTTCAACCTTCATCATTTTCCCCCTCAGAGGCATTTAGCCCAAAAACATTCAGGATCGGGATCCATTATTTACATCGCCTAACTAACATAGACCTTTGAAGAGCTTTCAAGAAGCACTTAAGAGTTATTTTCCCCAAATTGAGGAAAATCTTGTTAGCATTTGCCAGTTCATCCAGGACACGAACGGCCTTTTTCAGGGTAACTGCGGACATTTCAACTAGTTTCTTTTAAGAAGTGTTGTTAACCACATTCATTTCCTTTAAATTGCTAAATAATTCTAATGGTTTATATACTTTTTAGGCCTACAGAGTCTGAAAGCTGCATCTGGAGAAACTGTTCTGTCTCAGATGTTTAGGAAAACTTAAGACCATGCCTTCATAAACTTATGTTCAATGGCGTTTATTTCTTTAAAAACCCCATACTGTATCTATATGCAGAACCAGAGAGTTCAAGTGATCTTTGCTGTGATGTTTTCACCCTTCATGGAAGACTTCCATTATGTCATCCTATTATATCAACTCCAGACATCACTGATCTGTGCTGACAATGGAAAAGTCTTTGTCAGGTTTGCGAATGTGTAAATTTTTATGTCAGCCTCATAAAGACTGGGTACGGTCTGAGTTTAATAAAGTAGTGCCCATAACAGTTCAGTTCTATTTCAGTCAATTTTACATGTGTCATAAGAGCACAAGAACATACAGACACTCTTCTATTGTTAATACACAGTTCCATATTAAGTTTACAAATATGCTCCTCATTTGGTCTTTCTGGAAGAAAATGTCCCTTTAAATAAAGGTTATCTAATAAAAATAGCTGTAGTAGAAAGGAAACAGTTATGAGTATTGAATATTTTGGTTTTGAGAGTCCCAAACAACAGGTTGTCATGCATGCAAGGTCACTTAAAATGTTCTTATAATGTGCATTTATTTTTTATCTTAATTGTTTAGTGATTCCCAAACGATTCGTTCAACGATTCATTTGACCATACTCCTCCGGTGATTGGTGGATTTCATTTAAAGCAGTGTTTGTGAGCTTTTAACCCTTTAAAAGCGGCACCTAGTCACAAAGAGTGAATTAGCATTTAGACTAACAAGTGGGCGGGGAATATGCTAATGTTTCATTTTGACATCTACATGAATCGGCTTGGGACTCTTTTAAAAAACGACTTGTTTCAATGATTCAGAGTCGACTCTTTCTTTTGAGAGTTTATACATGGTGCACTTTCAGATTTAAAACTTTGCAGGATGTTTTCATTCACTTAGAGCTGTGTTACACACACAAAGGTAGGGACTCATTTTCAAAAGTCCATAAAGATGTGAAAAGTTGCTTACAAAAATAATAAGGTCAAATATCTACAGATGAATATAATTCTTTGCACATTTATGTTTAAATATGTGCATGTAGTGTATACAGAGTATTTATTTATTTGGTAAGTCTCCAGCGATTTAATAAGCAGGATAATATAAGACATTTGTACAAAATAAGCCCTGTCTGGATATATCTTGTAATAATGGCTGACTGACTGTACTGTTTAACGCCTAGACTATTTTAAATAAACATTTTTCTCATTTATCATGTTTTGTGTGTGGCAATGAAAAACAAACCACATGTAAAATATAAACATTTCCTCCACTTTACAACATTTCTGAATATAATAAACACAGAAACCATTCAACTTTGTGCAGACCAAAGGCAAGCTCATTGACTAACCAACCAATTATTCATTCCAAACATTGGTTTTGCCCAGTCTAACTCACTGAGACTCATGGGATATGAGTGTTGCTGTAGAATGGGTATGTGTAGATCTTTGTTGCATTGGTCTGAACCCCTTCTCTCTACTGGGTGGGCAGCACTGTAAGATGTGGCTTCATGATTTATTTCCCTTTTGTTCCTCTGAGTCAGCAGGGGCAGACCACACTGTGACTTACATCAGCCGGTAAACCTGGACCTCGCTGACATGTTGACTGGACCACAAGCAGACACAAAGTGAATGAGAAAGTGAATCAGTTCCTTCATCTTGGTTGGTACAGCAAGTTTTTTTTTTTTTTTATAGAAACAAGATCTACTGAGTATTACAAACAGCAGTAGCCTACATGAATTAGACAGGTACAGAATACATTTCTTCAGAATAATAATCCATTTTTGAGATATAGGTATATGTAGGTAGGTTGAGATATTTTGTTATAGCCAACAATCGATCTATCCTTATATCATCACCTATGAAACTGTTACACTCATTTATATTAATATTACTATAACGTTGCAGTGTTGTCTTTTTACAACAGAGATATAAAAATAAAATACAAGTGAATTTACAAAATAATTCAAATTCAATATTTAAAATCCACTTTTTATTTATTATTTATTGCTTCCTTCCTTCCACGTATTAGCCTACAGTTTTCTCAGTTGCTTTGGTGCATTTCTCACAACACTATTTAAATTTGCACAACAGTTAATGCATTTCTCAAAACAATTTGTTCAACCTGCAAAAGTGTGTCACTTGCTCAAAATGGTTAGCTCATTGCTTAAAAGCAAGTCAATGAAAGTGTCAGTGTCATCAAGATGAAAAGTCCTGACACCATTGTTTATGAAAAAGACAGTCAAATGGCTTTGTCATGTTTTCATTATGACATTTTTTTCCAATGCAAAAAAAGTCAGATTTTGGTGACACTTCCTGAAAATGCTCAAGATAGCAGTATATACTATTTGCACAGCCATTTGAAAACTACAGTAAAGTTAGACATTACTGTATGTAGTGAGGTGTCTGAGTACAAGACACTGAATATGCATGTTTCACATTTTTACTGCATATGCTCTTTGCAATTCTAATTTACTGCATTCAAAGCATTGTGCAAACCTTTCAATTTAGAAGACATTTTCAGGATAAAAAGATTTAAACAATTGTTTCAAGTTTGCTTGACAGATTTTGACAACTAGTTCAACATTTTTGTATGTAATGACTCAATGAAATGAGGACTATTAGTTTTATATGGAATGACTATTCAGCTTTCACAAGTTTAGTTAATTTTGACTGACATGACATAAGCAGATGATAATGTTATAAAACAGCAGAGAGTTGTATGAAAGCAATTGATGCATGTCCAAACGTATTTGCAATTGTTGGAAGGAATGAGAAACTGCTGCTATGATGTGCACACATGACTAATAGTTTTGAGAAATGCATTAACTATTGTGCAAATGTAAGAAATGCACCAAAGCGACTGAGAAAAACTGTAACGGGATAATATATATTCGACCGGTTCAGCCAGTTCATTGCGACCAAATCTTGGCTTCTTTCTGGCTTATTTACAAATTTTGCTTCTTCCCTAAAAGTATACATGAGCGATGTGTATTTTACATAGTTATGGACAACCAGTGCAATGGAAATAATGCATCTGTAACAACCACAAAACATGCCACTTCCTTGCTGGTCGCTGTCTCAGCCACCATAATGAAGCATTGCAGTATAAAACATTCTCCAAGAGTGTATCTTTCCCTGAGGCTTGATATAATTTTATTTATTTTATTTTTTTTTTTTTTAAGTGTGCTGCTCCGTCTGGCCCTAAGTACTGGCGCCTATCACACAGCTGTGAAAACAGTCTGTTTAAGTGGATTTCACAATTTGCAGCGGAAAATCATTTCATATTTCTCACACCTGCTTGTGTATGTCCGTCTGAGAGCGCATATGAAACTGCGTGTATGTTTGTGCCAGCATTTCACTGGAAGCGAACCAGATAGACAGATGAAAAGTCTGCTCTGGTGGAGCTAAGAACCCTTGAGATGCTCTTCTGAAGTTGTGAAAGACCCAGCAAATGTACACAGGACAGAAAGAGTCAATTGGCAGTGCAGAAAGCATATTTTCTTGTGTGAAGTCCAAATAAGATTAATATTAATAGGTCTGCTATGAAAATTACCTTTCTTCCAGTAAAGATAGAAGTATGATAAACTATTGCCAGTTGGGTGAAGCTCAGAGTATAACAGTCAAGATATGGTTTTGTACCCTGCAAACAGTTTCATAATACAACTCAAAATAGATCACCAGTCACAAAAAGGCTGTTTTACAGCATGTATGTTTTAAACAGCACTGCAAATCATGGAAGGGTTGGCTTGGTTTTCTAAAAAAAAAACAATATCTAAAATTCTGAAATGAGATAAATGTATTTATACCTAAATATAAATTGAAATATAAACTTGTATAAACAGAAATGCTTGTGCCACAAGGGAAAATCATTTAATTTCTTAAAATAATTCTTCGTAATTTATAAGATAAAATCTATGAAAGCAAATGCTTCTTTTCTCAAGTAAATGTACCTTTTTCTTATATTTAGATATTTTTATTGGAAACAAGATTTCTGCAATGGGAAATCTAATGGAAAATCTAAATTGTGATTGGATGAGTTGCATCTTAAGCCGCGGGTCCTAGCTGGCAAACTGCTGCATTGTTTGGCAACCACAAACAGCCTAGTTAACTATACTTACCATTCAAATTATTCTGATTATTTTCATTATATTATATTTGGTGTTTATTCTATTATTTTGCTTATGCCAAACTTTTATAAAATTTGTGCCTATAAGAACACTCACTAATAAAATCTCTAGCCCCCACTGACTTATTGCCTAGTTTGGGTTTCTGGTGTTTAAGCAGTTTTTTAACCCTTAAAGGAGTATTCAAGTTATTCAAGATTTTTATTTGTCACATATAGCTGGTACAGTGAAATGTTCTTTCTGGCTGAGAAGTACTCCCCAAACTGTGCTAAATCATACAATCATGCAAATTAAGAGATGAAAAAAAAAAAGTACTTATAGAGGAAGTTATAGAAGGGAGAGCGAGGCTTATAAGTGTAAAAAGAAAGTCTGTATAAAGAAACAGCCAAATGTATATGTACATATAAATAACTGAGGTATTGCACTGTATGGGTATGTGTAACATAAAAAAATATTATGCATAATACACATAAATAAGATGCATTTAGGAAAGTGACCGTAGTAATAAATAAATAAATGCTGTGTGGCATAAGGTGCAGACTAAAAAGTGAAAAGTTGCCTAAAATATACTCACCCTCAGGTCATCCCAGATGTAGATGAGTTTGTTTCTGCAACAGAACAGATTTGGAGAACTTTAGCATTACATCACTTGCTCATCAATAGATCAATGAATCAGTGAATGGGTGCCGTCAGAATGTGACACCAAACAGCTGACGATGACATCAAGATAACCCACAACATGACTCCAGTCCATTAATAATGAAAACTGTTGTTTATAAGAAACAAATTTGTCATTAAGTTTTTTAAACTTTAAAATATGAATCCTCTATCCCGAATGTTGTTTTTAAATGATCGCATCTGCAGTAGGAAAGAAATATGCACAGAGGTGATATGTTTATGGGTTCTGAGAGCGAGGACAACAGAGCATGGACTTTTTCTCTGAATGAAGCTTTATTATAAAATATGTACTTGGTTTGTTGATGCTTTTCACTTCGCAAGATGTTAAACTGATGAACTGGATTCATGTGGATTACTCGTGGTGTATTATCGCAATGTTTTTATCAGTTGTTCGGACTCTCATTCTGACGGCACCCATTCACTGCAGAGGAGCCACTGATGAGCATTTTTAAGGTGAGCTGCAGCAAAAATGTGGATTCAGTAACAGAAATTATACTAATTCTGGCTTAAAACTGTGCATAACATACATAATCCTCTATGTTTTAATTAAAAACACACTGAGACCCTAAGAATGATATCACTCTTTAACTGCATGCACTGTTTGCTTGTTTCGGCACCAGATTCAGTCAGTCAAAAAAGGCACCAAAACATCAAACCTCATTTATTTAGACTTGTCTGCAAATCTCTTCATCCAATACTAAACAGAGTTTTATACAGTAATATTACCGCCACATCAGTGTTCATGGTGCAACTTATCACATTTATCGAATCTAAGGTGGATAATCAGACTATAGAACTAAACTGAAAGGATTATCATGAGCAGAGCTTTTGCAAAACCAACATCTCTTGGGAGAAGATTTTGCTAATGAATGCAAAGCTCTGTGGGATAGATGACCCTTGGCTGTTCTGTGGCTGAATGTATTGGTCCCGGTGTTATGTGATAGTTCTCCAGGCGACTGTTAAATGAGGGATTTCCTTTCAGGTCAGTGCGCCTGGTGATGGGCCTGTGGCCAGGAACCCAGCAGGAGATAAAATCAGAACAAGAGCTGTATCCGTACAACTCTGTGCTTGACTGTTTCCTTCCAGCCAAGCACTGAGTGGTCAATCTCAGCACCTTTCTGTCAAAGAATAATGGCAAATAAAGACGTTGTAGCCTTAAAAATGGTAAGAAAAGAGCAGTGATGGAGGTCCTCTGTGGAAAGTTCAGCCGCTGACATCAAATGCCATTTCCAACTTTAAATATCAAGGTGTGTTATATATTACTGTCGACATCTAGAGGCATTTTGCCCATTTTACTAAAGTACACACCTTTCAAACTTTTGGGGTCAGTAATATTTGTATTTTTTTAGAATGATGGAAAGAAATGAAGAATGCATTATATTGATCAAAATACATTTGTAATGTTAAAAATAATAATAATTTGTGTTTCGAATGAATACTGCTATTTTGTATTACGTGTATCACGTTTTTGACAAAAATGGAATGCAATAGTGATAATCGTAAATGTTCCTTGAGCAGCAAATCAGCATATTAGAATAATTTCTAAAGGATCATGTAACAGTGAAGAAATAAGTTTTAATAGATTAAAATAGAATTGACATTTTTAACGTTTGGAATATATCACAATATTACTATACCTTTGAGCAAAAAAATGGCAAAAAAGATATGAATGGTGTTGCATGTGTATGTCATATGTAATAAAACATATTTCTGAGTGAAACTGCAGAAAAATAAGAAGGAATCAATTTTATTCATCAGGAATTGATTGAATGGTGAAAAGGGTCTCTTTACGGCCGAAGCTCATATTGCTATATTGCAGAAACCCTGGTGATTACTAGTCCTAACATTGGAGTTTTGGAAATATGTATTTAAATCAAATTTGCTACAGTATATTATATGGAGGGGTTAAAAATCATAAACTTATAATATAGAGGCCGCTTCTCACTATTAACTAGTTGCTTATTATTGCGTACGTTGGCTGTAATAAAACACATATTCTGCATGACCATATTTCACATATAACAATAACTAAAATAAACAATTACCTTATTAATAAGCAGCAAATTAGGAATTTATAGAGGCAAAAGTAATAGTTTGTTAATCATGAAAATTGATTGTTAATATAAAGCGTGACCAGACATTTTAAATAATAATCTGATAAGTCATTCTCTCTAGAATCAAGGGGTATTGTATAAAAATGTTAAACACAGTTTAAAAAATGTCCTTTGTGGGTGAGCCCATGCACACATTGATTTGAGCGACATTCATAGCTACTAAAATCAAGAGAGTACATGCCTCCAAATGGTTTCAGTTTCAACTTAACCTCAGCTCTCACCTCCACTGATATGTTCACAATGTGTTCACTTTGTGACAGCTGCATATCAGCACAAGCCGTGCCGTCTCAACCCTGACACTTTTTAAAAGATGAACTATTGGACAACTCTCACATACATGTGTTTTTGGTCTTTCTACACCCTGTTGTCTTCGTGACCCCTTCTTTTCTATTATATACATCAGTACTTTCCTATCCACGCAAGGGAGTGGACATATAACTTTCCATTGGAAGCGGTATATGAAGGATGTTTTTTTGGCCTGAGATGATAAGCAGGATTATAAGCCCACATTGAGTGCTTGTGTCCCACGTCTGCTTAAGAGAGATCCAGACTGGGGCCTTTGGCACCAGAGCCGTCTCATCAAACACTCCTGGGACACAGCCTTGAGGCCAGAGCGAGGAGACCAGGATGTCCAGCAGACTTTACTAGAATCATCTTCTCCACAGGGATCACCATCACAAGCCCCACATGCTTCCGAATATCAGAAGCGAGGAAACAATATGCTGCGGTTCTCAGGCATCATCTGTGGAATCGAATATTTCATTCCAACGAAGGTTAGTAGAAAAGAAACTTTTCATTTCTATGCAAAATTATCATGAACAAAAATGGTGTATTTTTCACTTTTTATAGATTTAAAAAATAATCAATATTTTCTCCAAAATACAATATGAGGAGTACAAGCTGTCAGGAATTCAACAATATGCTATCATAGTGTTATAATAAACAAAAGTGATATAATGTGAAAGGATGTGAATATGAAGCCTATTATGATACGTATTCGCAATTTGCTTTAGAAAAGTGTTTATATTTGTTTAACACAGTGCAATACGTGATGATATGCAATTATAACCCAATGCAAAATAATAGAAAAAAAAAGATCCTGAAGAACTTGAAGATAAGCCTAAAGTAAAAAAAAAAAAAATGCAATAATATTTAAAGTACAAATATGACAAATAATCATAAAATGAATGCATTTCTCATCCTGGCCCTTAAGATTGACTTGGACCAGTAGGCCACGACTAGCAACCAATCAGAAGCAGCAGGATTTTAGCTGTGATATTTGTATTGGCAAGGACCATTTTGTGCAGTTAATTATATCATTGCTAAAGTGCTTTTTAAAACCAATTTTTTTTAAAGCTTTGGGTCCCTCTTGGTGGGGGAATCGCCTAAAAGTTTTTAAACAATAACAAGATGCTTTTAATGTGGAAAAATGGCATGCTCTTGAAAATGCTTTAGTCCTTCTTGGAAGCTATTTTTCTCCCTTTGATGATTAGCGTGATCAGCGGGCTGATCATGAGGAGCAGATGGGTAATAGTTTGACGGTCACGCCTGAGTATGTCAGCTCTGTTGTGGTTAGGACGGTCAGCTTCACCAGCCCTAATCACAAACGCTCATTTATTAGCGATTTAAGGAAAGGGAGGAACCTCAGACCAGAAGCCTGAGGATGGGGAGATTACAACAGATGGCTTCCCCAGGATTCTGTCCTCAGTGGAAAGTGATATACAGGTGCCAAGAATCATGCACTCAGCAGGATGAAAGATGGTTTTCATTCCTTTTTCCTTTTATCTGAATGTGAAATAATAGACGTCATTGTGAAAAGCAGTTTAAAGAAAAACAAAACATATTCGCCAATGCATAAGAGATAAACCGATATAATAGATGCATAAAAGAATAATTCAAAGAAATGATGCATTTATTGTTTAATAAACAGATTCAAAATTGATCATTTGAGTACATTTTCAGTCATTTTTAATTGATTTGTTCATCTTGGTCATTTAATGCGTAACCTGATATTTTGGAAAAAGTGTGCATTCAGGCCTAAAAATCTTCACTGAATATTGACCTTTACATAATGTCAAGTTCTGCAGAAAGAGACCTTTATTTATGTAAAGGTATATGCGTGTTCAGCTCAATATTTCACAGATTCTTACACAGGACACACCAGGATTTTCAAATGCAATATATAATATTGCACTTAGCAGACCTACCACAGTTTTCCACCGACCACTGCTTTCCAATCCAAGCTCCATAACACTAAATCAACTTCTATGCACCTTGGGTGTGTTTCACACTGTTTTACTTATGAAAGCATTTGTAACAGAAACGCCTTGAATTGGAATTCAGAGAAACATCTGCTGCTGATGCACTGAGGACTGATTTTGACAATTGGACAAGTTATGTGTCTTTTGTAGCAAGCGCTTACAGCATGCATTTGTGTTACAAATTGATTCAAAGGGAGAAGGCTCCCTAAGGTTAGAACGTGCAGTCTTAAAGGTTTGGAAAATGTTATACAAATGTTTAGAATTATCCACAGAGTTTCAGTGAAGGTTAATCTTTTTGCAAAGGTGTGGATTTTGCAGATCATTGACAATGACAACGGACTAGTCTTAATAGCTCCCAACTGAGCGGAATAATGGAGTACCAATTATTGTTATTTAGCGCCATCTTGTGGTTAAATCAATGATGGGGAATGAGAAACGGCTGTATTCTCCTGAATTAAAACAAAAATCTTGTGCAACCTTTTTTATTTTATTTGGGTGTCATTTCATTTTGTGTTTGGATCTCTCATTTTGTGACCCTTTGGTCACTTCACCTCAACACTGTCAATCAACACTGTCTGCAACAGAAGTTATTGCATTCATACGGGCTCATTATCTGGTTTTAGAGCCTCTGGGGACACTTTAATAACAGATAATACTTCAGCATGTGTCCATCAGATGTGTTTTAACGATATCCTCTCAGAGTTGTTAAAGGATTTATTGTCCATAAACTGTGTGTTCCTTTAAGCTTGTTTAATAAAAAAACTGTGACCTCATTAGATTTACTAATTTCAAAACTTAATTTATTATGTAAAATGTAGGTTTTTACTTTTCCAATAGCATGTTTGTATATCGCCATTATAAAACGGAGGAGTTCGGGGAGTCAAATGATAGTTATTTCGATTCACAATTGACCTTTTTCACAAAAGCCACACCCCCCTTAATTACGGTTGCTAGCCCGTCAAGCTTAACGACAACGACGGACTGTATTTATTATTCATTTATTATACTCTTTTAAAAAAGGAAGACATTGCCATTTTCCACAATGTTTTAATGCCATGTAAACTAAAAGTCATGCAAAGCTTGGACAGAAGTCTTTTTTTGTATTTACCCCCATTATTGCTGCTCTAAAATGTTAAATGTGAGTGATTCAAAAATATAAGATAACGAAAGCTGACCAACATTGTTGTTTTCTGTTGCTTTAAAGGATGCACGTAATGTGGCGTAGTTTTCATGTAACGTTAACGCTTTGTTTTGACAATGCAAATAATATTAAAGATTGTATTGACGATTATTTTTTGCCTAGTCAGAGTGACGCTTGGGTAATAAACGGCTTGCGATTGCCATCGTCATGACGTGGCATTTTTTTTATCTAAATGAGTCTAACACTCCCCATAATTGAACAATTTACCAACACGGACAATTGTATGGTTTGTTGTTGTTGTTGTTTTTCATTCCCTCAGCTCGTCTGAAAAGCTTGAGTTCTGTTTAAATCTGATCCACGAAACTATGATTATGTGTCATTTAATACCTCGAGTGGGTATTACTGATTTCAGCACTGTTTCTCGCTCTAATGTTTTGATGTGTGTGTGTGTGTGTGTGTGATAGATCCCACTAGTCTGTATTTGTATGACACTCGCTTTGTGTCATTCGACGACGAGGGCATATATACATAAAAAGAAAAATAAAGAAAAATCCTCCTTACTAAATGACAAATTGGCATCGTTGATGGTGATGTTTATTATAAAAAGTTGAGATGATGGGTTACAGATATACTATTTACAGTGAAAACAAGCAGTGATGAAAGTAATAACTGAAGTAAATGAATTACATTAACATTATGTTGACAGATAATTCATATAGGACTAAATGAAAATACAGAAATAGGGCCCCTACAGCATAGGTGTTCAACCATGTTACTGGGGACCCACTGTCCTACACAGTTTAGCTACAACCCTAATCAAATACACCTGACGCAGACAATCAAGTTCCTCAAGATTGCTTGAAAATACGCAGGCAGGTGTGCTGAAGCAGGTTGGAAATAACCTTTTCAGGACAGTGGGTCCCCAGGAGCAGGGTTGAAGACCTCTGCCCTACAGTATTTGCACAGTGCCTCATATTAAAAGTTAAATTAAGTAGGTAGCTGCCAGTTCATTCCATACCTCTGGATGTGACATAAGAGCCATTTTTATTGAATTAGTACTTAAAATGGAAGTCCCCATCACAGACTATAGTGCTACCCCCGCTATAATGTGTGTATCATCTTTGTTAGGCTCTGTTTTGGTGTCCATAGAATCCAAACTGGACGGTGTGTCATCCTGTCTGCTGACTTTGTGTGTGGGGCAGAAGGGCACATATTTGGTCCATGTGAAGGAGGAGAGGCAGCCATTTATTCCAAAGGGCAGCCCGTACACGTCATCACTTTCTAAAGTATTGTCTGACTCATTTTGGTGGGCCTTGTTCCATGCAATAATACCTCGTTCACGTTTTGTTCCTGCCAGAGTAATAAACAGACTGTTATTGCACAGTCTCAAAAGTTACTTGATGAGTCAGATTTGATTCATTTACAAGGTTATAATTGTTACATTTGCACACATAAAGCAAAGGAAGAGAAGCAACCTTTTTTTCAATGTGTAAGTGCATTGAATGGTAAAACTGTTTGCACTATAAACCATTGTGTACATAATTAAGATAATACAATAAAATAAAATGGTAAGTCACACCAGACAAGCTGTTTTGTGTAGCTAAAAACAACTAGAAGCAGATCACACCCAATGCCAGACACACTTTATATTAAGTGGTTTAAACAACTATGTATTTACATCGAAAAATAAGTGCAATGTACTTATATATAGGTATTTTTAAAAATATATATACATTTATAAGTACAATGTAAAAACATGCATGTACACAATAATTGCATTTTATCAATTTCGTGCCCGCCCTTATGGTAAAAATAAGGTGGATAGTGAAGCCATAATAAAAAAATACCTTTGGCTAAAAGGAGTAATACTCTAAAATTTGACATTTTTGTTTTGAATATCAGTAAATGTCTTCATCTGTGTGTATTAGGAAGAGGCATAGTTACTGAAGCAGATTATTAGCAGAACTCACCAGGTATTGTATTATCAAGGAAAAATCCAAAGAGTCCTCCAACAAACATACTGGTTGTTAATAGCACTTGAAGTACATGGTCAAGTTCAACAACTCCTAAAAAAGAAAGCATAAAAATTAATATTGGAATGTATTGACAGCAGATGTGTCTGTATCTATATCTACACTTCTCAAAAAAATAAAGGGAACACTAAAATAACTCAACCTAGATGTGAATGAATGAAATATTATATTTAAATACTTTGTTCTTTACATAGTTGCATGTGCTGAAAACAAATTCACACAAAATTATCAATTGAAATCAAATTTATTAACCCACGGAGGTCTGGATTTGGAATCACAAAAACACTTCAATTTAGGCTGATCCAACTTTGTAATGCCCTTTAAACAAGTCAAAATGAGATACAATCCAACCACATGAGGTCTTTGGAAAGGCATTGTCTTTTATTAGGAGGAACCCAAGGCCAACCGCACCGGCATATGGTCTCACAAGGGGTCTGAGGATCTCATCTCGGTACCTAAT
>JAUCMS010000034.1:17429826-17445069 GCA_032357445.1 Enteromius radiatus
CAGGTGTGGCTGATTAATACTCAGGGGAAGGTGCTCTTTGTGAGGAAGTGAAGGTGGAGCCTGGTGTGGATGTAACAACTATATTTAGCCTATAGTGTGCATTCTCAATTATGTGGTATTTTAATTGTTCTTATTGAATATGGAATATGTTAATCTGCAATACTGTACTGGCATATATAATATTGACATTGAATATTGTAATAGTGAATATAATATATTTTTATTTGATTTATTTTTGCAGTCAAGTATTTAAGTTATGTACCTTCAATAATAATTCTAGTATGAGAAACATTAACTATAAAACAGCTGTTTTCCTCCTTATTTACTATGCTTACTGAATTTACTGCAGAGAATAAAGAACATAAGCTTGGATTTACATTCTAGTAAAGCTTTCTAAACCAGGACTTTCCGAATACTACTGTATCACATGTCTCTCATTTTGTAGATTTATTTGAGATAGTGACAAAACAAACCTAATCATCCAATCATTCTTTCATCAGATGCACCCGTTGTATGTCCAATTGGGCAGCTACTTTTAGAGATCAAGTCACCACATTTCTTGTTGGTTCATGATTGTGTTAATCTTGGTTAATGATTGTGAAAGGAAGTTCTCCAGATAATTCACATGGGATCTTTGACCTCTGCACACACATAATGATGTGCTTGATTTCCAGGCCAATCAAATTATTGCATTTGAAATGTTGAGAGCAGTAGGTGTGCCACATAGTCTGAGAAAACAAAATCACATGCAGGCCGGTGAAATCTGACATTCAGAAGTACAGTGTGTCATGGGGTCTTTTTCTCAGCCTGTTCACTTCTTCGTCCTTATAATGTACTTAGACATGCTTCATTCAAGTGCATCCTGGATAAGAAATGTGTCACATTTAATGCTACATTCATCTGAAGTGCAGCAGAGGCTAAAATTGCAATTGCATAGCTATTAATAGTTATAGCTATTTGTTTGTTCTTTAAACTAGCTTCCTGTCTCAATTATAGAAATTTGTATAGTTTATAACAGCTACTTTTAGAACTGGGACCTGTGGTGTTAGTGGACTTCAAGTTGTTGGTTCATAACTTTAAGTTTCTTCAGGATTATAGCTATTAAATTTTAATGGTAAAATTTACAACCATCACACACCTTTAAACACTTAATATGCATGACGAATAATGCCAAACCATTTTTATTTTTATTTTTTAAATATCATCTATTAAATCATCTATTAAATACTGGATCTATCATTAACTTTTAAAGAGCACCTAGCTATCCAGATATCACAATAATGCATAATTAACAGCGAAATAGCCTCTGCAACTAAGTAGGCCCCTATATGTATATTTTTTATTAATTAATTTATTTTATTTCTGTATTTATTTTTGCTTACACCGTCTGTTTAAGTATGTTTTTTTACTTGTCCAGCAGGTGGCGAAAAAGTATTTAAATAATGCGCGTTTTCATCCACAAAAACATTCAGGTTAGCTCTAATAATAATACCATTATAGTAATGATAACCTAATGTAACAATGATAATAATGTGTTACACGTGTGTGTGCGTTTGTTTAATAAGAGTACCAATAATGATGCATCTGTCCATTATTTGAATGTATAGCCTATTTATAATTTACATACGATGGTATTACATATGTAACAAATTGTAATTAGCATTATTCTATTGAACTTTACTAATATGTAGCTACAGTAATAAGACGCTGTAAATGATGGGGTGGGGGCATGGAGTGACGTCACATGTTGAGAGACAGGATCAACTTCTGCCCACTTTGCATTCCGGGTAGATGGCGCCGATATTCCCCAAAACATTTTAAGTGGAACACGAAAAAAAATATGTCTTTGATGAATGGAACATTAGTGCCGTTTATCACAGCACTGTTTACAATGAAGAAATCGAGTCTAGGTCAGATGCCGCTCGTGTAAACATCATTTAAGCATCAGCAAGCATCAGCGCATCGGGTGGACGGACGGGACTGCAGCATCCACCTCAATCTCCTCCTCAGCCTCCGCCTCTCTGAGAGATTAGTCCCGACCGGAGGCTATGGCAGCCGATGGAGGATGCGGGGAATCGGTGGATCATTACCGGGCCGAGGTGGAGAGGCTGACCCGAGAGCTCGCAGAGGCGAACCGGGAGAAGATCCGGGCTGCGGAATGCGGTCTGGTGGTGCTGGAGGAGAACCAGACGCTCAAACAGCAGTACGCCGAACTAGAGACCGAGCAGGAGGTTCTCAAACTGGAGCTAGAGCAGCTGCAGGAGGTAAACACTGATATACAGTGTATATGTGTGTATACTGTACGTGTGTGTAGGTGTAGCCTACAGTATTTAAGGAAATGAGGAAGATGTATTTAATTTTATATATTCAGGCATGCGTACATAATATTTGATGTGGATTTTCAATAACAGTACCATGGTATTTTCATGATGTTGTTTTGTATGGTTATTTTAAAATATGTGATCCTGGACCACAAAACCAGTCATCATAAGGGTACGTTATTTTGAAATTAAGATTTATACATCATCTGAAAACTAAATAAATAAGCTTTCCGGTGATGTATGGACAGTTTGGCTGAGATACAAAAAACTGAAAATCTAGAATCTGAAGGTGCAAAAAATCTTAATACTGAGAAAATCAGTTGCCAAATGGAAGTTCTTAGCAATTCATATAACTAATCAAAAATTAACCTGTACTACTTAAGACTACTTAATGTAGTTTTCATTCATGCTCAAGTGGGGATTGATTCTGTTGTCAGATTTATGAAGCATCTTTGGGGCATCAGGAAGTTTTCTGGGCTGTTGGCCCACATTGTCCATCCCTGCTGGGAATTTTTGTCTTCTCCCTGTGCATCTCTGTCTGATAAGATTTTTACTAAATATGGCATATAGGAGCTGCATTTTATTGTGTGTTTATTGTTTTGTATAAAACTTAGGGAGAACTAGCAGATGTAGGCTTGTTTAGTGAGATGCAAGTAACGTGAAGAATCGTTTGTATTTTTGGAATATTACACTTAACGGAATGTTTTTTTTTTTTACATTCTAAATTATAAGTATGATGAGTAAAATGGAGCATACAGTAACCATCCAAAAGGAACACCCCTTGCTGTATTGTTACTGTATTCGATCGACCACAGTATAACATATCTGGGACAAATGGACTCTTTTAGAGAGGTGAAATGATGAAGAGATAATAATGAAAGGAGAGAGACAGCGGAAAAATGAGACCGAAAGAGATGGAATGAGATATTTTCTGACTGCTGCAGTGATCCAGGACTTGTGGGTGGGTGCATTTATTTATTCATTAATGTTATAGTCAACATTAATGAGAACATAGAGGGTTATTAGTCATGTTGAACTGATACAGTAAATCTAAAAGTTCCTCATAATCTGTCATAACTAGTTTGTATTAAACCACACTACAGTGAAAAACTATGGAAGGTTTGAGTACAGTGAATATGAATACTTTTAAAATAATATGCTAATAGTGTGTGTTGCTTATATATGAACTTGTATGATAAAAATGGCACAAGCAGAGTAGCCTAACATTTGGTCTTTGTTTGGGTGTTGTCAGTGTTGCATAAAAATCTAGCTCAAACTAATTTTCACAAAATGACACATTCAAATATTAATTAATGTTACTTGGAACGGTATTTCAAAAAATGTGTCTTAATTATTTTATGACTGTCCTTGTGTTCCCTAATGACCCCTAAATTCTCCTGAAGTAAAGCACACCAAAAGACCAACGACTATGACTAATAGGTCTTTGTTTAGCTTCACAATATGTAAGAATGCTTATCTCAGACTTTTATAACTATTCATTGACAGCAGTGAGTCATTTGCAGTAAATTATTGTCATGAAATTGTGTCAGTAATTGCATTTTTTTCATGGAAGCTCCCTCTAGTACATCAGGCTAGTCTGCCTTGTGGGCTTGACTTTAATTAACTCTTATCATGGAAATCATGATATACCTCATTGTTCAAAGCCAGCCCCAAAAATGAGGGTCAGTTTGATATAATTTGCTTTTATTGTGTCTGTTAGTTTGCAATTGCACAGCATCTGTTAGTTATTTCTGATTCAGTATTGTATTTAATCTATTCAGATTTAATGCATTTTCATCGTGTTTATTTAGTAAAACTGTAGGTACAGACAGTTAATTTATCTTCTAAGATTCCTTGTACAATCAATAATGCACATCTGCATTGCTGCATGCCTTTTCGGATAGTATCTGTATTTCTGTTTCTGTTCAAAGCATCTGTGCTGTTTGTAACAGAGTATGTCTGCGGCTGATAGTCTAGGGCACGAGTCCTGGAGGTGATATTTCCTCTCGAGGATTGACTTGCTGTATTTGGTCTCTTTTCTCCTTATCTGTCTACATTTCTCCTTTATTCTGATGAATATTAAACAGAATGTGAAAGACCACACTGCACTATTTGCCTTTAGGCTCTCAGCTCAATTCCTTGGAGAGTTTTGACAGAATTTACTTGCAAATCAGATTTTCTGAATGTGCAAGGGGAAACAAATGGCATATGAAATGTATTTAAGGGACGCCTTCACCGTATACACACCTTTTTGTTTGTTTTTAGAAGCTGTACGTATATCCCAGTATAGTGTTGTGTGCTAAGCAATATTTGTGTGGATATATTTTAGTTAGCACACATTTTTGTGTACGGTTGGTTAGTTGTTCTATTTATAAAGTCTGAATTGCTATTAGAATTCATCAATCCGTACTTAATCTTGTTAAATGGAACATGAAAAAAGCGATAATTGTTAGAATTTGGCCATTAGAAAATGGGTCAATGCCATTAGTTTATTAAATATTGCCAAAAAGGAAACACTACAATGGTGTTAACCCAAAACCAAGCTTAAAAGGACAGTTAATCTTACCTTCATGTCCTTTCAAATAGTCTTTTTCTGCAGAACACTGCAGATATTTTGAGATGTTTTTTTTTCATATAATGAAAGTCAGTGGGGTCCAAAATAATGTTAGAAAAACACACTGCGAAAAGCACACTTGAAAATACAACAAAAAAGACAAAAAGTCTGTTTTTGAACAACATGTGGGTGAGTAAATTATGACAGAATGTTCTCTTTTTGTTTACTTGTTACAAAGAAACAAATCATCAGTTAACGAAATGAGTAAAATGATTTACTGTAATGCATTTGTTTTTTAATCCATTTGTGGTAAACAGCAAATAGAGCTCAAAATGTTTTTCGGTCCCCCAGGAAACAGAGGAAATAGACTGTTGAGTGTTTTATGGTTACAAATGGAGGGTGTGTGTACTTGAACAGTAATGCCCTACAGTCCCATTTCCACTGAAATGCCCTTGATGTGATCTACAGTGATAAGACAGGAAAACTTTTATGATTTTTTGAAGATGCTGAACATCTCTGAGCAGTTAAACTGGTCTGTACAGTTATTATAAATGGGTCAGAGTGTTTACATTCTGCATTTATACTTTTATCCAAGCATTCAAGTTCAAACCCATGACCATGGTGTTGCTGGCACCTTCCTTTACTCTTTGAGCTGCATAACTTGGCAGTAAACAAAGTAAGAGTGTAAGTGGTACTGTGTAAGGTAGAGTGGAAATATGGCAGGAACTCTGATGAACTCTTTGAGCCTCGTCCTTAGTAACTGTCGGGCCTCTTTTAAATACTCACAAAAGGGCATAGAGCATTTCTAGGTCATCCATATGGAGTCATAAATCTGCCTGTCCTAGACTGAGAAAGAAAAGGGAAAGTGATGTCGTAAGAGACTGAGAGAAGGATGCAGTAGAAAGGAAGTCTCGTAGAACTCCTGCCTGCCTCCCCCTCACAACATCAGCAGGGGTTCAAGGAGCTGATCGATAAAGATGGGTCGTACAAGCCCTAGTTTTTCTGCCCAGCCCCCATAGTCTAACCTCTTGGCACAAAGGACCTCATCTCTCGAGATTCCCTAGTGGTGAGAGATATTGATTTTAGTCTGTGATGCTCGGATGCAAATGGCTATTGCATTGTGAGCCAGCACCACACTTCAAATTAATACCAATAAACAGCATTTTCAGTGCTACTACAGAGTGAAGGCCTAATTAATTATGTAGTTATAAGGGAGCGTCACTATTTCATTGCTCATTCTTAGGATTAAGGTTTTAGAAGTAGAAGGTTTTTATCTGCCATAAACATCAGGTCCTATGAAATCAGTTTTATTTCATTCCTAATACAATTTATACAATTAATTGAAATCATGAAATATTGTACATAGAATTTAAGAACAAATTATTGAAAATTCAACAAAAATACAATTTTAGTTTTATTTTCCTCCAAATTCTATTTTCTTATTAATGTTTCCAGATTTAAAAAAAGTATCATTAAAATTTTAATTAATTTAATTAATTACGTTTTCATTATATATATATGCACAGTGTATTATTATTATTATTTATACATTGTATTATTATTTTATTTCTTTCTTTATTTTGCAATAATAAGGCTCTTCTAATAGGGAAATTCTGTATTGTCTGTCCAGTGTTTCTGCATTTGTGATTTAATATAAATTAATGTAACAAAAAAAATCAAAGCAATGCATGAAGTTTTAATCTAGTTTGATTCATGTTTTAAAACACTTCCTTTAAGTTTTGGTATTTAAAGATGTTGTGCTGCACAATAGAGCACTGTCAAAATTATAAGATGCAAGAAATTATTCTAAATTTATTGTTATTCATATTATTATTAGAACTGTACAATATGATATATTTCTGCTATAGATTCTTCAATTTAAATTAAAGTTTTATTTGACAGTTGATGTGAAGACTGTTGAGGTTTCATTGTGTTTTCTGCCTCACTGAAATCACTGGACCCTATGAATATAAACTTTGGTGGCACTGATACAATTCTGCATCTGCTTGAGCCTGGTAATGTTTTTTGCATGATAAAGGATGAATTATGGATTGGGTCTTTTCACTTGTGCTAGTTAGAAAGCCACATAACAACCACCAAGCAACAATTCCCTAAGGCCCTGCTGGAACTGAGTCTAATTGACACTATTGGTGCATCGACTTGGCAACACTCACATTTGGGCCATTGCACCAACCATTAAGAAGTAACCAAAAAAGAATTTGGGGCCTGCTTCCAACAAAAAAAAGGTGAAAATTGTAAATATTCAAGGTATTATTGTTTAAAAGAATGTAAAGTAAAAACACTGCTGTCCTCTGCAGGTCAGGTAAAGTATTACAAAGCAGTATGTCTGTATAATCTTGTGACCAGTGTGAGTGAAAGGCTAAGGGGTGTGTGTGTATTGATTGTTGCTTTACTTCATCTTTCTAGACTGCAACTTCACTAGCTGCAGTAAAAGAAACTGTGGGCTCTGACAATGAAATGAATAAAGTACGTACTCTGCTTTTATAGAGTGCTATAAATTAAGTTTTATATAAGTTTTAGCCAGCTGTATCTCTCATTTGTTCTCCCTCTAAGTGTGACAAATCCATTTGTTGCCTTATGGGCTGTATCATGGTAATCAGCACACTTCCTGTACTTCCCTCTCTTAGTAGTTTTATACGTGTGTGTGTGTGTGTTTGTATATATATTATATTGTATGTATCTATGTGTGTATTATACACACACACACACACACACACAGAACTTGACAAGGGATTTTTTTTGAGTGTAGTTTGATGACTATCTTCTCAATTGTTAGGCAATAATAAAAGTTGAATAAATTAGTGTTTAGTTTTTCACCTTTAATTAAAATGTGCATATTTTCAGCCATATAATGTATATATTCACTTTATGTAATATATGAACATGTATATATAATATAAATATTATTTTTATTTTTAAGCGGCTGCAGTTTAATGATTTGGGATGAAAAAACATGAGTTTTGAAAACTTAAAAACGGAGTTGTCTGTTTTTGCAAATGAACTCTTCATGTACTTATTATATGTGGAAATCAATTGATTTGCATCTGCTTTCCTAAAATACAGCAGTTCATGGCAACATTTTAACCCATCCATTTCCATAGCAGTCTATTTCTGTTCAAATAAAATAGGATGATTAGAATTGCATTTTTACCTTTTTGTTTTAATTTAAGAAAAATATATTTATTTAATTTGAAGTAAACAAAAACATTCTACGACAGTGTGCACCTTTGACACTTCCATTATAGACACAATATTAGACATCAGACATGTACTGTATGATTAAATCAATATAATCCTCCACTAAATCCCCCCCAGCACTTTATTTCCATGCCAGCATATTAAAAGCAGACTCAGGCATCCATTACACCCAGTTTAGATGATGCCCAGCACAGTTTCCTGTCCTTCAGTGTTTGTGTGTTCAGGTGGTAGTGGCCCATGGCTCCTGACCTGTGTACTAATTAAATGGGCCCCTGTCCTGTCTCAGTTCCCTTCCCAGCATATATGTAGGACGCTCGCTCTCTAAGGATGGCTAATAAGTGACATTGTTATAAGATGCTTGAGGCAGAGGACTGGAATACAATCCCACTATATGGGACAATTTACTGCCCTAAAATTCTCCAGACCTGTCCTACTCTGTGCTCATGACCGACGGCAAAGAAGAAGAGACAGCGGGACCGATGCCATATAAAACGCAATCATATCGTTTACACTGTGATGAATGGACTTGTTTTCAGTGCCTCGAAAGGTGCAGTAAATGTATTGTTGAATATTTAATGCTGTATTAGTATGATGAGGTGTGCATTTATCATTGAAGTGAACTTTCAACAAGGTATAATGAATAAGAAAAGCCTCTTTTCTTGGTCCGGGCTCCTAATTCCCAAGCATCTTCTGCCCCAAAGGTGATTTGGAGTAATACAGTCTTCTATTATTCTCGCCCTGCATTCCCCTGTCAGCTGAACATGTGTTGCAGTGAATAAGAAGTGCTGCATTGCTGCGGATGTGTGTAGCTGAAGAGCTGTTTAGTATATCCTCATCTGTTTGTCTTTAGAAACAAACCAGAAAGTAAGTGTTTTTAGTTTCGTTTAGTGTATTTGTATAATGTGCCATACACATAAATAATATCTAAACTAAATAATAACCTATACCTATTATGTTGCATATGAGCATGTAATGTTTTAAATGTATTAATGCTTTGATGCTTTATTATATCGTTGACTTAAAATCAAATAATTTAGAGTTTTGATGAAATAACATACTTTTAAAATAAATTGTTTATATATCATGCATGCATTTACTGTCACTTTTAATTAATTTAATGCATCCTTGCTGAATAGGAGAATTAAATTCTCACACAAATAAAACTAAACTACTGACCCTTAACTAAGCAAATAATTAACCAATATTGTTCAACAGTTTAGGGTCAGTAGTTTAATAAGTTAATTCTCCAATTCAGCAAAGATGCATTAAATTAATCAAAACTGATAGTAAATACATGCATGATGTTAAACGATTCTTTTTCTATTTGTAATTATTTCTAAAGGATCTAATGATGCTAAAAATTCAGCTTTTGCATCACATAAGGATGCATTACACGTAACATATAAAAAAGCTGAAAACAGCTTTTTTTTTTGTAAAAATTTAAAAAAAACAAAAACAAAAAATTTTTTTTTTTGCAAATAAATGCTGCCTTAGTAAGCATAAGAGACAAGGACATTAAAAAGTCCTCCCAACCCCGAACGGAGCATCTTTTATTGATAAGTAGTAATCATGCCAACTCACTGAAAATGGCAAAATATATATATTGTATTTTAGATGCTGGTCTCCCTCATAATCTGCTGGTGTGTTGATATCCCCACTAGACTTGTTAACTAGCTTAACCAGCACACTTTATTGGTCACCCATCATCTAGACCAGCACCAAATCAGCACTAACCAGTACTGACATTTATGCAGGTCTAAGCTGGTGTCTGGAATGAAGATTGTATTGTTTGGTTTCTCTCATTGCTGAGAAAAGCATTCTTGCCAAACTCCACCCTGGATTTATAAGCCTCCTGAGACTCTGAGTACAGCCCTGGTTCTCCTGTTTTTCTCCACACTTTGCTGAAACCTGAAAATGGACCCTGGAGGTACCTGATAAAAAATACAACAACAGGAAATGACCTTGCGTATGGGATGAAAACCCCACCAAAACTCAACAAGCAAGTAGCTAGTGTTTGTGCTCGTTACTCATAATATTGGTCAGTACTGAAACCAATTAAAGTAAATAATTTGTTCGGTTCTCATAATAACAATGCTACTGTAGATTTGTCAAGCATTGCATATTTGACTATTTAAGCTGCCTGTTTTCTGTGCAAATCTGTTGCAGATATACTGTGCCATGAGACTCCATAATGCTGGCTTGCTAATGTGTCTGGTTCCATCTATATTTCTGCACACTGACAGGAAGCCTGTGAAACTCTCACACGCTCTCTGTCTGAGTCATGATGATGAATCTGTGAACTGGCAGCACAAACCCTCATGTCTTTTCCTCTAGGACTTTGCCTTGAGGTAATTCAGACAAATGTGTTAAATTTAAAGATACAGATGAAGGTTGCTAGAGTAGAGCAATTGTTTTCTCAATTCCTATGTATATAGCATAAGTGTATGTGTTTAGGAGATCATGAAAATGGATATTTATCTGATTTTTAGAACTACAGTAGATTTCTGAACTGTCTGATTTAAACTATTTTTACACAGTAGGAAAAAAATCAATACATATTAGCTCTGTACGACTGTAATGTATTTCATTTGAACGATTTTTATTTAAAATATATTATTTTTTATATATGGTTTTATTTTATTTGATCAACAATAACATTCATAATTTATTAATTATTTGTGTGTTTTATCAAATGTCAAGAAGTTCATCACTAAAAAAGTACACTCTCCCAAATAAAGCGATTTTGGATGCAGCATCTGATGCATTAGTCTAGCAACATGCCAACTTCTGAGCCATCTGTTAAAGTTAGTTAAGCAAGATTAATGCTGTTACCATTGGGTTGCTGCTATTCCGCTATTCCATTCTGGCTAGAATGCTGTTTATAATTCTAGTGCACTACATAGACAGCAGATTATGAGATGGCTCACTAGGTTTTGAACACCTCGTCTCGTTAGTGGTAAATTTGTATAGATTTTGTGTATAATAATGAATAGTTAAGGATGAATTGACATCACTTTTCAGACAGTGGGACTTGGGGGAAATTTAGTTAGATGGTGAAATTCTAAAGAATACCATTTTATCAATTTTTGAGTAAGTGCATGGTAAATGTGAGGTTCAACAGACAGAAAATAAAAGTTTTCTGTTGGCATTTTCTTGGCAGATTTCAGTTTACACCCACATACTCTACAACTTACCTGCATCATATACTAAGTACACTATAACTACTAAATGCATGAGTCAGAATGAATGTGATGAGCTCGCTTTTGCTTATAACTTTGCATAAAAATTGTTTTGACCATATGTGCTGATGTCAGGGTTCAAATCAGTGTTTGATTTATGTTAGGATTATTTTTGCTTACATAATCTTTGGTGGAGTCGTGAGGAGCTTTGTTAGGAGTGTGCAGAAATCTGTTGTGCCAATTATTCTCTCTTTTCAAAGATTTTTGTTTGCTGTTAAATATTGTCAACATACTTGGATCAGTAAGTTTTACTGTTATATATAAAGTAATTGTACAATATCTTATGATCTGAAGTGATGTCGTAGCATATTGCTTATGCAAGATGCATATTAACCGCCATTACCCTTGAATGAATGAGACAGATGATGCAAGGTTTGACTGCGGCCCAGTTATGGGAATAACAAGGATTTTCTGGGTTGTGCTGGCAGCAGTACAGAACAGACTCCTGCCCTCCTGCCACAGACAAACAGACGCTCCCACCACAACTGTCTGAAACAAATCACTGACAACACTGACTGATGTCTGCTCTGAGCGCTCTCTTGCTCTTTTTTCTTTCTGTTTCCTGTACGCACGTACAGTATGTTCATGTGAAAGAGGCTAAATCACATGTTTGCACAGTATGGTGTTCAATGTTATCGCAGCTGTTGCTGTTGACACTTGTGCTTTCAGATACTTCCTGTTGGAGCAGCCAATGTAACAATGTTACAGTGATGCTTGCGATATGCAAGATGGTAAGAATAAAGAATTTTTCTATAATTAAAATAATATTTATATTTAATTTCATGCTTTATATAATAAAAGTAAATTAGTACATTGTATTATATTATATTACAATTATATGAAAATGTTTTATATTATATATGTTAAATATAAACATAATTGTAATATACATATAATTACAAAATATGGCTTTATGAAAAATATAAATAAAATATGAAAAATATTTCTATTTACTTTTTTCATGTGGTTTAATATAATGCTTTTAATTTATTGTATTTTAATGTAATTTTAATGTATTTTTAATGTGTTTTGACACATTTAATACAATTATATATATATATATATATACAATAAAATAAATACAATTATTTATATTCATAAAATTCTACATTTATTATAATTAATGAAAGAAAACTAAAAAAATATAAAAAAATTTATTTATTTTATTGTATATGTGTATATATATATATATATATATATATATATATATATATTAAAATGCGTTATATATATATATTAGAATATATCAAAATAATTAATATTTTAATTACATTAAAATATTTTAAATTAAAAACATTTAATTTTTTTCCCTTTTTTTTTACTTTCTTTTTTTTCTTTGATTATAGAAGAAATATGACCCTGGTATTTTTTCTGAGCTTCACCCAAGAGAGACTGCTCAAAATCTTCCAAAACTTTGAATACGCCATCAATTTACAGACTAGTTTAGAGACTGGTTATTGGGTGGGCATCGTACATAGAGTGATTACCTGCTCTAAATAACATGAACCAGATGGAGAAAGTCGGCATTATGGACACACTTCCTCCACAAACCATCTGCCTCCTACATTATACAGCAAAGATCCAGTCTCTGTGGTCACAGCAACGTCCAATACTTGAGTCCATACATCTCTCTCTTGTTCTCGCTCAGAGCGCAGCTGGGAGGCAGAGGGCCTTCAGCAGGGATTCTGGGACATTGACAGGCCCTCATTTTAAATCACAATGAGAGCTTATTCACACTTCTGTCACTGAATTAATCAAAGCGGCGTATCCTTTCGCTTTTGTGCCTTCTCCCCAGAGTTCAGCAATCAAAAGGAAAGAAAAAAAAAGTGAGTGTTAAAGGGATAGTACACCCAACAAGGACTGACTGGTCTTCAGAAGCTGTGTAGTAGCTTTGTCCAAGAAATATACTGAACTGCTGGTCGTTATTCATTGATAATCTTGTGGCAGTGACCTGTTAACCAATGAAACCGGATTATTAAGTAGAACTTGAGAATTGGATCAAATATACTGCAAAGTGCATCATAAATCAAGTTCCTGACATTAATAAAAAATTCATGTAGTAGCAATATCCTCATTGTTCATGTTCATGGGCAAGTATGATGAATGTCCTGTGGTCACAACAGACAATACACTCTCATCCGCTATAGGCACTAAAAATAAATCTCTTGTTGTTTACACTTTAGTACGTGTAATAACTGCTTATAAGGCTAAACAGTTACTGTTGATATGATAAATGACATATTATTATGTCTTTTGGACCATTATGATTTTTTTTTCATTCTGACGTTTTCGTTACAAATAAAAACTAAATTCTCAATTCTGTCATATATTTTATTTTATTATTTGTGTGCATTTGCCCAAACAATTTTTGTATTTCTTTAAATCTTTCTTTGTTAAGTTGCAGTAGTTATGACTGGAATTGGTGCTTGGGAAAACATTCCAGTATTTGACATTTTCTGTTTCCACATCAGCAACTTTTTAACCACCTTCACTCTTCAGTAAGATTTGCTGTAAGGTTCCCTCTACCAGTAATCCAATTGATTCCCCCCCACAACCATACTCTCTTCAACTTTTTAGTGCATCTTTAATTGATTTTCTCTTTAGATGGGAGGTCTCGGCTGGTACACATCCCAGTTATGCTTCTCATATGCTTTGCATAATGGCTTACAGTAGGTCTGCACCAGCAGATTATGATCTGTCATTATTGCTTTAAATGCACTTGAAATGTGCAATAGTGTAAATGTAGTGTCACTTACACAGTACATACATTAGTCTTGTGATAACTTTTCAGAACAGGTCAGACTGTTAACCCTGGCTCATTCCTCCTTCCTGTTTACTGTCTACTGTCATCTTCCAATCAAGACAGGATGCTTAAGTCATGAAACGCCGGATCTGCATGGCGTGAAAACCTGTGTCAGGGGAATCAGAACACTGTTTCTATTGATCCGAGTGAGCAGCTGAAATATTATCTCAGTTACCTTGAAGTGCAGAACTTTGCCTGGGCAGGTGTTGAGAGCTGGTGCAGTTTTGCTGAAATATGTGTGGAGGTGTGATTTAAATTCAGCAATACACTAAACTTACAAACGTATCATATATTAAGGCACCTAACACACACCTACTTGTTGTTGAGTTTTTCATGCTGAGAGCTCAATCAAATCTGAGTAAGATCAAATCTGTTGTTTTTTAACGCCGTGTCACTTTCTGTCACATCAGATCATATTAGTTTTGTTTGTTTGTTGTCATTTAGCATATTGTCTGTTCAGTTATTTCATTGTTCTTGACACTTGCTAATGGCACATATCCATCAATGTGTTAATTGCTTGATCTTTTGTAATAAATGAGTATGTTGTTATGCAATGTTAAAATATGCAGAGGCTCAGTATACTTAAAAAGGCATACTCCACCCCAAAATTAAAATTTTATCATTAATCATGTCGTTCCAAATCCGTAAAAAAAAACACAATTTAAGATATTTTGGATGAAAACTGGTAGGCTTTTGACTGCCAAGTAAATAGCACTGTCAAAGTCCAGAAAAGCAGGAAAGACATCATCAAAATAATCCATCTCCCATCAGTGGTTCAATCTGTATTTTATGAAGCGTCAAGAACATGTTTTACATGTTATTTTTATTTTCTTTGCATACAAAAAGTGTTCTCGTTGCTTCATAAAACACAAATTGAGCAAATTATGGTAGATGGACTATTTTTTACAATGTCCTTCATGCTTTTCTGGGCCTTGACAGTGTTCATTCTCATTATCTTTAATTGTGCTCTGAAGACAAATTAAGCTTTTATGGGTTTGGAAAGACATGGGAGTAAGTGATTAATGACAACTAGGGATGCACCGATCCGACTTTTTCAGTCCCGATACCGATATCGATACCTGGGCTTTGTATATCTGTCGATACCCG
>JAUCMS010000034.1:17446712-17488244 GCA_032357445.1 Enteromius radiatus
TTTTTTGGCTGCGATTAATCGCGATTACTCGTTGCCCAGCACTAATATATATATATATATATATATATATATATATATATATATTTTATTTTTTTTTCTTATTTGAATTTAATGTACTTATTTTATTATTCATATTTAACTTGATGTCCTAATATTAAACTCTAATATAAATGGCAATTTATTTTTATTATTTTTCTAAAAGTGGAAAATATAAAGTCAAAAATGATTCAAAAAGTTAGTGAAAATTATAATAGTATCTCTCACTAATATTAAAATAACACTAAACATATGCTGTATGCCAGCCAGACATTTTAAACCAGTAAGATAAATGTTCATGCTTTTTTCCCAATTAATGTATAAAAACAATGTCAATAAGCAAAATCTCTGTGGCACTTTCAAGGGTAGCTTTGTCTATTTTATGTGGGCCAACATGTCATATTCTGACTAGACCAATAGGTCTGTTTAATGAGCAGGGAAAGAGGGGGCAGTCTGAAAGGAGTGGTTTGGAAGTCATTATTTTTGCAATGCCACTAGTGTAATTTTGGCCTTTGTGTACATCATAATACAGGTGAAGCATTTCAGTCTGATAACTGGTTAGCGGATTTTGGCACGGCACATACTAGGTTTGCTCCTGTACTGTAGACTACTGCACTGCTCCTGACCCCTGAGTGTGTGAAGCCCATGATTACCACTGCTACAATAGAGCTGTACTGGGAGATAATTGGTCAGTAATCCCCTGGAGTTCATGCCCAGCTCATCTGAACTGGCACGGCAGTGCTTGGAATATGCAACGAGACATCACATCCTCTGAGAGAGCTATGGTATTGTGTACAGTAATCAATATCTCAGCTCAGGGGAAGGTCATCTGCCAGGGTATGCAGAATATCTCACCCCATAACAGTGTTTGATCCTCTTATTCCAGTTATGGAGGATTTGTTGGTGACAGCTTTGATTCAATTTGGATGGATTTTGCGGCAGCTTCAGTGAATGTCTAAACTCAGACAGTCACTAGGTTATAAAACCTCATTATATACATGTTATCCTCACTTACATAAATGCACTATACTGTCCTGCATCCACTAGTAAAAAAAACAGAGATGTATTTTAATGTTATATTATTAAAAGGTGGCGTGCTCTACATATGTGTCTTACTGCCCAATCAGCATCTAGGTTTCTCCCATAAAGGTTGGCTCTGTTCCCACGTCTGTTCCACACCTTTGACTCTTCATAAGCAGTTCTGCCCAGTTTGTGCAGCGTTGGGGTGTTTTCTCTCTCAGCTATTGTGATTTTCCGGCAATCTGCTCTTGAAGAATGGTTAAAGTATTCCAAAGTTTTGCTGCACTGAATGCTGGCACAAAGCATTGTGATTGAAGATCAGGGCTGGTACCTGGGTAGAAAGAGGTGTCCTTTGACTCACTGTTATATAGATTAATGCTACATTATGAGGCACATTAAAATGTATGAAACATTTGGTCATCTTGCTTGTGACATTCTGTTTCAGCTGTTAAAAAAACCTTTGTTTTTCGGCTTTCCCATATACTGTAGATTGAACTGTGAGGAAGAAAGTGCTGACTTGTGGGTTTCTTCTAACGGAAAGCAATTTGTTACCCAGCATTCCTGTCAGCTCAAATGTTGACATGCTCAGTATCATCTTAGACTCTGACTCACAGAGATGCAAAGCTATTATATGTAAGGCTAATGGACATACTTACTTTATATAACACCAATATAATGAGAAATAGGAGGCTCTTCATAGATATGTTGGGTTTACTGCTGCATATTTTATTTGATCATACCACCATTACGATGACAATAATGAGTGCCTCAAAAGATATATAGGGGTTACTGCTGCTAATTTTATTTTTATTTAATTGTATTATTTATTTTTGATTTCTGATGCCACCATTAAAATGACAATAAGGAGTCCCTCAATAGATAAATAGGTTATGCTGTTTATTTCATTCATTTATTATTACAGGTTACTGCTGCTAAATTATTATTTTATTTTATTTTATTTCTCATTCCACCATTATTATGACAAAAATGAACCCTTAATGTGTATAAGGGTTACTGCTGCCAATTTAATTAATTTAATTTTTATATATTTTATTTTATTTATTTATTTATTTTTACTTTTCTTTTCTTTTTCATTTTGCATACCACCATTATAATGACAATGATTTGATTTGATTTGATCTCTCATACCGCCATTAAAAGTACAACAGATATATAGGGTTAGTGCTGTTTATTTTATTTATTTATTTGTATTATTTTATTTCATTATTATTTTATATTTCTTTTTTATTTCTCATTCCACCATTATAATGACAGAAGGGTTACTGCAGCTAATTTAATTTTATTGTGATTTTTTTTTTCATTTGGTATACCACCATTATAATGAGAATAAGTCAATAAATATATATGGGTTACTGTTTATTTTATTTTATTGACCATTTTCGACATTAGTCATAAAATTTCTGTGTTATGTTTATAACAAATACAGAGGTTGAGTTTTAATTTATCCAAGCTTAATCGTTGCTAAAAACTGTCTGAATGGGCTAAAAACATTCTTTGCCTCTTTAGAGAAGACAACCCCTTGCAAAAACTATGCTATCCAGAACATTGATGCTGTTTTACCTCTTTAATAAGCAGATTTTGTCAATCATTCTTTGTTCTAAAATAGGGTAATGGATAAACAGCCAAGTGACTCCTTCCCTTTCTGTCTTTCAGAATAATGAGATGTTAGAGCTACAGAGGAACAGGATGAGAGAGGAAATCAGAGAATATAAGTTCAGAGAGACCAGACTGCTGCAGGACTACACTGAACTGGAGGAGGAGAACATCACCCTACAGAAACTAGTGTCAACACTCAAACAGAATCAGGTAAACACATAAACATACATACAATTGCTATTAACCAATCAGATTTCAAGTCAAGTGTCCAAAAAATATGTCTGTTCACATTCTCCTTAAAATTTACAGGTGGAATATGAGGGTCTAAAGCATGAAATCAAAGTGCTTGAGGAAGAGACGGTGCTACTCAACAGCCAGCTGGAAGACGCTTTGCGTTTGAAAGACATTTCCGAAGGTCAGTTAGAAGAGGCATTGGATGCTCTGAAGAATGAGAGGGAGCAGAAGAACAATCTGAGAAAGGAGCTGGCCCATCATCTCAGCCTGACGGAGAGCGTGTACGGAGCCAGCACTCACCTAGCTATCTCTGCCGTGGAGGGTTTGAAGTTTGCAGAGGAGGCAGCGACCAATGGCACGTCTGCGTCTGGGTCCAGCCCCAACAATGAGGACCGTAACCGCTGTAATGAGTGCAATGGGCATGGACCAAAGGTGAATGGAGAATATCATCGACCGGGAGGCAGGAAGGGAGAGGTGCTGCACCCAGTGTCTGATCTCTTCAGCGAACTCAACCTCTCTGAGATACAGAAACTCAAACAACAGCTCTTACAGGTTAGTCACATGACACCTAAGGCATAGAATATGCAGGGATTGTGGCAAAACCAGGGTATGAAATGAGACTGGAGAGCAAAGTTAATTTGTTAATTACATTTAAATGTAAAAGAAGTTTTATATTTAAATATTACATTGATATACTCTTTAAACATTGTTGTTTTTTATTATTATTTATTATTTATTTTTATCTGTCTGATTTTGAATTAGATTAAAAAAAATTTTTTTTTTAATTTATTTGTTTTAACTTTACTTTTAATTAAAGGTTTAGTAATATTTTAATCTTTACTATATATATATATATATATATATATATATATATATATATAAATTATTGAATTATTTGTTTTAGTTATTTAATTATTTCAGGTTAAACTACGAAAAAAGATAAATGCACTTTTCAAGTATTTGTTTGATTTTATTTTAGTTAATGTCTGTTTTATTTTCAAGTACCAAAAGCATTTTTTTTTTGTTTGTTTGTTTAACTTAACTTAACAGATACTTATAGTCACATAAATCACAGAGGGATGTTTTGGGAAAAAACAGGTGTTGCAGCTTTTTGTTGACTCCTGTTGAGTGAAGAGCTTTTCATTAAAGATTTAACGCATCTGCTTCTTTTTTATAAGCAAACATATGCCTTAAACCCTTTAACAGGCTTTAATTATTATAAATCCAGTCAGTATCAATGGACATCAAAGTGCCTTTATTGGCACACTTTCATGCCTGTGACCCTTTGCACAGGCATACAGTATTTGCAATGACTGGTAAATTACTTTATTTGAGTGAAGGAAATTTGATTGCTGTAAGTACAATAGTTTATTTTGTGCTTTGGGAGGCTTCTGTCAGGTTGATTACTATTATAAGGGAGTGCTTTGTGCCTGCCTCTGTAAAAGCAGGACACAGTAATGTATTTGTATGTGCGTGTGCCACAGGCATATTCAGGAAGAGAGACAGCATGGGACAAGAATAGAAAATCTGCCAGTGCGGACACAGAAACATAGAGAGCATCAGCTGCTTAAAGGAGCACCACACAGCAAACCAGATGAAAAAATGACATGATAATTGAATGTAGCTTGGTGTCAGTGTAAATGCATTGGTACACATTAAAAAAACAAAAACTGCATTGGTACATAAAAAAATCTATATATAGATTAGTGCTGTCAAAAGATTAATTGCGACTAATCACATTCAAAATAGAAGTTTTTATTTACATAATATGTTTGTGTGTGTGTGTGTTGTGTATGTTTATTATGTATATATAAATACACAAACATACAGCATATATTTAGAAAATATTTACATGCATTTAAATGTATGTATTTATATTCATATAATTTATATCATATATAAGTATTAGTGCTGTAAGATGATTAATCACGATTAATCTAAATCTTAAATACAAGTTTTTGTTTACATGATAAATGTATGTACTGTGTTTATTATGTGTATATAAATAGACACATACAGCATATATTTTGAAAATATTTACATGCATATGCATTTCTATGTTTATATTATTATATTTTATATGATAAATGATTATATTTCATAAATAAACATGGCATTTTTCTTAAATATATAAACATGCATGTGTTTGTATTTACATTTGCATTATAAATATAGTACACACCCATTTATTATTTAAATATTTTGCTTTAATTCACAATTAATCATTTGACAGCACTAATAAATATATTTAATATGTAAATATAAGATATTTTTCTTAAATATATACATGCATGTGTGTGAATTTATATATATATATATATATAATCATTTGACAGCACTAATATATGCTATATATATATCATTTACTTAAAAAAATGCAATGTGACCACACACAGTTCATCCAAGTAGTCTAAACAGATCAAATTGATGAAAAGTATTATGTAACATGTTTACATCTAAGGGGACTGTGGCTGTAGTAATGTTTTCTCTTGCTGTGTGAGATTGCCATCAAATGCATAGCCGAGAGCCTGTTATTTCAGCATCCTGTTGCTTAAAGAAGTTACTGTAGTAGTTTGTGCCGTTTACTCATTTATATCACTGTTTGACTATAATTACTTGTTTCCTCACCCTTCAAGCTACTGTAATTGCCTGGCATTTATCCAGAAAAAAAGTGTTTCTCCATCTACCTCTGTTCACTTTTTAAATGTATTTCCTTGTTGTTCCTGGCTCATTGCCAGCAAGGAATCGATGGGGTTTCGCTATCTCAGCCTCAAGCGTTAGATGGCTGACACTTCTGATACAATGAGTGATCAAAAAGCAATATAGCAGCACTTGAGCTCAATGACAGGAATCACATGTCTGCGGTTATGCTAAATTTGTGACAAGCAAGCTAACACACTTAGCTATCACAACTATCTAACATAATTTTGTAAGCGCATGGAGTGATTTTCTAGCAAAAGTATTATAAGTTTTACTATAGAAACTGAATGCAAAAAACTAGAATCATACATGTATAATAGTCCATGTGACATTAGTGGTTGAACCTTAATGACATGGAAGAGGAGAAATTATTTTAGTTTTTTTTATGCATAAAAAGTGTTCTTGATGATGTCCTTACTGCTTTTCTGTGCCTTAAATGTGGTAGTTGTGTTGCGGTCTATGGAGGATTAGAAAGCTCTTGTATTTCATCAAAAATGTCTTCATTTATGTTCCGAAGTCGAACGAAGGTCTTACGGGTTTTGAATGACATAATGGCGAGTAACGAATGGACATTTTTGGGTGTACTGTCCCTTTAATACTTGTTTTTAGGATTCTTTGATGAAGAGAATGTTAAAAAGAACTTTGTAACATTTTGATTGTGTCCTTTATGAAGGAAAATAATATATTTTTTAAAGTCTACTTACCCCAGTTGTGTAAATACATGGAAAGGCTAACATTTAGTGTTTTATTTTTTAAATCTTCTTGGTTTTTGCTAACAAACTGTATATCATCTTGTCCACTAGGTTGAGCGAGAGAAGGCTATTCTTCTTTCCAACTTGCAGGAGTCTCAAACTCAACTGCAGCACACACAGGGTGCTTTAACGGAGCAGCACAAGCGCGTTCACCGCCTTACAGAGCGTTTCAATGCTATGAAGCGCCTGTACAGTGATAAGGAGTTTGACACGGAGGAGTCTGAGAAAAATGAAGTGCCCATTAATGGCTGCTGCGATTATGAGGCAGACATCAATGGGATGGAGCTTCTGGAGTGCAAATACAGAGTTGCTGTGACTGAGGTCATTGACTTGAAGGCAGAGCTTAAGGCTTTGAAGGAAAAATATAACCAGTCTGTGGAGAACCAATCAGAAGAGAGCAACCACAGCGAAGGGAAGGTCCAAGCTCTTGAAGAGCAGGTGAAACGGTTGGAGAAAGCCTGCCGTGAGGGCCGCGAGCGGGTAAGCAGTCTGGAGGTGGAGCTCCGGTGTGCTTCAGTTATGGCTAGCGAAAGTAACGGCATGCTGAACACAGCTCAGGACGAGCTGGTTACGTTTAGTGAGGAACTCGCTCAGCTCTACCACCACGTCTGCTTGTGTAACAACGAAACGCCGAACCGAGTCATGCTGGACTACTACCGTCAGAGCCGGGTTACACGTAGCGGCAGTCTCAAAGGCCCAGAGGACCCCAGAGCACTTCTTTCTCCACGTTTAGCTCGCCGTATCGCGGCTGCTAACTCCTCAGATGTGTCCAAGAGTCCTCAAGACTCTCCATCAAAGGAACCCCTTGGAGAAGGAACTAAAGGGGAAGGAGGAAGCCCCAACAAAACCCCTTTCGGTTCACCAATCAATGGTTCATCTCTCTCAACCTCCTCGGTTCCAGAAACAGGTGATCTCCGCCGGGAACCCATGAACATCTATAACCTCAACGCCATCATCCGTGACCAGATCAAGCACCTGCAGAAGGCTGTGGACCGCTCACTGCAGCTCTCCAGGCAGAGGGCTGCAGCACGAGAGTTGGCACCCATCCTAGATAAGGACAAAGAGGTCTGCATGGAGGAGATCCTGAAACTCAAATCCCTCTTGAGCACCAAGAGAGAGCAGATCGCCACATTACGTCTAGTCCTGAAAGCCAATAAACAGGTAAGAAGGCCATGCAAATGTTGATATCTCCAGTTGGGTTTGGTCTCAAAAAGAAGCATATAAAACAGAACTTCATGGGTTTTTTTATTTGTGTTTCTAGACTGCCGAGGTGGCCCTTGCCAACCTGAAGAGCAAATATGAAAATGAGAAATCCATGGTGACGGAGACAATGATGAAGCTTAGAAATGAACTAAAGGCCCTCAAAGAAGATGCAGCCACATTTTCCTCACTGAGGGCAATGTTTGCCACAAGGTGTGTTTATCAGCCTTTATCAGCATTTTTTAATATTGAGGACATTCAAAATGGTTTCTTTTTTTTACATTCATGATTTAACTAAATTCTTTTACTTTTTGGCTGATCTCACCAAGATTATTATTATTAATAGATTTATTAATATTTTAATTTTTATTAATGCACCTAAAATACATATGTATCTTAATTTTTGGACTAAAATGAACTCACATTTTATAGCCATTTGTGCAGGAAACTAATTATGTAAGATGAACAAAATCAAGTTTTTCACTTGTTATTTTTAAGGTTGAATATTCTGTTTCACACAGAAATACATTATTTATATATGTATACTGTGTATACATATATATAAAATATGTTGTAATTATTCAAGATACTTATTCAGTCTACTTATTTTATGTTCTCTCCTCCTCTTTGTCAAGATGTGATGAGTACGTAACTCAGCTGGATGAGATGCAGAGGCAGCTGGCTGCCGCAGAAGATGAAAAGAAGACTCTGAACTCCCTCCTGCGAATGGCTATTCAGCAGAAACTGGCCCTCACCCAGCGCCTCGAGGACCTAGAGTTCGACCACGAGCAGTCGCACTGTGGCCGGGGAGGGAAAGTGCCAAAAATTAAGAGCAGCCCTCAAAAAGTAAGTCATCGAACTGCACTCACTGCTCCCCCTAGTCCCACCACATCGGTTTCAAAACCCCCTTCCTGTCTTTTTCAAAACAATATGGTTGCCTCAGCCAGTAGCTCTCCTTCTCTGGATGTCCCTGCTCCATCCCCCTCCTGCTGGACCTCCTCAGCCCAGCCGTTTTTCCTCGGCCAGTCGCAGTGGAAACTGGGCACTCAGACTTTAGTTTTAGACCCAGAGACACTGAGTATTGAGTTTTGTCATGTTGCTCATAGCAGAGACTCTGATGCTCACGTTCCCAGATCTGCTCCTACTTCCCCTTACCGTTCTCCTGTCTTGGGCTCTCGGCAGCCTTCACCACGTTCTGTGAGATCTCGCATGCGCTCCTATGTGACTCAGTTCACACCTTCAAGAACTTCTCTAGTCCAGCCTGGGACTCCCAGAATCCCTAATGGTGACCCTCAGTAGGTGACATGGTTTAAGGACAGACTGGTTTCCATCTGATGTGACTGCTTGGAGCATATGATTCAACTCAGGGATAGATTTAGAGACTTTTAATTGATACTGCTTGAAATTTCAATTAATTATGTTTTGCCAACTCTAGAAATATACTGTCGGACAAAATATAAGACTCATTTTTTATGTTTTTGAAAAAATATCTTATGCTCACCAAGGCTTGTATTCTAATTAAATACTATTACAGTTATTTTTTTTTTTTTTATAATTTAATATATTTTAAAAAGTAATTTACAAAGTTGAGATTGCAAAGCTGAATTTTCAGCTGCATTACTTCTTCAGTGTCACATGATCCTTCTTGAAATCATTTTAATATGCTGATTTGCAGCTCAAGAAGCATTTTTTTTATATTATCAATGTTGAAAACAATTGTGCTGCTTAATATTTTATTGGAAACACTACCACATGATTCACTAAGTTTGGGATGATTAAAGTATGCTAAAAAAAAATAAGATATTGAATGAATACTTTTATTCAGCAAGAACACATACAATTTTTAATGTTACAAATACGATTGGGTTTTTTTTTTACTTTGTATTTATCAAAGAATCCTAGAAAAAATGTATCACAGAATTCACAAAATATTTTAACACTGATAATATTAAGAATTGATTTCCCGAAGACCAAATCAGAACATTAGAATGTTTTCCAACGTTTTTCAAAAACATAAAAAAATAAAAAATAAATATATATATATATATATATATATTCCAAGCTTTTGACAGAGAGTTCACTTGAGTTATATGCTTTTGTAAGATAATGTTATGTGGGTATAAAAGTAAGATTCAATAATAATAAAAATGCACTGCTTGATGTCCTTCTTAACAGTAAGAAAACAGTTTTTTTGGTAAGCACAGTTTTTTGAATCTGCATCAGTATTTGGATCATGCTGGAAGAATTATTCTTTAAAGCAAAACAGGTATTGATTGGTGCATGTCTCTTTTAGAATATAATTCCTGCATGTGCACTTCCATTTTATGGCTTGAAGAAAAGGGTGCTACATACTGCATGCAAAACAGTTAGTTTGTGTGATGGAGTTTTCAGTTATTTTTGCATTGACACATCTGACATAACTACAGCTCCATCCACTGGCAACACTGTGCACTGAAGAATAGAACATTTACGTTGCCTTTAATAATCATCAAGCCTTATGAGTCTTTCAAAGTGCTGAATACTGAATTCATTGTATAATCACATTAAACCTATTTTAAAGATAAATGCAAACTGCTTTGCTAGCTAACGGAAAATGCTCAGTTGTCCCAACGCACCCTGTATGATCAAATGTGCCAGCGAGAGCTGTTCTATTCATGGACACAGCATATGGCAATGCAGGATCTGCCATATGCAAATGCAGGGATGTGCTGCCTGCTGCCCAGAGACTGCATTTCAATGAGTTACAAAGTACAGAGCCACATCACACGTGTCATTCATTACGCCATCAGTCATTTTATGGAACGGGTGCCTCTCTAGTTTGACAGGAACATTTTTAGTCAATTTCTGAATGTTTTTAGTACATTTCTGAATCAACCCAATTCGTTTATGCTTTTATCAATTGTACTTTCCATCTCAAATTAGATTTATCATTTGTAATGCATTTTAACAGGGTTAAAATATTAATCTATACAGTTTTACCACATTTTAATATGACATTTTAATCCCTTTGCTTATAGATGTGGAACTGAAAGATGTGTATTAGATCATTTAATAGTATTTTTCTGTATTATTATACAGTAATGTATTATTCTATATTATATTATCATTCCTATTTTTGCGAATTGGTAACAATTTAAGATTGTCCACTACTGACAAACATAACAGGCCATTTTTTATTTTATTTATTTAGTTTTATTTCATTTTATATTTTTCTTGTACATGTAGCCTTTATTCTTCACACTATTCAACTTTTAATTCCCGTATTTTTTTTGTTCTCTTCAAAATATAAGTATTTGGTAGCAAAAAGAATAAAAGGAGAAAAAAAAAGATGACAACTTTTACATCTTACAATTTGTTTTTATATTAAATAACCTTACAATAATCACACATTCCATGATTAATTTTCCTTATGCACAAAACGTTTCTTTTGTTTCTGTTTGATCTTTTTAATACCCCTTCCCCACCCTGCTAATATATAATTCAGTGACATTCAAAACAACCTTTAAGTTACAATAAATTGCATTAAGGAATATAATTCCTCTTGACGTAACAGAAGAAACGGTCTCAAATCTTGTGAAAGTTATTCAGTGTTGCCTTTTAAAGTGCAGAGTAGATCAGTTCCTCCAACCATAGTTTGGCAGCAGGAGGATTAACATCTTACAATCATTTTTTAAGTGTGTATAATGTATCTATATACAGTATAATCCGTACAATATGTAATACAAAAAAAGCACTCGTTTTGTAGAATGACATTCATTTAAGCTGTGGGCCAAAAAGCATTTGACAAGGTCAGCAGTTGAAGATTGTACAGAGCTTCAGAACAGTGTGTTAGCATTGCTCATGCAAGACTGACCGAGATGCAGTTCATACAGATCTGATGATAGACAGCGGTTACATTACATGCATAGACAAGCCTGTAGTAATAAGAGAGGTGTTTTTTTTCTTCTTCTTCTTCTTCTTCTAGGAGTAATCAGAGATTTCAGGTTGAGCTTAGCTTTGTGATACTGCTGTTTCCTGTGCCTTGCTCAATGACGTGTGGCATGTATTGTGTATGATGTGACTCAGTTGATGCATTTGTAAATCATGGAGTTCTGCTGTAGTGTAATGGAAACCAGTCTGATCCGCTTCTCCGGTGTCACCAGGGCCCAAAAAATAAAATAGCACTTGACTATTTTTCCCCTATTTGTAAGGAAAGTTTTAACTAAATTAAGAATAGCCTAATTTAAACAGTGTTATACAGTGCTATGATATAATGTATGTCAAATAAATGCATCATATGTGTGTAACACTGTTATAGTTTCTGATAGTTTTTTATTTTTTAACAACAATAGTGACAGCAAATAGAATCCTAAAAAACTCTCTTTATTATTTCTGATAATGTCCATAACAGAGCAGCAGATGCGTACATTTTCTGCCTGCAGGTGTCAGTGTTTTTCTACATTTTATGCTTAAAACAGAATATGTCAAATGCTGTTTTGCCCATGGTGGTCAAAACTTATCCCAACGGTATGCAGTAGTTTCTTCTGATAAAAAAATAAAATAAAATGTGTAAAATAAAATAAAATGACATTTTTGACTTTGTAATTATTTACAAAATAGAGATGGTTATGTCACTAATGCACTTATGCAACCAACAACCAGTACACCCAAAAACTGCATAACAATTTATTAAAAAACACATTGATTGGCTACAAATAGCAACTCCCAAATAATCACCCATGACACCCCAGCATCACAAAATACTCACACTGGAATGTGAATGGGAAACAATTGTTATTAACATGTCGTGTGTATGTGCTCTTAGCTAGACAGCATCAACTTTAATGTTTTAAGTATTACTTTTTGTCTTGTCAAATGTATAAATATATGTGTTTGCATGCTCTCATTAACAAAGCAGCAACACTGCATATCATTTCCGCCTGACACATACACTACTGTTTAAAAGTTTGAGCTCAGAAAGAATACTTTTATTCAACATGGATGCATTAAATTGATCAAAATTACAATAAGGACATTTATAATGTTACAAAAAAATTCTATTTCAAATTAATGCTGTTAAATATTAACTTTTTTATAAAAAGAAATAAGTTTCTGCAGAAATATTAACCAATGCAACTAATAATATTAATTACTGAAGACTAAATATCATAAATAATTTTTTTAATCATAATATTTCACAATATTGCTGTATATTTGATCACATAAATGCAGCCCCTGGTGAGTATACGAAATACGAGTATCAAAAAGATTTTAGAATACTAGATGGCCCCGAGCGTTTGATCAGTAGTGTATCTCTGTTTAACGAACAGAAGGTGGTTCCATCTTGCTTTGCTTCCATCGTTATACAGTACCTGGTGTTCCTCATGAATGTACACAAATATATGCAGCTAAGTGTTTAATGCAATTATTTTTCTCTATTTTTTTAATTCTAAGTGTTATCCTGCATGAGATTAACACATATAGAATCACTCTCTAATTAGCCCATTGCAGTCATTTCCGGCAAGTTCATTTCTCGTCTCTGTCTGTGTCTGTGTCACTAACCCTGACTGTCACACCTCTGTATATCTGTCTAATTTATCAGTCTCTCTTAGATTGTCAGCAGCCTGCTGCCTCAGTACCGCCAACCTCCCCACAACTGAGGCGCGGGAGGGCATCCACAGGCCACAGGTAATGCGTTCTTTGGAGGAACTCGCGCTCTACTGCTTCCTTTCTCACTCTACTTCTAACAGAAAAAGATGTCACATGTAGGGTCACGCATTCACAAGTATTTGCTCACATGTTTACAATACAACTGATGTACAGTTCCGTAGCTGGATAATAAGCCAGTAAAAACAGTAGTATAGTGAAATATTATTTAAAATAACATTTTATTTATGTGAATATATTTTAAAATGTAATTCTTTCTTGAATGTCACATGATTCATCAGAAATCTGTTTATTTTGCTGATTTGGTGCAATTCTTATGGGTTTGCTGTCACTTTTAAACAGTTTAACATGTCCTTGCTGAATTAAAGTATTCCTTCCTTTGTTCTTTTCTTTTTTTTTAAATCCTATATACCACTACCTTTTGAATGATAGTGTAACACGGTTTCCAAAAAAGTATTGTTTTTAATATTTTAATATAATATTTTAATGTTCTTAAGCACCAAATCAGCATATTAGAGTAATTTCAAGATCATGTGACACTGATGGCTGCTGAAATTTCAGCATATTCATTTATATATTTTAAAGTATATTCAAATTTTGAAGAGTTTGAATAATATTTCATAATATTACTGTATTTGTTAGCAAATAAATGCAGTCTTGGTTTTAAAAACATTTTAAAAGTCTTAAAACGCCAAACTTTTCACTGGTAAGGTACACACAAATAAAACTGAGATGCCCAGCATGCTTTCATCACCTTCTCACCCCGAGTTGTCAATCATGGACAACTTTCCTTTCTTCCCATACAGCTTTGCATGTGCCTTTGTGTGTCTGTCAAAAGTGAGTTAATGTTTATGTCTGAATTAGTGAATTGTTTTTTTCTCTACAACAGTCGCTCCGGTTTAATAGGAAACAGGATATGGTGATTTCATTGTACACCTACTCATGGCCACTGTTTCTGTTTTCTCTCCACTTCTGGCCATGTCGTTTGTCTCTTGGTAGTCCTAAAGTGTTGTTAGTTCTTCAAGAGGACCAGATGACTGCGGCCAACTCCAGACTTCCGTGTGATCCTTTCAACTGTCTGGCCCATCATTCTCATCTTTTTGGCCCTTAGCCTCTTGTCGTTGGACTCTAGCAGTGACCAGTCCTCACAGAGACAGGGCACATCAGTCAATCATGACCTCCAGCCAATCAGATGCTCCTCTCTATATGTGATCCCGCCCAGTTACAGAAATTGGATAAATTATTCAGTGATGCCTATTGTGAATGCACTAATTATCATTCTGAGCGAGATGAGAGCAAACTGAAATGGACTGATGTATTCATATTTATTTATCTATTTATTACTTTATTTATTTGTGTTTTTGTTTGTTTATTTTATAATATGACATGTATTGTGTGTGATTATTTTAATATGAATATGATTTTGGATATGAATGCATTTTTTTAGTAAAATGACACTTTTAAACCACAAAATTAGTATTAATTATATCAACCCAGGAGTAGTATTAAGATATAAGGTGACTTTCTGTCAGTAAAAACTAATCATTTCAAACAAGTGTGACATGATAGAAAGCTGAAGAGAGGCAAATGAGAGACATGTTCACATAATTTTCACATAACGTAAGTAGAAACAATTTTGAGTGGCTCTGATTTTGACCTTCAAGCTGCTGAGGTGATGTTTGCATTACAGTGATACTACGATTGAGTTTTGCAAATCTCAGCTTCTCTAACGTCATTGCACATAGAATTTGTTTCTTTGTCCTTTTTTTAACAGTTTATTGCAATGCATAAAGATTATATTTTATACCTGAATTCTCTTTTAATTGCCGAATGATGTCAGGTAAGTCTTTGAGGACTGAGTGGACATGTTGGAGGGAGTGGAGTTATTGCTTGTGTGAGGCTTGATCCCAGTGCGCTGCTAAATTTGAACATGAAGTGGGTTTCTTATTCTCAGATCTGCTCCAAAAACAGCATACAAGCCCCATTTACTATACCCCATATTCAGTATTGAATCTCTCGTTTTCATTTTCATTTTATATTTAAGTCATATCTAACATTTACCCCGTATAAAGCACAAACACATTTATCTATGCATTTTGAAACAGGCACAGGATTGTTTTCATGTCATTTAGTCATCTGTCCTCCAAATGTGGCCATGATTTGTACCAGCAGGACAAGGAGAAATATCAGATGTCATTGTTTTTATACAGCAGCCAACTACAAAAACACATTTTCTCTTTTTCTCAGTTTCATTGATTTGACTGAAAGGTTATTGATGGGTCTAGATGAAGAATCCATGAGATGCTTTTCAATGCATAACTGTATTCATTGTGGAACTAGAACAAAGCTTAGTCTGTTTAATGACATGCAAAGAAGGATATAAGATCAATGGTTGCATTCACAAACTCTTTAAGCTCCCAGTTCTCAGTTTCTGTTCAGTCTAACCCATTCATTTGGCCATTTTAAGCTATATTCATTTCTTATTGAGTATTTCAAATGAGACACGAGCAGTTTCAGTTTTATTAACTACACATTGTGGTATATTTGTTGCCTCTGAAGTGAAATTTACTGAATAACACCCACAAAGTCACATGGTGTGTACTGGTGAAAGCATGATCTTGCCGCAAGATATTTTTATGTGTATAACAGTCATAAGCCACATACTTTTTTGTGAAATAAAATTTAAAAACAAGGTTTGTAGAGTCCTGTCCTCATTATTTGAGAGTGTGAAAGGTACACACTGTATATCACAGTTCACATTTTGGTCTTTATTTTTATTTATAAAAATAAATTTGTCATTATTTTATTTTTTAGGAATTTATTGTAATTTTGATGCCCTTCAATTTTTAATAATGATAATTAATAATCCCAGTCAACTTTATGCAACCGTTAGTTCTGTTCCTCTAATTTGATTGGCTAAGAGGTGTTTAGGTGAACAGGGTAAAAAGATTCACTTAAGTGAATCAAAACTAGTAGGACAGCACAGAGGAATTTCCACTAACCAATTGTACTAGAAAAACAAAAAAACAATTGTACTTAATAATTGAATATATATATATATATATATATATATATATATATATATATATATTATTAGTTATTTGATCATTTAATTGTATTGCAATTTTGTCTAGTTACTGTACAACTGTACTTTACTCTACTGTACTCCACACAGATAACCCCAAATAACATTATGCAACAGGTAATTGGCTCACCAATAGTGTTTTCAAGTCAAGTCAGAGTAGGTCAGTGAAAATTATTGGCTAACCCTATTCATTTATTCAATTATTTTATTTCACAACCTTTGAGTTTTTGTATTGTTACAGTTTTTCAATGCAGATAGTCCCCTTGCAAAGAGTCAAAATTCGCCACAAAACCGGTTCTCTAATGTCATTGGTTAAGCAGTTTAGGTAAACGTATTCAAACGATTCGACTCACTGAGATGAATCAATAACTCCACAAACTAATGTTTTGACGTCGGTGAATCAGAATATACAGTAGGAGGTCAGATGAAACGACCAATCGTGCTATCAGAGCTCTTAGAGGGCGGTGATATGGCCTGATAAAGCGATAATGACTGGCTCAGAACAGTGTACTACTGTAAGAGGCAAAGATTCTGAGGAAAACACTAAACCGAGCGTCTCGCTTTACTTTTGCGTAACACTAACGTTACACAGCTCTTGCAGCTGCTGACGCTTAAAACGCGGACTTAGCCCGAAATGCTGCCTGGACGTAAAACACCAGTTATTTCCGTACAAAGGATTTAATTTGTAAATCAAGTCTTTTAAATGTTGGAACGAACTAATGAAAACATGAGTGAACTGAGGAGAAACGCTATCCGGAGGAAGTCAAAACCGAAGCAAGCAGCAGGTTCGTCGGCGGAGGAATGCACGGAGTCCTCAGGTAAATGAAGCGGTCAGGTGAGAGCGGATAGTCCGCTTATGGGCTTATCCTCCTCATGCTTCCAAAACACTGGATGCGTTTGTTTCAGGGATAATGTTGTCAGTCCAACTTTTGAGTGTTTCTACGCTACTTAAAGACCATGGTTTTGGAATTTGCGACAATATTTCCTTCTGTCAGCATGTAAATGGCACAAATGTTACAAAATATCTATGGATTGACACATATATCTTCTGCGATATAGTATAGCCTGTATCGCCTATTGTTCATAGCTCAAAATATTTGCATATTTGATTAATTGTATTAATATTTGATAAATATGTTTGTCGTTCTGATAAACATTTAGCAGTATATTATGCGTAAACAACACTGTAAAGTTTTGGAGGAGCTTATAAGGTTATTTTGAGAGAATGATTAAGTGCTTGATAAAAATTAGAGCCATGAATCCTTTGGTCCTGATCTTGATTATTCTTTTTTTTTTTTTTTCTTTGTTATGTAAAAAAGAATGCATGCTCAAGTTCATCATCGTGGGTTGCCGTAATCTCTGACTGCACACAAGAGATTTGGCGAAACATGAGAAATGCACTGGAATACATGCCAGACTCCATTTTCTTCCTGCATGGGAGGAAAGCTCTCTTTCTACTAAAAGCTAGGACAAGTCCCAACGAGTTGGGATATAGTGTTTGCAATAGTGACATGTCTCATCCCTGACTCAGTATGAACTGGCCTGCATAATTCTGTATCTTAAGGATAAGGAATGTGCAGGATTACTAATAGATATGTCATATCTATTGAGACAGTATGTGTTAAGGAATTACAGCCTATACCAGAGAAAGAACTCTGCATGGCACAACAAAGTCACTTATGTAAAAAAGTCAATTGGTGCCATAGAGTTCAGTGTGTCTGTGACTGGTTGAATGCCAATGCAGATTTTGCCTTTCAGTGACAGCAAAACATTGAGGTTCTTTGGATAATGTTGCATAGCGATTTAGTTAGTTTGATGTTTGGGCTGTTTAAGCAAAAAGCATTTATTTTCTCTGTAAAATAGTACTGTGTCCTGAAGGCTGGCTCTTGAGTGGGTCTCATTTATCCATGAGGTTCCACTTTTTGCACATATGAGCTTGACTGCTCAATGAGCTTGAGGTACTCACTGAGGGTTTTTTTTGGGGGGGGGGGCTTAAAAACATTGCTCTTTTGAGGGATTTGTTCAATTAATTATTTTCTGACTTGCAAAAAATACAAAATCACAAGTATGTCCAATTTTACCAGACAATTTATAATGTACAGTATTGGAGATTATCAGACTGATAATCAGTTATCACACACACACACACACACACACATGTAAGGAGGCCTATATTTTAGTGCTTGGCAATGATTAATTGCATCCAAAATAACAGTTTTTGTGTACATAATATACGTATATCAACATATATTTAGAAAATATCTACATGTACATATTTATATTAATATAATGTATATTCACAGTATTATAGTTTATTATTATTTATTATTTCATATATAAATATAAATACTATGTTTTATATATAAACATATCATGTTTTTAATATAATAAATAAATATACACAGTACACACACACATACAGTGCCCTCCACTAATATTGGCACTCTTGGTAAATCTGAGCAAAGGTGGCTGTGAAAATAAATCTGCATTGTTTATCCTTTTGATCTTTCATTCACAAAAAATTCTAACCTACAGTATCGTTGATGTAAAACAATTGAAAATGGGGAGAAAGACTCATGGCACCCAAGTATTGCTATGTCTTTTCCCCAAGATAACAGCTCTGAGTTTTTTCCAGTAATGTCTGAAGAAGTTAGGAGAACACCTGATAAGAGAAAAGAGACCACTCCTTCATCCAGAATCACTCCAGACCCTTTAGATTACCAGCTCCATGTTGGTTCTCCTCTTTAGTTCACCTCACTCAGGGTTCAGCTCAGAGGACTGGGACGGCCATGGCAAAAGATTCATTTTGTTCTCAGTGACTAATTCTTGTCTTTATTTTGATGTTTGTTTTGGAGTATTGTCCCAGTGGAAGACCCAACTATGGCCCCATTATAAGATTTCTAACAGAGTCAGTGAATTATTGATTTTTATCTGTTGATATTTGTACAAGATGTCCAGGACCTCCAGCTGAAATATAGACCCACAACATCAAAAACACAGCAGTATATTTCATACTGATGTAGGGTCTGTTTGACTTATTTTTTTAAAGGTATTCTGACCCTGAGACTCAACTGCAATTCTCCAGCTGTGGTCCTTGAAGAGTCTTTAGCATACTTGTGGCCAACAAGTATTGGAGAAAAACATTTATTTCACAATGAGATTTCAATTGTTTTATTAAATTTTTTTGAAAGAGAGATCAAAAGGATAAACAATGCAGATTTATTTTCACAGTCACCTTTTTTTCACCAAGGGTGCCAATATTAGTGAAGGGCACTGTACATATATATATGTGTGTGTGTGTATATTATGTACACAAAAAGTTTCATTTTGGTTGCACTATAAACATAATAAATAGGGACCCTTAAGAGCTATTTCCAGCAATATAAATGAATAAATACCACTTAGAAATGTTTTTCTCTTCTAACATCTGGGCTTTGTGTAACATAACTTTGGAGTGCACTAACACAAGTGTGTGCTGTTATTAAAGTTAACCATTAATTTTCTGTGGTGCTTCACTGAATCTTGAGTGAATGCTTCCTCTGTGACACTGAAGTCAGTCAGAGTCAGGTGAGATGGACATGCTGTTGTAACCTCATCAGACTTCACTCGGTTGTGATTGGTGTATTCTGCACTAGCAGGAATCAAAGAGTATAGAAGTAGGAATGTAGTTTGTGATGTGAGAGAGAGGGGATATAAAAAGCTCATATGATACACACCCTCCATTATCCTCTAGTAAATAGTTGAGGACATTGTGATCTGGTCACAGCCAATGAGATATAACTCATTTAAACTATTATACTAGAATCTAGTCTAAAGTAATTAGTTGTATCAGCACGTAATAGACATTAACATTTTATCTTTAGGTATGTTACTCTAACAAGCTTTTTTTATAGCAGAAATACTGTACAAGTAGAAATATCCAGCAGATGGCAGTATAACACCAGAAAAGGGGGTTGCAACCTCTCGACACTGCTTACAGCCTCATGGAAATTTATGTTATTTTTAAATTGATACATGAAAGACATTTAATGTAGCTTAGGTGTAGCTTCTGCTGTGTTGATGTGTTAAATACTTTATACTTACATACTTTTTTACTTTAATTTAATTTTTAATTTAGGATAATTTAGTTAGCATTCACCTGAACGCAACCATCCACAAAGTATAATTTTAAAAGACAAAATTAGAAATAACTCCATATTTCCCATGTAAATGTTCAGGGGAGGGTTAGGGGTTTGTTTACATGCATGAGAATGTCCTGTAGGCAAGGTCAATCCGAAATGACGCACTTCCTGTCAGAGAAGGAAAATTTCTACTTAGGTTTTGATGATGGGAGGGTGAATTCCTATCTTGCCTATTGTGAAGAACACAATGCACAGCAGACAGGGGTGTTGCAAGGTCTTGTGTTAGTCATATCATACAGTAGGTTAGTAATGGGGTTTAAAACAGTCTAGGTCTGGCGGTGAGAAATCAGGAACATATACTCTTAAAGGGTGTAGGATTTTTAAATCCAACTCTCTGTAATTTCCTTCGTTTCGTTTGTCTTCCTGGCTATAGAAACTTCAAGACACTAGATGATTGATTTCACCTTTAGTTGACTCAAGTCTATAGGTCAGATCTCTGCTATGTTTATCTATGAGAATTATCGCGGTAGTATAATAGTAATGGAGTATTACATAATGCACTTCTCCACCCAGGGCAGTCCTGCCCATGCCCTTTTCCTCTTGATCAACATAGCTCCTTAGCAAACACTGCAAAGGGCTGGAGTTTCCTGATTTTCCCAGGCAGGAGGAATGGGGCAATCCTGTAGTTCGAACATCATGGCTTAGACAGACTAATTTTTGGACGCTACCTGCGCCAGATGCCTTATTCAACCACCTACAGCCTTGCTGGACTCTAAATTTTATGGAAAATCCTGGAATGACAAGATAAAACACATATTTATCCAATTAACTTCAAAGAAAAAACAGGTTATTAGGTTATTAGGATTCTTTGTCTTTTAAGCAAAAAGATTTCTGCAAAAATCCTTCGTCTTGCATTAGGGAAACCTTTGGACTGCTTTTTAGAGGTGAGCACAAGAGGGAATGAGACAGGAAGTGGCGATACACTGGATATTTTTGTCCATTCTTCATCCACAGGAAGCCTGGCTTCACTTTCTCCCCCTGCTTTTTCATCAGTTTTTTCTGGGACCGCTGGATTCTTCCCTGTGCAGTGTCTTTAACTTATTTTCTCAGTGTTGTAAAGTCTCGTTGATGGACACTGATGGATTGTCTGGGCTCTGGCCTCAGGAAAGCTCTCCTCCACCGCACTGCCTCCGGTAGGTGATCCAACGCTTCTCACTTTTAATGAGCTCCAACATACCAGCAATGAGAAGTTTCACCGTGACTCTGGGAATGAAAGTAGCGGTTGGTTGTCATAGAATGGAGAGGAGGCTGTTGAACGAACTCTGATTCTCACCCAGTTAAGATCTAAAAATGAATCTGTAGATGAGTAGAAAGGCTGCATTCATTTAATCACATATCATGGGGAATGGATTGAGAAAAATGAAGCACCGTCGAAAGTATTGGTTTTGGCCAACTAAAGGTAATGTTCAGTTTCAGTAATTGTTCATGAGTTGGTTGTCAATGTAGTTTGATGTTACATTTCGGGAAGTTAAAGGCATAGTTCACCAAAAAATGAAAACTATCATTTATTTGCTCCACCTCATAATGTTTCAAAAACTTTTGATTAATGACTGATTAATGTTGTTGTTGTTGTTTTCTTCTTCTTCTTCTTCTTACATTGTTTTGGACCTCAGTGGCTTTCATTGTAGGAACAAAACACTTAGATATTCTTCATATCATTTTAATAAACATTTTCTTTTGTCTTCTGCAGAAGAAAAAAAGTCATGCAGGTATTGAATGATGTAAGGATGATCTATTTTTTGGGTCTTTTTCAATTGGTGCATGTAAAGAAAGTGTGCCACTTGTCTAGAGAAGTTTACTATTTGTAAAGATGGGTTAAAATATAACTGCCTAACACAGAAAGATTTGTGAAGAAAAAAGCAGAATAGATCCACAAAATGTGTCAAATTATAATGTATTTAAGGATTTAAATCAACATGAAAGTCAGAGGGTTAAACATAATAGAGACAAACATATTTCTTTAATATAACATTCTCTGATTAATAAATCACTGCCTCAATTTTGGCTTCATGTTAACTTTAGGAGTGTACATACAGAAAATGTGTAAATTTCTGGTCATGCAATTGTGAGATGAGTATTGCATGCAACAGATAAGTTTATAAGGGGCAGTCGTGATATAATGGATAGGGAGTTGGACTTGTAACCCAGAGTTCGCGGGTCTGGCAGGGATTGTGGGTGCGAATTCATAGCACTCTCTCCACCTTCAATACCACGACTGAGGTGAGACCCTTGAGCAAGACACCGTTCCCCCCACTTGCTCCCTGGTTGCCGCAGCAATGGCTGCCCTCTGCTATGGGTGTGTGTGTGTGTGTGTGTGTGAGTGTGAGTGGTTGTTCAGTTCTCACTGCTGTGTGTGTTGGATGGGTTATAAATGCAGAGCACAAATTCCAAGTTTGAGTGCCACAGAAGTCACTTCACTTTCATTTTCACATACAGTAAGTGATTCTTAATAGTTACACAGTAATCTGAGCTGTTATCTGCTGGCTAGTTTTCTATTGAAATGCATGCAGCTGTTTTAGGGCTAATCCAGACACCCCGTTCTCTCTCTTACACGCTGTTTTGTCCCACCCCCCTAAACTAACTCATAAGCTTCTTTTCACTAATCTAAACCTCCACTGACTTATTGCTGGCTGGGGGCCCAGACATCACCTGTCTGGTTTATTTTTTCAACCATATTATAGACAAAACTTCTCACTATGTGTGCAACTATGGTAGATTTGTACAAAGTAGGAATGAGGGTGTTTATAGTTGTCAGACTTTAAGTGTCCTCAACAACTTCATCAAGTGGAAACCGCTCAAAGATGTTTATGTGGCCTACATAAACATCACTCTTTAAGTGTTTATGCTAGAGTTAATGCACTACTGCCGTGATTATAATAAATTTTATCACTACCAGTACCAGTATAGCACAGACTTGAATTTGCATGTCTAATATATGTTTGCATAATGGTAGGATGGTGGCATATACAGTATGTTAGACTGATCATATGAGGATTGTGTCCAAAATCAGTTACCAACCCAAGCAGAAGAAAAGCACATACTGTATCTCTTGAGATCTTGGAACCAACACTCATGAGTCCTCCAACTGTTCTGCTTGGCAGGAACTGGCCCATTATTTTGTGTGTGTTTATTATGTTGTGGGTTTGTAAAGGACTGGACATGGCCTATTTAAAGAACCACAGTTTATTTATTTCTCTCTCTCTAATCTGTTAGGAAGGTAGAAACTATTAAAGTGTTTGTATAGTTATTTATTTAGAATGATTTTATGCTAAAATCATGAGAGCTTTTTATATTAATTCATTAATAATTTAATAAACCTCAATTAGAGGTTCATTCTTTCTCTAAAAACAACATTATTTTGAGTGACATGCCATTATCTAAAAAGTAAATTTAGTGTTTCTAATATAATTTTCAGTATAACAGTTTGTTCAGTGTCTAAAGTATTTAATAATTGGTGAAGTATTACATGACCCACAATCCTTGAAAAATAGATAATGCAAAAATGAAAGTTTGCTGAAAAAATGACTCCCTATCAGGGCATCCAATATGTAGTTTGTTTCTTCATCATAACTGAAGAAAGTAATATTATGGATTATGGATTTTAGCTGGAAGCAAAGGTTTGAATTTAAAAACCTTTTAAATATGGATTTGTTTCTTTAAAAACACACAGATTTGAATTTTATAAGACTTTAACTGATGGACTGAAGTCACATGGATTACTTGTGGATTATTGTGATGGTTTTATCAGCTGTTTGGACTCTCTTTCTGACAGCACCTATTCAGTGCACAGGAACAATTAATAGACTTAATTAATAGGATCAATTAACAGATTTTTCTAAATCTGTTCCAATGAAAATGCAAAGTCGTCTAAATCTTGGATGGCCTTGGAGTAACTTTCAAGCAAATTTTCATTTTCAGGTAATCAGAGAAGTCACTTGTTCAAATGAAAACCACTCCAGCATTGTGAATTATGTAAATGCTGGACTTTCTAACAACTTGTGTAGTATTATATGTTTCTATATTTGTTTGTATTTAAATATTTTACAGAAGACTATTACTGAAGACATTTCTAGTCATATCCGTCCTAATTTTTTAAATACCTTTTAGCTCTAAAACAAATGTTAAATAAACCTGTTGGCTGGCTTGACAAGGCTTAGTCTTTGTAGAAATGGATCCAAGGCTGTTTGAAAAGATTGATGGTCAGTATGCTCGGTTGACATTACTACAGTTTGTTTAGCGGGTGATTAGAATGCTTTTGAATGTATGGTCAACCACAAATGCAAATGTTCTGCTGGAGGGAGGGTGCTTACTTTTTATTAAAACTTGTTATTAAATGCTTCCGTGCACCTGAATGATGACATCACATCCTTCCCATACAACTTCCCTTCATAGTTCCTGAGCCATGCTGACACTTTCGAGAGCTTCTTCTGCTTTTTTTCTTTATATTTTATTCCATTTTCCGTCCATTTATTTTTTTTACTTATTATCATTATTTATATGCATAGACATAGTTCATACATTTTTTTCCCCCATTTTTTAATACTTGCTACTTTCATTTATTAATAAATACATTTGATACTAACTACATATACAGTTTATTTTTATTACTGTAAAAAAATAAACAAATAAACAAATAAGCCTGAATGTCCAGCAGGGAGCAGTGGTGCTTTAACCCTCACATACAGAAGCTTGTAAAGTCTTCAACAACTTACTCAGTGCACTGCTATTCACTTAGTCATTATAAAAGAATGCTTCACAAAACAGTGCCCAAAATAAGTGACAAGTATGCACTGCTTTGTCTGTGTGTAGGCTACTTGTTCCCTAAGTGTGTAGTGTATTGAATGGGTGTGTGTGTGGTTAGTACAAATGAGATTTGTGTATTAATTACACTATTTCTTAAAATATGAAGGAAGAGAATAGGTGCATAGCGAATGTTAGCTCTGTTTTCCCTACAAGTGACTATATTGATATTAACTGAGCCAAGTTGGATAGCAATGAGGAATATTTTTGTCAGCTTTCAGGACTCACACCCACACAAAGCTGTCTGACAGGAAATCTCAACTAGCGTCTTTGTGTTGTTATGCACTCCGAGATGGTATTTTGGTGGTGCTGTGAGTTTATAACAAGTACAGAAAGGGCTTTTTTCTCAAAAAAAAATGCACCCTTTTTTTATTAAAACATGTATCTGTTTCATATATTCATATTTTTTATTTCTAGATAGATTCTTTGAGGCCTATTCAGTATATTAGTATATACACTTATTGTGGACTAAATCCTGTAGACTATGAGAGCAGTTTGTCAAAGGCTCATTTAGAAGCATCTGTAGGGAATAATGGCAGTTTAAAACCCATGGCCTGAGGCCTTATTTACATCAAGTCATGTAGGGGGAGGAGAGCACTGAACATGTATTGATGGAAGGAGGAGACAAGGACAGAAGCGTGAGGGCGGTGGGGGTGGGGGAGATGGGAATTGTGTTGTGTGCGTTTGCTGTGAAGTGACCTTAATAAAGTGTAGTTGTCAAAGGGCAAGAAGGGCGGCGATCGTTTGCATGCGAGGAGTGAGAAGTCCTGAAACTAATGATTGAAAACAGAAAGGGACTACAAGAAGAAGTGTGAATTTAAAGAGGTCAGGGGTATTTATCAGGACTGGTTGAATTAGCACGAGGGTCATTTATGACAGAAATGATTATGAGGCTTATAGTGAATTGTTGATGTGTGATTGTGTGCCTGTACATTTGAAGGCATGTTGATAACTCAGTATGACGCTGTCACCTCAGGGTATTAGGCTTGGCTTTACTGATCGCAGAGCAGTTTTTGGGAATTAGAAAAAAGAATAAATAAAGCAAGTTTAAAAACAGTAAATGAGAAGTGAAAAAGTGTGTCTGACACTTTTTACATGCTTCATTTAGTTTCTTTTTTGGTTTTATTGCTTTATAATGCTGTGACAGTACACAATCTGATTTTCTGTAAATGGGAAAAACAGGATGTACTGTACATGACATTTATTCAAATGGACTCAGGATTGTAGAGAGCATATAAATGTAAAAATTGCGTGGTAGTCATATATTGTTGATATTAATTATCTTTCATTCTCAGCATGGACACATTTTGTGTGTGTGTGTGTGTGTGTAAATATAAATATATATATATATATATATATATATATATATATCATACTGTCAAACGATTAGTCACGATTAGTCACATCCAAAATAAAAGTTTGTGTTTGCATAATTTATGTGTGGGTGCTGTGTATTATGTATTTATGATGTGTATATGTAAGTTCAGTACACACACATGCATGTATAATATTTAAGTAAAATATGCTATTTATATACGTATGTATATTAAAAGTATATGAATGTAAAAATAGACATATACATTTTCAAAATATATACTGTATGTATGTGTATGACACAAACAAAAATTTTATTTTGGATGCGATTAATCGGGTTTAATCTTTTAACAGCCCTAAAATATATACAGTGGGGTAAAAAACTATTTAGTCAGCCACCAATTGTGCTAGTTCTCACACTTAAAAAGATAAGAGAGGCCTGTAATTTTCATCATAGGTATACCTCAACTGTGAGAGAAAATAAAAAATCCAGAAAATCATGAATTAATTGGTAAATTCAAGTATTTGGTCACCTACAAACAAGACCTGTAACGTCTTCTTTAAGAGGCTCCTCTGTCCTCCACTCGTTACCTGTATTAATAGCAACTGTTTGAACTCATTTTCAGTATAAAAGACACCAGTCACACTCCAAACTCCACTATGGCCAAGACCAAAGAGCTGTCAAAGGACACCAGAAACAAAATTGTAGACCTTCACCAGGCTGGGAAGACTGAATCTGTTATAGGTAAGCAGCTTGGTGTGAAGAAATCAACTGTGGGAGCAATTATTAGAAAATGGAATACATACAAGATCACTGATAATCTCCCTCAATCTGGGACTCCAAGCAAGATCTCACCCCGTGGGGTCAAAATTATTAAGAACTGTGAGCAAAAGGAGCTGGGACCAAAGTAACAAAGACTACCATCAGTAACACACTGCGCCACCAGGGTCTTTCAGTGTGACAATGATCCCAAACACACCACCCGGGCAACGAAGGAGTGGCTTCGTAAGAAACAATTCAAGGTCCTGGAGTGGACTAGCCAGTCTCTAGATCTCAACCCCACAGAAACTCTTTGGAGGGAGTTGAAAGTCTGTGTTGCCCAAAAATATTACTGCAGGAATGGGTCAAAATACCAGCAACAGCGTGTGCAAACCTTGTGAAGACTTATAGAAAACGTTTGATCTCTGTCATTGCCAACAAAGGGTATATAACAAAGTATTGAGATAAAATTTTCTTATTGACCAAATACTTATTTTCCACCATAATTTGCAAATAAATTCTTTAAAAATGTGATTTTTCTGATTTTTTTTTTCTCATTTTATCTCTCATAGTTGAGGTTTACCTGTAATGAAAATTACATTCCTCATTTTTCTTTTTAAATGGGAGAACTTGCACAATTGGTTGCTGACTAAATACTTTTTTGCCCCACTGTATATATATGCATGCACACACACAAACACATTACTGACTAAATTATTATTTAATGAAGCGTTTTATCATCTTTATTTTCTTGTTTTAAAACTATAATGATTCTTATTAATTTCTTAAAAACCAAACAACAGTATTGTTTTTATTCTGAGCACCATAATGTTGTGTTTGTAATAACTTGAGATTTCAAAAATCTATAGAGTGTGAAGATCCCTTATTCAGTGTACTGTGGTCATATCACAGTAACATAATACTATGTTATACTTTGATATGTATATACTGTGTATCATGCCACTAAATTATGACAATCCAAAAACCCATTATTATTACTACAATACTTTGTTCTTGTGTATAGAAGAGTTGAATTTCCCCTACTGGCTTTGTTTCATCATCCAAAAAGTGTAGGTGGTGACAGTGCCATCCTCCCCCTTCCCCTTCCCCCACAAATCACTGACTCATCTGTATTCCTCCTCAGTCTCCCATGTGGCCCTTTCCTTTCGTCACATGACCGGTGCGTGCCCTCCAATAGCATCAGCCTCATTTTCGCCCCTCTGCTGAATTACAGCGATACGTGGACTCCAGTGACCCGACCAATCAGAGGAGAAAAGCTGGCATTCTCCAAATATCATACCCACTCATCAATATTCCTCTAGTTTTTTCGTTTGAGCCGCACCCCACCCGTTTATCCCAACCCCCCTGCCACCCCTTATTTGTTGGCCCACCCTTCCAGCAACACAATAGGGCTAATTGTCCATGCAACACACACACATTGGCACATAAAAACGGACAGACAAGAGCGTGTGGCGTTTCCCTGCCATTTGCCGTCCCTCCTCTGGAATGTGATTATCCTCGGTGGAGAGAAAAACAGAGGCTGAGCGGAAAACACAGCGTGCGGGGGAAGCAAGTGAGGGTGAATAGAAGGAGGAGGAGAAGGAGGAGCAGTAAAGCAAGTGTAGAGATAGAGAGAGAGGGGAAGGATGGAGGATGCAGAGTGTGTGGCAGCACGGCTAGAGAGGGAGGGTTCATGAGAGGGCTGTTCAGTCTGGCGTGATTCTCTGGATAAGAACGACGGAACTGAACTGAAGTGGAAATCTCACACACACACACACACAGCTGCCGTCTCTAATCCAACGAAGACTCAGGTCAGTGGTGCTTCTTCACATGTAATAATCGCCGGTTCGAGAAGGGCTGTGGCTCTTGAAGCTCTTTGGGTGTTTTGCTGAAGAATGTACGGTTTAGTCTTTTAACTAGTGTTGAATAGAAACCTGTTGTTTTGTGTATTAAAGCATGTTTATGTGTGGTATATAGTCTAGGAGATGCATATTTAACTCTGCAGACACTGAAGCAGAAGCGTGTCTGTACGTGGGTGGGTTTGAACGGTGCTTTTGTGTACAACCTAAAGCAATAACAGATTTGAATCAAATTTTTTTGTGCTGGAGTCACAGTGATGAGCAATGCTGGGGTGAATCAGCCACATCAGTGCGAACGCAGAAACAGCAGCAGAAACAGATGGATGTGGAAACGGTTCAGGGTGCTTCATGGAAGCAGGTGGAGATCTCTGTGTGTGTGTGTGTGTGTGTGTGTATGTGTGTAGGTGTGTTATCGGTATCCAGACACCTGCAAACACGGCACAAATATCAGATTAAGCAGAGAAGTATCTCTTTACAGGATCAGGAGAGTGTTAAGGCTCATTAACGTGCTAAATAACACGTATGTAGAAACCATCACAGACGGCTAAGACTGATTTAGCACCTCGGTTCAAGGGCTTTATGTCAATCTTCCTGTGTCTCTTTTTAGGGATGAACTTTGTCCGAGGTCTTTATCATAAAAAGTGGACGTAAACTGAGAAAAAAGAGAGACAACTTTTACTATTACACTGGAATTATATAGTTCTAAGTTTGGAATAATTCAACATTTTTTAGAAGAAGCCTCTCATGCTCATCAAGGTTGCATTTTATTTGATAAAAATACAGTAAAGGCAGCATATATACAATTTTTCTGTTTTATAATTTATTCTGTTAATATATTTAAAAAATCAGTTTACTCGTGTCAGAAATGTCAAAAGCTGATTTTTTGCAGTCAAATCAAATGTGTATATATTATAATAATTTCTGAAGGATCATGTGACACTGAAGACTGGAGTAATGATGCTGAAAATTCAGCAATGCATCACACGTATAAAATGCTCAGTTGTCACTGAGATCACTTTTAAAGTCTCAAAATTGACTATATTTATTGTTCAATTGTCCGTAAAATTAGCTCAAAATGCTAATTTTACGGTGAACAATTCAATTCACAAAAAAAAAAGAGTTTGTAATCTTTAATCCAAATCTGAAATTGCTTGTCCCCTCTAAAATAACAGGTCTCCTCTGAGGGCATCAGTTTGACTGTTTGGGCATGAGCATGACATCATAAACCAAGCCCCTCCAACTGTCACCGTTATTTCTGAATGAAACACCTACTTTACTTCATCCAATCAATTTACAGTAGGAAAAAACAAGCCATGCCCTCTGTTATCGTCATTTAATGATCTGTTTCTCTCTGAAGTATGTCAAAATACGCAAGTAATGTCAGTTGCAAACTTCTGGTTCACACAGACTTTTAACTTATATTTAAAAATGTTTCCATGTTGCTATTTTGTGTGGGAGAAACAAATGACATTAATGCGGTCTCATTTGTCATTTTTCTCACCTCGTGTGGTGGCATCCTAGTTGTGTCTATAAATGATGACCTCACTGCCACCCACGCTGTCTGATACTAAAAGCAGGTGCACAGAAGCGTTTTATTATCTGCTTCTCAATGTCGAGCTTGTGACTACTTTCAGTTGTGAAGTTAATCATGCACATGCAAGAAGCAAAAAGCAGAACTGTGCTGCAGGAAAATTGCATAAAAAAAAACAGAAGAGCAGCTCACACCTCATAAAGGATTGCAGAATGTGAAAATTCAATGTTAAAGTCAAAGGTTATGGGTTTTGAAAGTGTAGCATACATTTATTTTCCGCTATAATAGTTTTTATAGCCCATAAGAAAGGTTTTACACATTCCCATAGTTCTTTTCACATTGGGACAGAGAGATTTGAAAGATGAAAGTAAAAAGTGGGTTGATTTGTTGATATTATTACACATTTAGACTTCTCGCTGATCTCTCACTCAGCTTTTATCGATGCCTGTAATTATCCTTTAGTCACCAACAGTCAGCACATTCATGCACACATAACATTTTGCAGATAAAAATTTTTGGAAATAGTTGGATCATCTAAGCTGATGTTTATGGTGTCTATGTTGTTGAATGAAAAAACAAGCCATAGTTATAGTTCATGTCCTGCTTCTCATATTGACTGGGAAACCGGTTTCGTGACCAGTGAGGGAAAAGAGTGAGACATGCAAACACAGGAAGAACAAAAATTGCAGCTGCTTGTTGAGTGTCATTTGTAAGACGAGTTGCATGTTGTGGGCATTTCCCTGTTGCTTAGTGGATTGATGTCTGCTTAAGATGGAGACACATTTTAGGAATGTAAGAAAAAGGCAGACCAGGACGCACAGGAGAACAAAGAGTAGAACAGGTATTTTCGTATTTTTTTAAGTGCATTTCCTCATGCAGCATGACGTACATATATTCTCACATTTTGACATGTAACGGTCTTGTTTTTTGACCACAGCAACTATACAGTCAGATAGAGAGACACTTTGTTTCTCTATTTTTTTTAATAACAACACACAGATCATTTATATATCTTTGGTATGCGTTTTTTAACCTGTAGAGTTCGCTGTAAATTCTAGCCTGTATGAACAGTTGAATCTTACACAGCAGGTAATAAAAAAAAAACACGTCCAAGTCATATGTGACCCCAAACTAGAAATAGTTTTTTTACTTAAAGAAGACAACTATAAAAATATTGATTCGTTCATTTAATCACAGGCATATGTTCCCCAAATTCTCATTATTGTAATAAATAAATAATTTAATTATTTTTATAGACCATAGTATTTATTTAAGGGGGATTGAGGAAAAGTAATTTGAATGTACAAAAAAATATTAAGAATAATGATACACATATGTATATATGATGCAAAAAAAAAAGTGTTTTTCTTTATCTGAAATTTAATTGATGTTTTTCCTTTTGATTTTCATGTGAAATATGACTTGCACAGATAACAAGCTGCAGCGTTGCTATTTTTATTTATTTCTACAACTAAATTGTATTGATCCTCAGTATCATCAAATAAATTTAGATCTGGAAATCTGAAAGCTTTTTACACTGTGATAAGATCTCATATTCATTTACTATGTTTTTACAGTAGTAGTTACAATATTGTATTGCATACTATATGTATAATGTTTTGGCTGTCTTAATTTATTGTGTCAATATTAAATCAATGTGATGTGATGGACCATTGCTTACATGCATCATAATTCAGTTTAGCGTTCTGTTTGTTCTGTTAGTTTACTACAAATACATTAAATGCATGCGTACATACTGGAAATTGATTGAGCCTGATTAAGGGAAGTATTTATGCTTGCATCGACCAGGTCCATAATTCACTGCTTATTGGAAACCACAATATTTACAATTATAATGGCCACTCAACTGTGAACATGATTCATAGCACATCTTCTCTAATACTCTAACAAGGGCTCCATATAAACGCTAAATTACGTGCGACACAGGATCATAAATAACCTCATAAAACATACCGTTGCTATTTTTATTTGTGTTCGGATGAAAGATGGCTGTATTTTGTGTTTCTAAACAAAGAAAACGGATTAACTGAGGTGTCATGGAAACATCTATGTGTGGTTATCCAGCTCTATACATCCCAGTAACCCATTTAGCAGTGTTTGTTGAGAAGTCTTTGATAGCTCATAAAAAAGGGTCCCACCAGCCCCCTCTTTCATCTTTGTGAAGTTTGTTTGTTGTGGTTATTGTGTTAGCTTACAGAATGTGTTTTTTGTAAAGCTGCTATTAAAAATGGCTATTATGTGAGCATGTGTGCACGTTTTAATGTGTGCGGGGGACACCAGATCCTTCTGTCACAAGGGCTCCAGATGGTATGAGGAAAAAGCCTTGCTTTAATCTCACGTCCGGGATAAAACACACAACCTGTCCCACTCAAAATGTAACTTACTTTAAACTAGTGTCAGCTGACTGACTGTTTTGTCACTTTCTAACTTTATTCAATGAGTTGTCTATCATTCATCACTGCATTTTGTCTCTCTTTACTTCCCTATTCTGTTCAGTTTTCTCTCAGTAGCGTAACAACATAATTGTGGTCTATGTGCTTTTTTAAGCTGCATGTGTGTCGGTGTGTGCCTTTGTGCACACATGTGTGTACAATTGGCAAGCACATGCCACTTATTTACTGATTGGCTTTCATCTTTTATGCGCGTTAGAAATAGAGTGCATTAACACAGCTCTCACATGCCCTAGATATTATAGCAGAATTAATTACTGGCGAGTCTCTGGAGATTTACTTTTCTTTTGTTTTGCTACAAATGCTGGATTAATGTTCTCTCATCCTCTCTATTCACACACAGACCTTCTGCTCCTTATGCTGTTTTTATCATCCAAAAGACATTTATCTACTTCAGTTGTTCTGCAGTCATACTATTATACATAGTACAGTTTTATGTTTTCACTTTTCATGGAAAAGTTATATTTTGCAAACAAATTATGATTATATATTTAAGTATTTTGGCATTGCACCATTTGAAATGCCCAACATCATAAATGTTGACAAATAAAATATTTAACTGTGTCCTATGGTGTGACATAGCACAAATGTAACTTGTAAAATGTTAAAAACTTAACACACAAATAACATGAGAGAGGTTTATCTTCAATTTTATATATATATATATTTTTTTTTATTTTTTTATTTTTCTGTCTCACCATTGATACATCAACTACCCATATACATTAGCCTACTAAATTTAATATAATTATACGAGGTTTATTTTATTTATTGTGAAATTTTAAGATAAACATATGTACAAAGTTGTCTTATAAATTAATATACACTTTGTATAAATATGTAAAAAACGATATAATTTATTTAGGCCTATTTCATTTATTTATTTATTTTATATTGGAAAATTATTTTAAGCTCCCAACTTTATATACATTTTATTTGATATAAATTATTAAATGATAATATATATATATTTGTATTATTTATATAATATAAATTAAATAGTCTATTATTTTATTCTTTTTTATTTTATTTTATTTCTTTTTGCAATCTTACATTATTTTAAACTTCCAAAAGGTCCTTTTGTATTCCAACAGGACAGTGCTGTGTGCAATAAGCGAGATTTGTATCAAAATAATTTACTGAGACCTGGCCTGCTGAAAAGCCAGACTTGACCTCCACTGAACACCTTTGAGATGAAATTGCAGTCATGATTAAATGGAATCAAATCCTCAAGGCATCTTCCAACATCTATTAAAAAAGTTTTGACAGAAGAATTGAGGCAGATAGCAGGACCATCTCTCTATTAATATCAATGGTTTAGTGTCATTTAGTGTATTTGACACAAATTTTGGCAAATCTCTTCCTGTTATTATTCTTAATCCACCCACATGTTTCTCAGTATCTTTATCCCCCTCAGTTCCCATCTATATCTACATAATTTAGAATGAAAACAGCTCAAAATACCTTCTGGAAACTACCCCAAAAAAAAGTGCAAAGAATAAAACTAACTAAATATATCTCTTGGTGTCTTTCAGATAAAGCTGGCAACCCCAGCTGCTTTCCTTCCAAACAATCTGAAGAAGAGGAGCCTTGTGTTGGGGTGAAGATCGCTCAGAACAAAGGTGGTAACCCTATTCCTTTATCCATTTGATAAGGCTTCTAGCATTGATCCTTGGGAGACTACCGCTTACTGGAATTGTTGATGCATATATGGTGTGTCAGATTGAATCTTTTTTGATCCGTCAACCTCAGATTTTAATCGGATCACAATTTTTTCAGTTTTCTCTGCATTCTGCCACAAAACAAGATTAATTAAATAAAAAGAAATAGCTTTTTTTCACTTAAGTGTGTTAAATAATAAATAACACTTACATTTAAAACCAAGAATGCATATTGTGCTGTAAGTGTCTCTGTGTAAGCGTCGTCAACTTCACAAAGTTTGCTTTCATTTGTCAGATTGATATTACCTAGAAAGCTTTTGTTCTCTGGACCTTATACAAATGGAGGCCTGTGGTGACAAGGCTTTACTGTAGTTGTTCTGGTCAGACTTGTTTAAGCAAGACGGGAAAGTGATACTGAACTTATTTTAATTGTAGACTTATGACAATGCCAAATGTAAAAGGTATTACTGAGCTGATTAATTGAGAACTTTAGCTTCATGTGATCTTTTAACCTAAGCTTATGACCGAGTGGTTAATGGTGTGGTTTTGGTCCTGGGTATTTGACCTACTGTATAATGGTAAGTGGTTTGTACAGTTTTTGAAACATCATATACTATCTTACATAAATGTAAGAAATTAATATATTTATCCAGCAAAGGATGCATTTTAAACTAAGGAATAGTTCACCCAAAAATGAAAATTCTGTCATAATTTACTCACCATAAACCCTTCCCTAACATTAGCTGACGTTAAAACTAACAGATAGCACTAGCTATTTATTGATTAGCAAACCATGCTATGCTAATATTAACTCCCTGAAGTCGAGTGACCAGCTTCTTTTTTCTTATCAGTGCAAGACACTAAAAATTCTCTGTTGACCTTGGTCACACAAATAAATGTTATACACCATTCAAATCTGTTAGGTGTCTACTTTTTTTTTTTGAGTACTCAACAAAAGTGTGCACGTTTTTTCTTTGTTCTCTCCGCTAACTGTTTTTAGAAAGCTGTCACTAAAATTAACTGAAACTCTGCAAAAACATGATACACAGACATGAGACACATATCTATAGAAAGCTTGAAGTGTCTGCTTTTAAATGCAAGTCATATGCAACCACGCAAATGAGCCACTTTCGTTATCAATAATCATTTTGAAACTTCTTTACTGTAACATTACCTCTGTCTTTGTAGCGTTTTTCCTCCCCTGGACACCAGACAGTTTGGGATGTTTTGACATGTTGAGCTTGTTGACCCATCAAAAAATTACCACCGTGTAGCAGGTGAAGTCTGATTATTCAGAAGAGGGGCGTATTAGGCAAGTAGGCTACATTATTATTATTATTGCTACTACTACTACTTAGTAGGCTTTGCTATCCAGTTACATTAATGTGGGCTTATTTTTTTCTGAAGTCATAATAATACCTACAGTACTTTTAAGAATAGTGGAATTGACCCTTTTTTTCTTCCACCGTTTCTGGCGCCCCCTGGATGCACAGCACCCTTAGCATTTGCCTAAACTGCCTATGCCAACGGGCCGGCCCTGAAGATAAGTTTAAAGTAAATCAGATTTGCAGTGGAATCTGGTAAACAGTTTAATAAACTTGTAAGGTGTGGCTTTGCATGCAGTCTGTGTTTCTCAAGTAAGAGCTCCATTTAATTTTAGCCTGTTCATCCTGAGTCCATTAGAATTTTCCTCTCAGTATTTTGAAACGTGAGAGTGTTTGTGTGCCAAGAGGGTTTGGAGTGAGACTGATACCTCCTTAGGCCGTTGAGGTTGCACCAGATAGCTTAATCAGGGCTCCGCCATATTTCATTTTTTTTACAGGAATGAAAATGAGGTTGTGAGAGTACAATGCGTCCAATGGATTGTACTGCTTTTTAACAACATGCCAATTGTTCAGCTTTCCAGAAAACCTACAGTAGACAAAAACTCTACAGAACAATTTTGAAAATGACGTCTGATCTATGACCTTTTCACAGTGTAGGCCATCATAAAGAAAGACTCTCACAGCCTTTTTTTCTTCCACGTAAAATTCAGTATGTTGTCCATTCTGACTAAAACTAAATTAAAGTTAAAAATACATTTATTTCTTTTATCTTCAACGCAAAAGGAAAATGTCATTACTTACCCTCACAAGTATGTATGTGTGTATGTGTATGTATATATATATTAATATATATAGCCTATATATTTATATTTAGTACAAATAATATTTATCAGACTCTTGGTTATGATAATGTTGGACATACATTTTATGCATAATACATGTAAGTGGCCTTACCAGTTTTTGGCTTGAGGGTGCAGTGTGTGTGTGTGTGTGTGTGTGTATGGAGGGAGGGGCTGTTTCTTCGTGTCTTTGTCGGAGAGTTTCAGTCAGTATGTGGTTTACAGAGGACCGGAAGGCTTGAATGAAGAAAGCTGCTCTTATTTTCGTCTCATTTTCCTGTGATTATTTGTCCTCATTTTAACAAACAGAAGGTGAGATTACTTTGTCTTGACAACGATCACAGTCGTACCACCGCTAGTGTGCTGTTTATTGCTTAACTTGGTCTTTTTAGATGTGACAGTATTATTAAAGTTTGCAAGAGTACAGTAGTGGAGGTCTCTAGTAGAGCTTTAATGTATTTTCGCACAAATGAGTTATTCTTTCTTCTCTGTGACAGTGGTTACTTTGAAAATTAAAGGTTGTTTTATGGAATAATTGCAGTCAGGATGCATTAGTGAATATTTCATGATATTTGAAGAATTTGTCACAGACGTTTGGTTGCTGTATTCTTTAATTTGTTTGTCAACATGTAGGAACAAGTTCAGGCAGTTCACATTTTTCAGTCTTGTTAGTTTGCTTTTTTTCCCCGTTCTGTCATCATTGCGTGTTTAAGGAAATTAATTTAACATATGTGCATTTCTGACTTCCTTCATGTTTATGTATTGCCTGTCTTTGTTCCTCTGTTGCATGACGACTTTACTAAATAATCCTGATCCTTATGGTCCCACCACATTTTGCAAACTAAATGAGCTTTTCTTATCTCTTCTGTATTGGTTGGTACATTCCCACAAGGTTTTATTGACAGTACAGTATCAAAGTGCAGCTGTTTATTCAAATATACAGTATGGTAGTTTTCCCATAAACTGAAAATTGTTTATTATAATTTACTATGTTGCAACTGAATTGAATGTGTAAAATTTACATGTACAGAAATGTAAACACAACTGGAATGGTTTAAGTGACCAAATGTTGGCCTTTTTTTTTTACTGGCACAAACTGCTGTTATTGAACTCAGATGGCTCTCTGTATATCAGGTCAAGCCACAGACTTTTTTTTCCCTTTCTATACTTAGCAAGGAATGCCAAAATTGGCATACGCCTGTGTTTTGGACTCTGAGAATGCGGAACATTTGTACTTTTTCTCATGCAAACATTTTAGCAGGAATTAATAACATCGTTTACATTCACTAGACCACACATGGTTTGACAGTAACCCATCTCAGCTGCAAAAATTCAGCGAGACATTTCTAATGGATCTGCACACCGGTGCTTCTCTGTTATGATTTGCACTGTTTCAATTTCATCTGGTAGAGGTTTTTGGGAAGAGGTTGCCATGGTAACTCAGAAGCCACTAATGTAGTCTGAGAAAGACCCCGCCATGAGGTACATTATTTACTGGAGGATGTTTTCGTTGTTTTGTTAGGCAGATGCAGTTTGCTTACATAAACACACTGAGGTAGACAATAGCCACATTCACACATCAATGCGATTTTTCATGCAAGATTGACAAACTGACTTATCTGGTAAATCTACCACATATGCAGCAGCTTTCCATCTTTTATTTGTATAACTTACCGTTCACAGAAAAATTCTGTTAAAACTCTGTTGCTATTTTAGGGCCCTATGATTTCCGCCATTAATCTCGTTAAACTTGCATCAAATCGCCACATGGACTAGCAGCTGTATTATATATAAATATTAAGCCGCAAAAGTCGATTTAAGTATGAAATTTAATTTTAAGTCATTATGCCTATTGCTGTTCAGTAGATTGTACATACAGATTGTACTACTAGCCTACTAAAGTGAAACAAACATTCTTTTTTGAGGGAATAATTACACACTATTTCTTCCATGTTTTATTTTAATAGTAAATCCCCTTTGCCAAAAATAAAATTTGCTTAATTTGTAATAATTAAAAGATAAATGAAATTAAAGTTTTATGCCTTCATTTGTTAACCATAATTGGTTAGAGAAAAAAAAAAACACCTCATAGGGCCCTAAACATGTATTTTTTGTTATACATTTTCACATCAATTTATTAAGTTTATGTTTCATGATTTAATTAATAAGACATGCTTTTTGGTTAATAAAATTAGTAAAAAATGAAAATTAGAATTAAATTAGTAAAAAAGACTTCTTCAATTGCTCTGATAAAGAAAAGCTTTTCATTTCAGCATTTATCCAGTTTGATGGAATGTCTTTCCACAGCATATGGATCATTATAATTTTTGAGCCCTGTGTGATAGCTTCAAACAGTTTGACAGCATACGTCTTAGAGTCAATCATATAATCTTGAATGTGTACAGTGTTTTTCACCCATAGCATGAGATCTTTTCCGGGTAATGTTGCAACTTCTTCATTTTGACAGCCGGTCCGCATTACACAGGACATCTAAATATAAAATTGTAGATGAATGTGCTGATAAGACTGAATGTGTAAAAACAATAAATGTTTTTAGAATTATAGCAACAATTTTTGCATGCTTCTGGAGGTATTTAATGCTTAGTAAGAAAGGCGTTGTAGCAGTTTTATGCATTTTTATTCTTATATAACGATTATATAATGTTAGTGGTACTTGCCCATTGAAAACACACTGTCGGAGTGTTACTGTGTTTTTGATGGTTGCTAGGGTGTTCAGAATGGTTGCTAGGAGTCAAAGTTTATCACACATGCACATGAGTGGTTTGTTCATATAGTCAAACAGGCTATAAATACAAATTCTATGTGTGTGTTAGATAGCCTGGAGGATATTACAAATATAATTATTTTAGACACTGAAACTCTCTGATATCAGTGATTTAGAGGCATTCTCTGGTCTGTAAAAGAAAGCTTGTTTCAATCCTGGCTACGAACTGAGCCAAAACTGAGATGAATGGACCAATCACACATGAAGCTGCCGTTACACCATCACCACCACCATCATATATTTACTTCCAGCACAACAGCATCATTCATCCTCAGACATGGACAGTCCCATGCAGCCTATTGGCCTAAGATGTTTGCAGTGAAGAAAAGGGGGCCAGATGATGCTGGGAAGGCCATAGAAAGCCTCTCTTTGTGCTTCCTAATGCATTAACATCCCCATGCTCTAATTTACCAAGACATCATTTGCATGAGTGTCTGTAAGGAAAGTGACAAAATTGGGTGTCCTGTTTGTTGCACCCAAATAAAGATTTCTCAGAAAAGACTTTCAGGAAAACTTAATGTCATGTGTATTTGTGTAATTCAAATTTATGAACAAGTGAGCTTAAGAAAGAGAAGTCCTCCTCACCACTATAATGATAATGACACACAGGAACAATATCATTGGAGTCACTTTCAGAACAATTATTTCAAGCTGATAGAAAGGCAATCAGAATCCACCTGACTTTAAAGAACTCAAGCATTTAAAGCAGCAGTATTTAAAGCATATACAATATATGCACACTTTTAATAAGCGGAATGATATGGTCTGCAAGTGTGGACACTAATTATTGTTATATTTATTGTTATTGCTGTCATTTTTGGTGTGGATAGGCCTTCTGTTGTAAGGGCAAAAACTGTATGTAAAGTGATCAAACAGGAATAATTACCTACAGTAAAAGAGGAATCTAAACCAGGATTACACCTACAGTACAAAGACTTTATATACATAGTCTTAATGTGTGTTATGACTGCAATGTGCACTAACGTCATGCCATTTCCTGCATTGGCATTTTATCATTTTGTCCGTAAACTTTATGCATTTGTTTTATTTTCATGTTGCATAGTAGAGCACAGTCCTTTTAGAGGACAGTCAGTTCATTCATACTGAGGAAATACAGAAAAAAATCCAAAATTTTGTGTCAAACTAATTTCTAAATATTTCAGCAATGACATCTGACATGAACTCTCCTATAGTTAAAAAGTGCAGGGTTGGTATAAAGCCAAACATGCATTTCAGGACACTGACACTGTTGGCTATTAAAAAGTGGGAATTATTCCACTGTATTGTGCATTACAGATTCTCTCATTCATAGTAATATGATTGAGCGGTACAGTATAAAGCCTTTAGCACCAGCAAAAAGACAAAAATGTCTGTTGTTTACTTCCTCAATGCACATTCCTTGTCTTATTGTGTCTTGACATGGCATGTTAAAGCCTTTGTTATATGTAACCATCAAAATACAATAATCGAACAATTACTTTTCCATTGACATTACCACACAGACAAGTCTAGTAGTGTTGGGTTCGAGTACACCTTTGTCGAGTCCGAGTCGAGACCAAGTCCATAACCTATCGAGTCCAAGTCCAAGTCCGAGTCCAAAAGGAGCCGAGTTGGACTCAAGTCCGAGTCCTTAATGTTCGAGTCCGAGTCGAGTCCAGACGAGTGCAGAAAGTAAATTATATCAGAGAAAAATAATTGAAAATGCATCTGACATTA
>JAUCMS010000034.1:17488344-17507608 GCA_032357445.1 Enteromius radiatus
GACAAGTCCGAGTTTATTCATTATTGCACTCGAGTCCAGACTCGAGTCCGAGTGCAAGTCCGAGTACCCCAACTCTAAAGTCTAGTGTTAGCTAACAGAGGCTGCATACTTGAATTTGCTTTGAAAATGTGCTTTTATTCTGGCTTTATGGGGGAATGTAAAGAATGAATCAGTTGGCTTCCTAAATTTTTTTCTTGTTTTATTTTCCCGCTTCACATAAAAATACATTATGGAAACAAAAAGGGGAAATCTGAAGGGGGATTTTCATTAACTCAGTAGAGTATCTTAACATCAAAACCTTTCATTAACAAGTAACAATTCACTCTGCCTCTGAGATGACTTTCCATCTTGCATGACATCACCAGGTCCTCTTTTTTTTTACAGTTTTCTCCGAAAACCTGCCAAAGAAGATTTTTGCCATCTAGCAATTTTCTTACAAAGTCAAAGCCATTTTATGTTGACTTGATGTTGTTGTTGTATATTAATAAAGAAGTCAGCGTCTTTATTTTATATACTACTTTTTAATTTTTTTGCTTATATACTATCTTTTTTCAAAAGCACTTCTTGTTACCTATGAGAGCAAATTTTGTCTCTAGTCAAAGTCTAGTATTTTTTGCATTAAAAATAGCCTGCTTATATTTTGTTTTTGTAGTTTTGCTAAGTTTTTCTTATAAACGTGGGAACCAACATCATTTTCATCCTTTTTTTCACATCTAAGACTAAACTTTTCAAGGTCAGCTGTCATTGTCGACAGATGTGTGCGTGTCTTTTAGCATTTGCCAAAGCTGTTTTTCAGGAAACATGTCTTGGTTGAGGCAAACAAAAAGCTTCCTCATAGATTGAATATTGATCATCCAAACAATCTGACATACTTTGTTCCGTAATCGACTCAGAGGAACTTGTGGTTATTTTTAGTCTTTGTTTCAAGTTTAAGTCACTTTTTGTTTCGAGGCCACTTTTATACCTGCCATGACTGATATCAGAAGCACAAAAAACAGACCTCTTGCATTTCACTTCTGCACAGACAGTGTATTTTCCAAAACGCTGTCAGTACTGCATGTTCTCGTCACTCGATTGAAGGTTGCACACAGTATGGCTTAGATAAATCAAATTCAAGTGCTTTTGAAACTGCTTTAATCTCATCCTTCTTTTCTCTTCTGCAGTCGTTGGTAGCCACAGTCCTAATGATCAAGGTCGTCACAGTGAGAAGTTGAGTCGTGGAAGCAGATTCAGCAATAAGAGCCTTACTGGAGTAAATGGAAGAGTTTCAGGCCGACGGCCACCACTGCATCCCAAACCTCAAGGTATGAAGATATGCGCACACACACATAACCAAAATTCCACAAAAGTGTACATGCTAAACAAGTACCAGAAGTACATGTTATCTGTGTAATCCCTCGCACCATCCCATTGCACAAAAGGTTCCTTAAAGTGGAAAAAATGTTCAGATGATTAAAATTGTCTTCACACTGAGAAATAATGGTTCTTTTAAGTACTGTACACTTTGGAGAATCCAAAAATGGCATTATTGTTAAACTTCTTTCTAGAACCTTGTTTTACACACAAACATGTCTTTCCCTGGAAACACTGAATGTTACCATTAACCGGATTCAAATCAGCATGGCTACTGATTAATGCTGAAGTAGCACTGCTGTAATAAGTACGGCACCCTCAGAGCGTCCTTGAACCCGAGCTCGATCACTAAGCAGATTGTCTGTCGTGTTTGAAAAGCGTGAATGATTTCCTAGTGATAAGAGTAACAGTTAAACATTTGTAAAGCTCTTTTGCCTTTTTGTTTTTGGCTTACTTTAAAAAAATCTATAATTTATCTCATTATCATTACAGACCCTAAAATTCTACCATGTCATTGCTTTCCATGTTTGAAAAATAGATATATGATTGTTGGTTTCAAAATGCTTCACAGAAGCACTCAGACATTGAGCCGGAACCCGGAGCTGGAGTTCCTCTTTCATAGAACCGTTTTTTATGTATCTTTGTATTCTCATGTAAAATTAAAGGCAAAAAGCCCACTGACATAAACCTCAAAGACCACACTCACTGAATTAGAGATGTGTGAAATGAGAAGGGCGGACACTATTTATATTTGGACAGACTGAATGGAGCCAAGAGCTCTGCAATATCTTCACCCCATCAGACTTTAGATTAGCTGTGATTTGCTCCACAGGTAGGGACAGACTCTTTGGCTTCCAGATGCACTTCATCTCACCTTGCTGGGTATTATCAGATTCCATTGCAACATAATAAAGCTGCACTGCCACCTTGTGAAGAATACAGCTACAGCTTCCAGTTATATAGCACTAAACCATGGGTGTACAGTCCTTCTCTCGGAGTTTAGCTCCAACACGCTTTCTCTGAAGACCTTGATTAGCTGATTTAAGTTTGTTTTATTAAACTTGGAGCTAAAATCTACAGGACAGTTGCCCTCCCTGCAATAAACCAAGTACTTCCTTAAAATAACTTCCCTATTAGAGGTTTTCCCACACTTTGTTTTAAACTCCCTTACATGTAGGTAGAGTTAGGGTTAGTGAAGGCTCAGGGCAGGTTTCCCTTTAAGCAAGACACTTAAAGCCATAGTTCACCAATAAATTAAATTCTGTCAGTTAGTACTCACCCTCATGTCATTCCAAACCTATAAGACTAGGTTCAAATTAAAAGGTTCACAGGCTCAGAAACAAAGCAAAGACATTGTTAAAATAGTCTGTGTGACATCAGATCAGACCATGATCTCATTCTCTCCTGATTTCATTCACATCATCCGGCGTGTGATGCGATCACATACATTTCTATACATAGATATAGACGTAGGTATCGCAGGCCATAAAAATAGTCTCATATTTTTTTTTTTTTTGGGGGGGTGAAAAATCCCTTTAAGTTGAACCACTGATGTCACATGGGCTATTTTAATGATATTCTTACTACATTTCTGGGCCTAAACCTGGTAGTTCCCTTTCTGTGTATGAGGGTCAGAAAGCTCTTGGAATTCATCAAAAATATCTTAATTTGTGTTCCAAAGATGAACAAAGGTCTTACAGGTTTTGAATGACATGAGGGGGAGTAATGGCGTTTATGGAACCTGATTCCACTCACGCTTGGATTGTGTACAGTAAAAAAAAATACTGACTTGTTACATTAGCGTGTATATATAATATCTGTCCTCTTTGTGACTTTTCCCGCAGTGCCTCCTAAGCCAGCACACCTTCAGAGTCCGGTGACGGACGGCTCCTTTCCTCTGGCTGCTGGAACATCATCCATCAGTCCCAACATGGAGGGAGGAGGAGTAGGAGGAGCAATAGGGAAGGGCCTAGTGTCCAACCTCATCAGTCGCTTTGAGGAGAACAGGTAAACGTGATCAAATATCTACCTCTCTTTCCTGTGCTCATGGATATATAGATACCGATATTCTCTAACATAAATGAATTGATCTTGTTTGCTTTTGCAAAAGGTAGTGTTTTCAGTCTTCAGTAACACATGATCTTTCAGAAATCATTCTAATATGCTGATTTTAGGCTTATTGTTTTTGCTTATTAATATTTTGTAACATTTTAAGTGTCTTTTTAAAACAATTTAATGTTTGTTCGAAATAGATACATTTTGTGAAATTACTGTTAGTTAATTAAATTGCTGTAAAATAATGTCTGTCCTGAAATTACACAAGAAGCTCAAAAAGCAGAAGCTAGTTTTCACTCTAACGTTCTGTTCAGTATTTCTCAAGCTTTGTAGAAAGAAGTAGTTTTGTATGAGACACTTACTGTTTTGTGTGATAAAACTTCAACACATGAGGTAAGATTGATTTATCAGATTATATCTAGGCATCTATTCTTCACTGTTACCTCATGCAAAACTATTTTAAAAGTACTTAAAGCTGGTGTAACTCAACAAAGTGCAATGATTCATACTTTATAATGGCACATGCTGTATGTTTTACTGCTGCTGATAGAGCTGTTCAGTCATTTGTAGGCCGACCTGGAAGGCTAATTCACCATAAGCTCCCTCTGGAATTTCTAATGGGTTTTTAAGGGTAAAATAAGATCTGTGGTTCTCATTATTTGAAGAGACTTTCACATTTCACTTTCACAGATATCGTTATACCTCAAACATGAGTTCTGAAAGCATTGAATGGTTTAAATTGCTAAATGTCTTAATTTGTCAAGCACAAACTCATAGCTTATGTTTTTATTGCTAATGCATTTAGTTATTTATTAAACATTGGTGTCTTCTGTCACATTGCTTTGGCTGCTGTTAGGAAGCCATTTGAGGAAGTGCATTTGGTTTTACCATGGTTACATGTGTTTAAACACTCATAACCATGATGCATTAAATGTAAAGCATTTGTTTTACTGCATAATATGAATCCCCTTCATCTGCTGTAAGTCTGTAACCCAGCATCTGTGTAGTCAGGTCATATGTAACAATATGGCCACCATAACAAAATGGACTGACCATTAACCCCAGTTCCTCACAAATAAATCCCTGCAAGCCCTTATCCTGTTTTGCCTGCCGGTCTAGTACCATTGTGTTGTGCGTGGGTCAGAATCGGTGCAGGAATTCATCCTGTAAGCTCTGTAGCAAAGAGCACAGGGGTTGATAGAGCAAATTGGGGTCTGATAACTCCTGCAGCTGTCTGGCCTGGGCCAAGACGTACTTATGAATGCTGTGACCTCAGACAACTGCAGGGGGTTGGTTTACAACCTCATGGGTAAAAAACGATGAAATCCATACCGCCCTACTTGTGTGGCTTCATTTGATAGCTTAATTTTGTTTTTCTCAAATGCCTTGTTTGTAACTACATTTCATCATACCAGATTACAAAGACTTAGCTTTTGCTCTTTGCTCAGGACGGATTTGAATGTTTCGAGTCATGCACTGAACAAAATATTAGACAGCACATATTAATCAATCTCAGCAGACCAGAGCTCAACGATGTATTAATAGCAGTCTGTAATCTGGAGTGTTCCCTGTAGTGCTACGTACACTCAGATCCACATCTCCATTCTCTATCTCACAGGAAACGCTATCTGATCTAGAGGGCAGGTGGGCCGTAGACAGGGAAACAGCTGGAGGTGCAGGATATCTGTGTGTGTGTGTGTGTGTGTGCATGAACCACAAAGCCTTATATTGTGGTTTAATTTTCGGTTTATGCACGCTTATGTGAAGTTATGAATGAATCGTGTTTTTACTGTTTGCTTATGTGGAGTTTTGATGATTTATTAGAGATGCACAATATATTAGTAACCATATTGCCAATATTATCATTTTTTATATCAGTATTGGTCTGGATAGGAAGCAAATGTTATTTCGCTATTTTTTTCTATACTATATTGTTAGCTAAACAATTATTTGTCTTATCTATTATACATTATAATATTCTAAAGCCTGATTTTACTTGTAAAATGTTAAACAAATTAAACTGCTACACACAAAATAAGCTTAAATCAGGCTTTAGAATTGAACACATTTTTTGGAATGTATAAACTCAAAATATATCAGTTATGATGTGATAAAAATGTTTATTTTGCTTGATATTATATAAAATATTTAATTTCTATATTGTGCATCTCTGTTATTTATTGTTCAGGAGTCAAAAAGTTCAAGAGTTCTTATTACACGGCGCTCTGGAATACTTGATTCTGATTGGACCATCGCTCATAGTGACACCTTCTATTATTATTTTGAGTTGCAATGAGCCATCTGTGGAGAAAAACAGTTGTTTTGTGTTCATCATCTTTCTAATTCTATAATTTTTTTTGGTAACACTTTGTAATAAGTTTACATTTGCCAACATTAGTTACTACGAACTAGCAATCATTCTAAAGCATTATTTATTCATTTACTAATAGATTAATAACATTTAAAGTTGTATTTGTAAAATAGTTTTTGTCAAAGCGGCTCAACTTGATAAAGCTGAACTCAAATCAATATTTCATGTCCGTTTATTTATTTATTTATTAAGCAGCCGTGTAATAAGTGGGATCCTGTCCAGTCGTCCGGTCATTATCACGATGTAAAACCCCTCCAGGGTGATAAAAGACTGACCAGACTGTCTGGGTGCACTGTACATGATCTCTTACATATTTTATAGTTTGTTCTCACTGTTCCTGAAAGCATTTTGTTCAAAAGAGAAAGACCGTCTCGCTCTCTTGAGTGTGTAAATGTGTGTTCTTGCATGTTGGCATGTATTCTGAAGTAGGCCAGCCGTGTCTCATGGGACACTCTGCAGCCGTGTTCTACCTCTCCTCACTCTCCCCGTTCCTCCCATCCTCCTCCTATCCTCTTTTCCTCCACTCCTCCCCTGACCCACTCATTTACACGTCCCCTGCAAATGCACACAAGACAGAGGAAGTTTGTTCAACACTTCTTTTAACGCCATCGCATTCACACGAACAACACATCTTTCTCTATCTGTTGGCCAACTCTCAAAGTTAGCTGTTTTTCAGAGTTTTCTGACTCTAAAGAAGGTGACCTTCCTCTGCTTTCTCTCTCTCTCTCTCTCTCTCAACAGTCACACAGACAGTCGGAGGGAGGGCGTTCCTCTGAAGCAGGTCAGCAGATCTCCTAACTGCAGCCCAGCTCACAAAAACTACCAGAGACAGACGGAGCAGCCCACAGACTCTGGCTCTCCTGTGAACAGCCCACGCCATGCTCTCAAACCCCCCAATGGGTTTCTAACCCAAAAGAGGAGAGAGCAGGACAGGAATCAGGACATGGATGGAATTACGCACGACACGGTTCCGCTCGTGAAGTTAGACAGCCAAGGACTGCTGAATGGAGATGCTGGCGATGTAGCTAAGAGGGAAATTATAGACGAGGACTGTGTAGATCCACCTCACGCTCATATAGAACAGGCCCAAGAGGAGGAGAGGAAAGCGCCGGAGCAGATTGACATTGTGATGAACAGCATCCCAGAGCAGAAGGTAAGGTGGTTTTAGTATCTGGTGAAGAATATTTGGTCTGAACCACTTGCGTTTTGTCTGTTTGTATGAGTATAAGTGTGTTCGGAGGCAGTAGTGACACTCGCACACAGTTATTTGACACCTCGGGCCCTGCTGAGCAATGTGCTGTCTCATCCGTCAGATTTACATGCTGACGTTCACATTAGAGCCTGTTTTGTTTTTTTGTTTTTAACCTTTAGTCTTACAGGCCAGCAGACCTTCATTTCCTCTTTAGAAAACATTGCAGATGGTTTAATGCTTTCAGTTTTGTGTTGTTGTTAAATTTAGTAGATGTAGATCAAGCAGACTGAATTCTGATGACAAAATCTGTCCTTGTGGTGCACTTACACATTCAGGGCAATTCTATAATGTTAGTCATGGCTTAAGGACCACAATACAGCACAACCTTGAGTACATTATTGCTTTTTTAAAAACAGCTGCCGTGTGTTACCAATATGAATGAAATATGTACATTCATCAAGCAAATGAATTGTATTTAATGGCATTCTTTCATTCTAAAATATATTGTCTCTAAAGTTTAGAGTAGTTTGCATGACTGAAGTGTATGTTATCATCGTGAAAACCTAAAGGCTTGTGTTTAAATGCTCAGTCATGTAGTCAATAAATTGGTAAATACAGGAGATTAAGTAATTTGTTTTGGAACTCTTTCAGTGGTTTTAAAAAAGCATCCCAGCATGCACCTCCTGAAGTTGGTTAAGAGAATGTTCAATGCTTGAATAAAGAATAAACTCAAATACTGTATAAGACAGTTTTAGTGAAAGTGAAGTGACTTGTGGCCTGGTATGGTGACCCATACTTAGAATTTGTGCTCTGCATTTAACCCATCCAACATGCACACACACAGCAGTGAGAATTGAACAACCACACACACTCACACACACACACACACACACCCGGAGCAGTGGGCAGCCATTGCTGCGGCACCCGGGGAGCAGTTGGGACCCGAGCTTTGCTCAAGGGTCTCACCTCAGTCATGGTATTGAAGGTGGAGAGAATTCACTCCCACCACCCACAATCCCTGCCGGACCTGAGACTTGAACCCGTGACCTTTGGGTTACAAGTTCAACTCCCTATCCATTAGGCCACGACTGCCTAAATAGTTCCCATACTTTTTGGTCACTACATAACATTTACTTGCTTCCATTTGCGTTATTTTGTAAATGTTTTTGTTGCTATTAGGATTGTTTGTTTAACACTACATAACACGAGGATGTAATTGAATCGAAATTATTTCATAGCTTTATTTTAATAATAATTAAATTTTGAAATGTTATGATTTTATTATGATTAACATTATTTATAAACATTTTTGCCACAACATAATTGATTTCCATTTGTGTTATATCATGGTTTTATTTATTTTAAGATTAATTAAAAGGTTTTTCATTATTTATCATTATTAATATTATTAATTAAAATAGTTTTGGTCACTATATAATTTACATACTTCTATTTGTCCTATTTTATACTTTTAATTATTAATGTCCAGACCAGACTTTTTGTGAATATGAACATACATGAAGCTTCAAAAAATTCCATCCTCTGTCCACACCAGTCCCTCTTTTATTGGCTTAACTTGTTTCCTCTCATCCATCCTTTCATTTCCTGTGTTCTGAGGTACATTTCGACAATGAGCTTCATTAGAATTGCAGTCAGTTGTGCCAAAGGCTGGGCGTATTGGTTTCTTTCATCAGCTAAGTGGTGGAGGGTGCCTGGAATAGTTCAAAGGTTATTTATGTGAGCTCTGATAAGACGAGATAGGACATGCGTCTTTAAAGTGCTGACAGGCAGATAGCAGTACTGTTTGTGGGCAGTGTACGTTAGGAAGACCTCAGTGTGTACAGCGTGCGTATCCCAGTGGATGTTCGTTTGTGTATGGGTGAGATAGAGAGAAAGAAGGGAAAAAATGTTATGGCGAGGTGAGGAATGTAGGTGGAGTAAATTGGCTTTGCCCTTGACCCTTTCGTTCAGAGCTCTGTTTCCCTTCAGCCCTGTGCTGAGCTGGGTCTCGCACCAAAGACACATTTGCAGTGTTACAGTTCCCAGTCTCAGCAAATTCAACAAAAATGTGTTGTATAATTTAAGTTAAAATAAGCCCAAAGCTCAGACCTTTAGACAATCTAAATTATTCATGGTGCCTCAAGAAGAGCTGGCAAATGAAAAGTTTGAAAACAAACTTGTGTGAAGTAAAATATGAACTTGGACTGCTTTTCATTTTAAAGAGTAAACAGAGGTCATATTTCACCCTAAAAACAAAAAGGATAATTTTGCTATTTATTTTATAGTCAAATTAAGTCTATAAATGAGTGTACAAATTAGTATTTGTAGTAATGCTTTTATACTGTTTGTTTTCTAAAGTGGACATGCATGCAAGTACAAAAAGCACTTTTATTGTCATACTATGCATTTATTTTTTACCTTAATTTCCATTTCATCATTGCCTGTTGAAAAGACCAACAAGTGGGCATGCAATATTTGAATCTATCAAGTTGATGTCAACAGGAAACGGCTTGAGATAAATTTGAAAAATGACTCGTTTCAATGATTCCGAGTCGACTCTTTGATTTTAGAGAGAATCACTTTATACTCTGTGCACTTTCAGATTTAAAACTTTGCAGGATGTTTTCATTCACTTAGAACTGTGTTAAACACTGCATGAAAGCTCATTTTCAAATATCCATACATTTTGGTGTTAAATATGAATTTATTCAACATTATTTACCATCAAAGATCTTTAAAAAACTAAATTTGCATGAAGAAAATCATTGATTTGCATACTGCTTTTACGTTAAAACTGTACTTCTTTTATTTAGGAAACGAATGAGCAGAAGCTCTACAAGATAGCAAATGAACTTCTGCAGACAGAGAAGGCTTATGTTGCACGACTCAACTTATTAGATAAGGTAAGGGCTCATTTTATTCTTCATGAAAGCATTTTTTTTTTTTTTTTTGCTTTTTCAAAGAACAATCATTGTTGTTTGATCATAACATGTTAAATATAGTAGTATGCACACAGACCATACATCATCTAACTCTGGCCCCGCAGGTGTTTTATGCCAAGCTGTTAGAAGAAGCAAGAAAAGAAACGTTTCCCATGGATGTGGTGAAAAACATCTTCTCCAACATCTCTTCTATTAATACCTTCCACAGCCAGTTTCTTCTGCCTGACCTTGAAAAACGCATGGGAGAATGGTAAGACGATCACAGACATTGTGTTTGGTTAAATCGGTTGGAATATGGTTTTAAAGATTTTTCCTCAAGGACGTCGACGCCTCGCATTGGGGACATCCTACAGAAGCTCACCCCCTTTCTGAAGATGTATGCTGAATATGTGAAGAACTTTGATCATGCCATGGATCTGCTGAAGCAGTGGACGGACCGATCGCCTCCATTTAAAGCCATCATTTTGGAAATCCAGGTGAACTACATTGTTGTATACAGCATTAAACTACAGTTTGTTACTCTTGAGCACTTTCAATTGCCAGATTTAAAAAAACGTTAGTACTGATATAAGGGAAATCTACCACAGATCATTTCAAAAAATAACCAAATTATGGCTAATTTTATGAGCCTGAATATCTGTACTTTCTTGATATATGGTATCTGTTTGTTTTTGCCTTCTTGAGTGTTTGTAGATTCACCTGTCAGGGTTTGTGTGTTCAGAGTCAAGAAGTGTGTGGAAGTCTGACGCTGCAGCACCACATGTTGGAGCCTGTTCAGAGAGTGCCACGATACGAGATGCTGCTCAAAGACTATCTGAAGAAACTTCCTCAGGATCACATAGACCGGCGGGATGCTGAAAGTGAGTTCAGGATGAACAGATTCCTAAAACGGATGTTAAACCTGACCTTTTCTAAATGTGAAATCTGTGTCTTCGCAGAGTCTTTAGAGATCATTGCCATGGCTGCCACTCATTCTAACACTGCCATTGGAAAAACAGTGAGTGCTCTTTATCTGCTGTACAAATGAATCTCTATACTATGTCTAACAATCCTTTTTAAAAGAGTCAGTCACTTAATAACTTTTTTCCATGCTATGGATATCAGTGGGGACCAGCAACTGAAGATGAACTATACCTTTAGGTCATTTTCTTGTGAAATTAAATGGGAAAACCTACTGTTTTCTGTTTTTCTATGCTGTTTTCTGTCTCTTAGGAAAACCTAAAGAAATTGCTGGAGATTTATGAGATGCTGGGGGAGGAAGAGGATATTGTCAACGCTTCCAATGAGTTAATAAAAGAGGGTCATATTCTAAAACTGGCAGCAAGAAACACTTCAGCCATGGACAGATATCTCTTCCTAGTAAGTCCATACTCACCATGTATTGAGTATTGGAGCATTTGTTCATGCATGATTATAAATCTATATTCACTTTTCCCATAGTTCAACAACATGCTGCTGTACTGCGTTCCAAAGTTCAGCTTGGTGGGACAGAAGTTTACAGTTCGCACACGTATCGGCATTGACGGCATGAAGGTGACAGCGACGTACAACGATGATTATCCTCACACCTTTCAGGTTTCTGGAAAGGAACGGACACTTGAGCTGCAGGCCAGGTATCGACCGGACTATCTGCGCTTGCGTTTACTGTGTATTCTTCAATATTAATTTTTAATGGTTGTCTTAAGGTAAATGGTTTTAATTGTTGCCTTGTTACAGCTCTGAACAGGATAAAGAAAGCTGGATTAAGGTAAAAATGTACTATCAACTGTTTTACTTGTTGATTATGAGCAAGTCCTTGGAAATCCATTTTGAAAATGTCTTCATTTGTGTTGCAGGCATTCCAGGAAACAATACACATCTATCTCCAGAAAAACGAGACCTTTAAGTCAGCATGCAAAGATGTGGAGGAAGTAACGGTCAGTATGTCTTCTTAAAAGTGTTATAGAAGAGCATATTTAAAATGTAATGAATTATTTAAATATTATTAAAATACATATATAAGATAAATTATATCAAATCATAATTTAATTAATTAATTAAATAAAATATTGAATTATTATTTAAATTACTTTAATATTAAATTAATAAATTATTTAAATATTATTTAAAACAAAATTAAAGACATGAAATTAAATAAAATTTAAAAAAAAATATTTTTTCAGTTTTTAAAAACGTATTACTTTTTAAAATATTATTTAAATAAATAAGTGAAAATGTTTTATATTGATTTATTTGCCATTGTATCATGTCTCAATTCTATAAATAAGTATTATATGAATGGTAATGCTAGTTTAATTCGATTTTTACATTTTATTGTGTACGTCCGAGGTTCATGTTTTGTGCATACTGTATGTGTGCACATAATGCAGGACTATAGAGTCATAGCTGTCTAGATTTGTTTGTTTTTTACTGTTTACTCTTGTCTGTATATCTGTGTAGGATCTCAAGATATCAGAACTGGGTAAAAGAGCTCCTCGCTGGATCCGAGACAATGAAGTGACCATGTGCATGAGATGCAAAGAGGCCTTTAATGCCTTAACACGCAGGCGACATCACTGTCGGGCCTGCGGATATGTAAGCAGCTGGAAACCATTCTGAAAACATTCTGTTTTGTTTTGTTTTTTAAGCCCTTCTCATGTGCTGAAATGACTATACTCTTTCAGGTGGTCTGCGGAAAGTGCTCAGACTACAAAGCCCCTCTGGAATATGATGGGAATAAGATGAATAAGGTGTGCAAAGACTGTAACTCCATCTTGACAGGCCATATAGACAGTGAAGAGAGAGAGGGCAAGAAGAAGGGCATTCTAGAGGTGAGTTCAGGATCATGTGACCTGTGGTCAGAACTGCATTCTGTAATATATCAATTACCACACACTGTACTGTCAGAAAAAAAGGACATCCTTTATTTACATATATACAGTTACGGAAGAAAATCCGACGCTCACGAACTGTTGTGGTGAATTCAGCAGCGGTAAGATCGGTCGGTAACACTTTATAATAACTTGCAGTAACCAGTCATTAACAAACGTTCAGTAATGCTTAACAGATCAGCAGATCAGTTGATGTACGTAAATGCAAAAAAAATGCAAACTCAGATTTCATTTCTAACTAATTCACATGAACTAATGATCTGTTTAGCATCATGTAATGGTTAATATTATTAATGAAGCTTATTATAAAGTGTTACCACTGGTACCCTGATGTTTTAACATTCTGATTTGGTAACACTTTAGAAGAGGGAGCAAAATTTCTTCTTAAATGTGTAAAATACCTTACATTTGTGAAGTAATAGCTTTGCTTGTTCCCTGTTCTAAACTGTCACTTCGTGCATCATTGAAGCAAACTGACTTTTGATTAAGTGCTCTGGCTTATCACAAATGCTGAAAAACTCAACCCTTTAATTTGAATTTTTATTTTTTTTAACTCACTTTCAGTGGATGTCAGATTCATATTTCACCTCAAAATTACAATAAAATAAATGCATCTGCATAATATTATTATTAGTAGTTATTTAGCATTTTAGTTTGACTTTATTTATTTAATTTATTTGTCATTATTTTGGACATTGTTGATGACTATCATTACATTTTGAGTTTTTTATTTTTGAAATCAGAAATTTAACAAATACCTCAATGAAGTATATATATTATAATTAGTGCTGTCAAACAATTAAATGCATTCAAAATAAGGTTTTTTTTTGCATAATATATGTATGTGTAATGTGTATATTTATTATGCATATATAAATACATCCATATACATTTATATATTTATATTATATAGAAATATTTTATTGTGTATAAATGAGCACAAAATATTTTGCTTAAATATATGCATGCGTTTGTGTTTATATATACATAATAAATATACACAAAACAAACATGTTATGTAAACAAAGTTACAAAATGACCCAAAAAAATTTAACTAATTGTTAGCAAATAATTCTTCTGGTTTTGAAATTGTACAAAAATAAGACTGAAATAAGTTAAAACAGTAAATATATGAAAATACAGTGTTTAATTAAAATGTATAGTAGTTAGTTAAAATTCCAAACCACATATACTGTATTTATTTATTCATTCATTTATATTTATTTTTTGTTTGGCTTAATTATTCATTCATTTATTTTTATTTTTAATTTTCATGTTGAAGTGAAATATGACCCAGACAGGCTTGACAGGCTCTATGAAATTCACGCTATCATTTCACACAGGAGTGATGAAGCAGTTACACCACAGTGCTAAACTTCACTTCTTCTCCCTCACAGATTGAAGCTGCTCAGTTCTCGGGCAGCAGTATCATGTGTGGCTTCCTGCAGTACTGCGAGAAGAACAAGCCCTGGCAGAAAGTCTGGTGTGTCATTCCTCAAAAAGAAGCTCTAGTTCTCTACTTGTACGGAGCACCTCAGGTCAGTGTGCTTTCATCTCACTGAACCGTCCTATTTCTGTTCCTGCACAGCACTTCCCTTTACTGAACAAAGACTTACTGTCCTCACAGGATGTCAAAGCCCAGTCCACGATCCCTCTGCTTGGCTACCAGGTGGAGGACAGCCCGAAACCCGCCGACCTTCCCGCAAGCTTCAGACTATCTCAGTCCAAATCAGTCCACAGCTTTGCAGCAGAGAGCGAGGAACTGAAGCAGCGCTGGCTCAAAGTGATCCGTATGGCGGTAACGGGAGAGGTACCAGAATCGCCTGAAGAGAGCCATTCTGTAGAAATCACCCATGAGCAGAGCTCCAACGGCGTCTGAGCAAACAGAGCAAACTCTTGATAAAGAGGGGTTTTTTTTCGTACTGACGTAGCAGTGCAGTCGAAGGAGAAGTGTTGACGTTCCTGCTTGCTGCGCCATCACTGCTGGTCCAGTTGGGATTTGAACACATCCAGACTGTCTGGGGCTTTAAAGCACATGGATATCAGCTTGACCGTTACCTGGCAGAATTTAAGTTCTCAAAGGATGCAAACGGGGCACATGTGAAACTAAGACATGCTATTCCATCTTCACACCATACTACAGCTGACGCAGCACTGGTTTAGCCTAATGTAAAAAAGATGTACAATTCAAAACATTTATATGTTGTATGTATAGTATATTGAGGCAAAAATCCAGACATGTTGACACCATTGTAAAAAATCTGAAAAAAAATGTATATGCAGGACTTGAGTGCTTTTCAAAAGACAAGATTGCAATTTACTGCAAATATATATTGCATTCAGATGCAAAATGCTCTGCATGCAATAGAAACTCCTTCATCATGGCCAGCAGACATGTTGCATTGTCATCGTTGTTGATCCTAGGTTGGGTTGCAGCGGTCTAAGTGTATCGGGAATGCAACTGCGCATGCACGAAACGTAAGGCTGAATAATAATATAAAGCTTCACGTTACTTGTACCTTGATTGATAGCACATGTATGTACATCACATCTGCAACTACAGACGTATTCTTTAGAGTTTGCTCATCTGCAATACAATTGGACGTTACTTATCAGCTGTCAAATAGACCTATGCCTTTAAGATGTTTATGATTTATAATGTATGTAAAACTGAAATCAGACGTATGTCAGATTTTGCATACAGCAGATGCTTTCCAGATTTTGCTCTCTGGGAAGTGCCATTACTTACTTTTGAGAAGAAACAAAGCTTTCAAATTATGTCCATTTTATCCACAACAACAAATGGCGTTTTGGCGCTCTTTAATGTATTATATTGTATCTGCATGCGGATAAAGCAGCGCGGTGCACACGTGAAATTATCATCTTACCTTACTACCATAAAATAAACGTGGATGGACATCAGAAATTATGCTGAAACGTTTAGAACAACTTCTTTTTAACCATGAAAGAAGTCAATGAAAGGCGCGAATAACACGTGACATAGTTAGATTTACCTCAGGAAAGTTTTGATAGTTAGCTAGAAGAAAGTACTTTAACCTGTTAATGAATTATATATGTTTGATGTTTTTATGAAAAATTGCGTGCAATTGACATTTTTTAGGGAGATTTATTTTGGAAAATCTAAGTAGTCTTTGTTCTAAAAACTCTTTACAAATGAGAGGATTTTCATCTTTAATTTAAAGCATTATTTTGGAGAATTTTCACCTTAAGAAAAACTGAAATGGATTTAAAATAAATACGAACTCAAGTATGGAATACCGCGTATTACGAAACCATGGCACCTCCGTTAAAACGTCATACCGTTGCAACTCTCCTAGGAATATTAACCAACCCCAACTAAGGACGCAGATGTAACATGTCGCTTACGTTGAATGTAATCAAGTCAGCTTCAATGCCACCTTGTGGTCTGCAGTGCACATCAGCACATCAGATCTTTTAAAAGTTTCAAAAGTCTGCTGTACCTCAGATTAGTTCCCAAAGCGGAACAGCAGCAGTCTAGACAATGTGAATAATGTTCTCGCCATAAGCTGTTTTGCTTTTTCTCATTTAAAAGCACATTTGATTCAAACATAAACAAAAGTTGTGGCTTTGGTGTCAGTAGCTCAGCAGTCTGAGCTCACACTTATTCCATTGAATTATCAGAGATGGCCAGTGTGTGATTTATCAGCTCATGGCAGTAGATTCAGTGTGTAGTGAAATAACTGGTTGTAAAACAAATGTGTGTAGTAGTTTCTGTAATGGATCTTTTATTTGTAGACAGTCAGTTGACCGATGGGGATGGGTGTGAGGTGGTTTTGTTTAGTATATCTACTGTGGGCAGCACAATCACCATTAGTAGGCCCGCTGGAGCAGGGACACATGTATATGTTCTTTACATACTGTATAATTTTATTTAAAAATAATTTATAGTGGAAATGCATGATTTTACATAGCACAAAATTACATTTTCAGTCTCTCTGTCTAGGATCATTCATCTCTTTGTATTCAAGAAACAAGCATGTTCATGTATTTCATTGCATATTCTCAGCATTACTAAAAATTAATTTAGCTTGACTTTCATCCCATCAAGCTTGTCAGTTAACAGGTCTTTCACGCGCATTAATCTTAAGCTACATTTTTATTTGAAAAGAAACCACTGTTTGGTTTGATGTTTCTGAGAAACGCTGTCATGTGGTAGCACCAAACAAATTTAAAAGCTACTTGACCTTGAAACATATCATGGCTAAGAACTGTAGTCATATTTTTGTCCTTGTCAACCAGTTAATTTGACAGTCCGTATTTTCTGAATGGGACATGGCTATGACATATGTAGCTACGCACACGTTTTTACAGCAAGCTATGGAGGCAAGGTTGCGAAATGTGAGTTTGTGTATTAAAACATGGATGTGTATTTATTGTTGCTATTTGAAACAATCCTTACCATGTGATCTGAATGTAGTCTGCTGGTTCTCACTCCCAGAATCTCTTCCACAGTAAAGCTACATCAGCTCTCAAAACTGAGACAGACCCTGTTTTATAAATAAGAACTGAAGATTATGCACTTTACTGTCTTCTATAAAGCATACCTTGTAAAATAAAACAAGATTATTCTGCAACGGTTTTGTTCCTCTGCTCTTCACTGAACAAATCACCGGAAAAACTGATTTATTTGCTCGAGCAATTGTATCCCAAGAAAATTCACACAAACTGTTGTTTGTTTAGAAATCCATTTATTTACCACAATAGAAAAAGCAGAAATCCAATACAGAGATCTTCAGAGCAAGAAAATTTCACGTGTGGATTGATAAGTATTCAAAACTGCAAAAAAGCAATTATTTGCCACCTAATTCAAAAGAGTGATGTTTAGCACTATTTGAGGGAATATACATGTATGTGAGTGTTCAGCCTTTGGCGTGATGCACTAGGCCTCGGATCCTGCGTGTCAGGGCTTGGATAAAGGTGTGACGGGAGCGGGTTTTGCTATACAGACCCTCCACCTCCAGCAGCTTCCTCTGTAACGGCTCACTGAAGCTGTTCGCCATGTCACTCTGCAACTACACACACAGAGAAGTGTCCAAAACAAGATTCTGAAAATGTATTCCTGTGATGACAGAACTTAATTTTCAGCAGCCATTATTCCAGTCAAGCATCACATGATTCCACAGAATTCAAACTTTTATTTGTTTGCATAAATCTGATCCCAGATGGTCAGCGATATAAAAAAAGAAAACATTGGGGTACCTGTTCAAGGTCTTGCTGGCTGACTCTTGACACGCTTAAACCTCTGCTGCCACTAGGATCTTCACAGAAAGCAATAAATGAGTCTCATTCAGTGAAAAACAACCCAAAACTGACTGTGCTTTGAAGAAGACTAGAATGAGTGACAGCTGACCTCTGTAACCTGGGAGAAGTGAGTCTTTGGGGTCAGTGGGGGTACAGTACAGCAAGTAGAACTCTAGATGGCGCCAAATCACAAACAAGCATGTCTCGATGATATCTTCACCGAAACGTTAAGAAAAACGCACAAAGGTTTCCGGCGTTGTAATTGGTAATAAAAAACTCATTTTGAAAAGCAAACAGATATCTCAAGCAATCGTGTGTTAGGATACAGGAGCAGAGGGCAAGAAGCTTGGCTCGGTTGTTGACCAGCTGGACGAGTCGGCGCTTGGCAAGCACGTTTCTCTGCACCGATGGGATCTTTTCCACTCCACCAGAACCAGACACCAGACCCTGACACAGCTTTGTACATAAAAAGATACATTAAACATCCCACATTTGATTAAGGGAGTCCTACTGCAGCGTTCTCTGTAATTTGGCATATATACCTCCTTCAGTTCCTCGGGGGGAAGCTGCCCCACTCGCTCCAGCTTGCTCAGGCTCTGTCTGTGGCTGTCGTGATATCGGAAGAAGTCAGTGGCGCTGTTCTTCAGTAGGAGCAGAACCAATCCCAGACTGGGCACCCGCGCAGAGGGAACGGCCACATCTGATACAACATGATCACGTACAGAGTTAGGTTCCAGAAGCCAGACAGAGACAGGCGTTAGAAGGTCACAAAGACTGACCTGCTGGTTCACTTGCTGACGGGCTGAACAGGCAGAGAGTGAACTGGGCTTCAGCTGAGCTCTTCAGCAGTAGTGTCTGGCAGTACTCCATAATATTGGCACAAATCTGACAAATCACAGCATACATGTATCAGTGAAAGAAGGCTGAACTAAACTACTGGTGGTAACCCTTTAGTAAAGACCAATTCTCACTGTTAACTAGTTACTTAACTAGCAAGCTTATTAACTACTCCTTTTTTACCCAAATTTGCAGTCTAGTGGAGTCTCCAAGATGGGCACAACCTTAGACTCTTTTTTTCCATATCAAATATGACCATATAGATCAAATCTATATATTGATGTTAATGTTTATATATTGAAACATTATTATAGATTTTTTCAGTGGTTTTTATCTTAGACTTATATATATATATATATAT
>JAUCMS010000034.1:17512097-17527658 GCA_032357445.1 Enteromius radiatus
CCTTTTCCAGTTTAGACAGCTCTTAACATTTATTTTAATCTAGGACTAGTCTTAAACCCTGTTCGGGAAACCGGCTCTAAATGTATAATCTGGCTGTCTTACTGTCAACATCAAATTGCTCAATAAATAACATTTATATTAGGTGGCTTTAACTGCTATTTACTTAAATTAAAATGAATAATTTGGTACAATGCACTTATTGTGTGCATACATGTTTTTACATTGTAGGCTACTTATATTTTTAAAAATACATATATGTAATTAATTTCTGTAATTACATTAATAATTACATTGATGACACACCCCTTACACCTTAACCTGTACCTAACCCGTATCTTACCTCAATAGCAGCAAGTCTTTTGCAATACATTATGACCATAATAAGTAAATTTTACTTATTTTTTGATGCAAGTGCATAGTTAAGACCACTTGAAATGGATATTACACTAAGATTCAAAAGATTGGATTTTTTTTTCTCTATTGTGTCTTTCTAAAGTGTCTTATGTTCACCATTTGGTCAAAAATACAGTAAAACCTTTAATATGGTGAAATATAAGGACAATTTTAAATAAATGCTTTCTATTTTAATATATTTTAAAATGTATTTATTTCTTTAATGGCAAAGCAGAATTTTCAGCAGTGTCAGTCTAGTCCGGAATCACTAGTCCGTCAAACTCAAAACAGATTGTAAACAAGCATACTTGGTAGAATAAAAGGCAGGTGCTGCAGATGAGAGAACAGGAAGTCCTGACTGGTCCTAAGGTAACGCATGGTGGGCCCAGAAGTGTCAGGACAGGCACACAGCTGATAGATCACCTGGTACATACACAAACACACACAGACACAAAACAGATACTTTAACGTGACACAAAGAGCATCACAATGTCTGAAAGTAAATTAGTTAAGCTGTGTGTACCTGGTAGCAGAGTTCAGCTAGTTGAGGGGCCTGTTTGGTGAGCACAGGTCCAGTGCGCCACTCGCTGCCCCTCTGGAGCAGACTGAGGATTGCATGCAGGCAGCTCCGTGGACAGCCAAGAACACCTTATTGACACAGTCATAAGATCAAAGTGTTTCAGATACAGCATGGTACACATAGTCCTAAAGGTGATTTTGAGTCAAACTGAAATCTTACCTGGGTCCTGCAGGTTAGTGGAGGAAACCGGCTTCTTCACTTCATAGCCCAGCAGATACAAGCCCAGACTAGGGCCCTTTAGCTCCAAAGAGGTAATCAGGAGGTTTAGGATGTGGATCTTGGTTTCATGACGAATCCTGGCCACCCGTTTCTCAGGGTCCGAGTCTGAACAAAGAGAGAGAGAAAAAAGGTTCTTTAAATGCTGCTTTAAAGCATTTATATGGCCATTTTCAGGATAAGGACTCACCATCTGCAGCTACTCCCTCCTGAGCTTCCTCGCTGTCCAAACACTCCACAAAACCAGCCATCAACTTCTCACTTACCCCCTGTTCATTACAAGACAGGTTTGTCATATTTAAAGCAACCCCAAATAATTGTATTGCAAATAGACAATGTGAGGTCTCTTACCTGATCATGTGTAAAGTCTCCAACTAGTCTGGCCTGGATGTTTGGGTAGCGTGTGATACGGCGCAGAATCTTGGCACTCTGGAAAGCAGCATCAGGGTTCAAGCTGCTGTGGTACAGGTACCTGTAAAGACAAACATGTAAAATCAGCCCATGTATTGCCAAATCAGAGACAGATTAAAGCATCCCTAACATGATTTGGGAGAAAATTATTTTGCTAGGAACAATATATGACATATGCATTAATTAGGAAGAAGGAGACCTGGCAATGTTGGTGATGTGATCAGCCCTTCTGCTCTGAGCACTGACACCCTGCAGAAGCTGTTCCACAGGAGAGACAAGTAGCGAGGTCTGACTTTCTCTCAGCAGATCCATAAAGGTCACCTCCTTCTGCAGAGCCAACTCCAACAAACACAGACAGTGTAACACCGCTGACTCCAACTGCTTTTTACCTACAACAATGGCACCAGCACAATGTCATCAACAAATACACAAACTCATCCATTTCCACAAATTATTGCATTCAGCATTTAGTCTCAATTAATTATAAATTATTAATATAAAATTAATAATTAAATAAAACGTAGAAATGTCAAAACATTATAAATATATACACTTTAAATGTTTAAAGTTCCTTATGCTCATCAAGACTGCATTTATTTGTTTTGTAAAAACACTAATACTGTACATTTAAAATGACTGCTTTCCATTTTAATATATTTTAAAAATGTCATTTATTCCTGTGATGCAAAGCTGAATTTTCAGCATCATTACATTCCAGTCTTCAGTGTCACATGATCCTTCATAAATCATACTAATATGCTGATTTGGTGCTCAAACACTTAATAAGCACTCATTTTACACACTATAAATTATAAAAGTTTTGATTTTACCCTCACCTTTTTATTCACAATAGTATAGAATTGGCAGGCTATTGGTGTCTTTCGCAATTTCAATATATTTCTGATCCATTTAGCATTATGCTTTATGTTTTAAAGAATTTTAATGACAGTTGCTTTAAAAGTTTCAATAACAAATAAAACAGGATATTAAAAATACAGCAGGCCTCTAACCAGGAAAGGGGGCGTAGGTGTCTAGCTGGCGAGCGCCCTCCTCCAGCAGGTTGAGGCAGAGAGAGAGGGTGGGTGAGTCATTCAGCAGGTGGAACATCAGACTGTGTCCCGGGGGCTTATGGGCTGGCACTTGCTCTCCCTGAAGTTCCACCATTTCTATCAGGAAGTCGGCTGATTGCGGCTCATATTCCCTCAGAAGTTTGTGAAACACCTCTAGCACTGCCTCAGCCACCTCCCACTACAGAGAGCAAAATAAAAACTCTCAATAAAGATATACAACCATAAATGGAGACGAGACTGAGATAAGACACGTTTAAGTATAACAGACCTTTTCTGCTGGCCGCCGATAGGCACGTGTGGGGAAGGCCAGAAACACAGAGTCACGCAGGAAGTCAAGATAAGGCTGAAAGCCTGGTGCACGCAGTCCTGCTCCAAGATTCACTGGAAGTGCACTTTCTACCAGAGTACTGATCAGATGACAAAAGGCCCTTGTGAGAGGATACTCCTCACAGCTTGACTCAATTTCATTCAGCTCCACCTGTTAAAGTTTTTTTCAATTTAATTAGTGCCAAAATAAAAGGACATACATGCTATAAAAATATACACATACAGGGCTGCTCATTCATCAAATAAGACCAAAAATGCAATACGTCTTACTGCACTTAATTCACAAAGGCTATCAATTAAATAGATATGCTCCTAACTAGGGATGTCCCGATCGCGGACTAAAATTAACAAAATTAAGACAGACACACATATTAGTATTTAAATTTTTCAGTACTGTAACTGAATTGTACTGTGAAATGAAATGATCTTTTCTCCATCTTTACATATTTAAAATCTTTTGTTTAATATATTAATTTACCTTTATTTATTACTAATACCACCATTTTGTAATCATGTTGATTGATACATAATCAAATTGTAAAGCACAGTAAATTTACACAAGTAGAATCACAAAAATCACAAGTAGACTTTTTTCATTCCTTAACCATGCAGCCCTAACATCAGTATATGCAACAAGAAACAGAGTTAACCTCAATCCCAGCAGCCTGTCTCTGTCCAGGGACTTTCACTGTTTGCAGGATCTGAGAGGGAAAAATACAACAATAAACAATAACATTACAATTAAAGTCAACCCAATTAAAAACAAACAATAGTGGGAAATCCACATTTTCTATTGAAGTTGGTACAGATAATTACATTTATACATTTATTTTGGCATTATAGGACAAAGTTTTAGTCAACCTGTGTGTACTCCAGTGATTGCCAGAGGGAAGCAGCGATCTCAGGAGATTTGCCAAAGGCAGCAAGAGCCAGCAAGATTTGTGCTTTCAGCACAGGCTGAACGCTGCACTGCAGCAATCCCAGCATCACCACCACAGGCGTCCACTGAGGGTGTTCACAAAGAGCCAGACGTGCATTCTCACTCTGAAAAATATAAGGACATATTTAAACATTGACATACAGAGAACAATTTCATTTGCTTGATGTGATGAGAAATGATAATTGGCACTAGATCCCTTATTTGATTTAGATTCACAAGTTCTGATTCATATTTAATTAGATTTAATGATTATTTTCAGAATATTTCAATTTCAATGCTTTTGTGAAACATGAAAGTGAAACAGGCCAATCATTTTTATAAACTAAGCTTCAGATGGTGACACCATCAGGTATACATTTTTTGTAGCATACATCAGGAGGTACACAATACAAAGTACACATACCAAAATAATTGATGTATAAAAAAAGGTTAATGAAATGTATACTTGCTGAAATTAACATTTCAATTTAGACTTAAAATGGTTCAGTCAGTTATTATATCATGATGTATGTGTTCTATACCCAGGTGATGATAGTGTTGAGCAGCTGGAGGAACGCTGTGAGGCCTTCTAGCTCTCTCTGAGTGATGCCTCTGATGGGTGGGTGGCGGTACTGTGTGCTGTCGGCACTGGGCACATCTCGTCGCAGGTTCTCATGGTAGAGCATGAGAGAATGGAACAAGTGCTCCCATGACACAACACTGCCCGACACTCCAGCCTGCCGGTTTTCTCCTGGAACAGCCATATAACAAACTTTCATGGTATTGCACAAAACTCTTACCACAGCATTCATATCACACCACTCTCTTTTAAGATCTGAGGGTGTAGTTACCGTGTGGAGCTCCGTTGGTTTTAAGCAGACTAAAGCAGTAGTGGGAACACTGAGGACCATTAGCAAGCCCTTTCAGCATGCGCAAGTAAGGGATGTAGAGAGTAGCAGGGAGCAGATCACCCATCTGACGCACAAACTTCGCGAGAACCACCTGAGGTAACATACACAAATATATACACTAGAATTTTACACTTTACTCACGCCAGCAATGTTTCATTTACCTACCCACATAGTTACTATTTCACATTATTTCACATAGGAAGCATATATTGTTTTCTATATAAATATATTATTAGTGAGGTTTAGCAAGAATGAGGTTTCCTCTCACACCTGTTTGTGAGGGGGTCTTTGTAGAGGTACTCCAAGAAAAGATCCGGTGAGTGAAGTGTGTTGAAGAGACTCTGATGGACACCAAAACTCCAGGGCCAGCTCAAGTTCAAATGTATCTTTACTGTAAAACTCTCCAATCTGAGAAAAAAAAATAAATACACACACACACCATTCTTCAGAGGCTTTAAAAAGATATGCAACGATGGAGAATTCTATATGTCTGTAGTATTTGATAAATGTAAAAGGAAACTCACAAGTATCATGAGGTGTTCCAGATCCTTGCGTAGAGATGATGGAGGCTCGCTGCCCATCTGCAGAGCCATGTGGACCAGTCGAGCATCTTCATCGGCACGGTTACGCAACTGCTTCACCTACAAATAACACTCTGCACTTAAATTTCCATACGCACACACTAACATCAGTATAAATTTACAGCGAAATAAGGATTCATTTAATCAATCAAAAGTGAAAGTGAAGTCATTTAAAATGTTACAAAAGATTTCTATTTCATATAAATACTTTTGAACTTTCTACTCTAGAATCCTGAAAAAAGCCTTTCTCCTCGCACCTTCATTGGCATAAGAGCCAGGAAATCTGTAATGAGAGAATGCAGCCGCCGAGTGTAGAATTCTTCTTGGCTGAAGCCATCGCTTCCTAGGATGCCCTCTGTCAGGAAGAGGAAGACACCTCCCAACAGCGCCTGGTCTGCCAGAGCTTCATCTGCCTCAGTGAACTCCACTAGAGCTAAAAAAAAAAAAAAAAAGAAAATTAACAATTGTCAAGAAACAGCATATTAGCCTATAAGGTCATGAAGCAAATTTTTACGAGTACTAACGCTGTATCATGAGAGCTACAGTAAAATATATTGTGAGATTAACAATGGCCCGATCTATAGAAGGTCTGTTACTACCTGCACCCTGTGGAAGCTGTGACACGGCTCTCAGAGAGAGAGCCCAGGCCATCTGCACCACTGCCTGCAGTCCAGGAATCTTCCAGGCCTGACCCTCCACCAGCCGACTGTGCACTGCCGCCACATACTGCTTCTCTGTCAGTAGAGGCATGGCCTGGAGCAAGTCTAACGAACACACAAAAAACAGATTTGTGAAAAACCATATTTATAAATCATACTTGCATTGAGTGTGGATCATAATAAAGCTACAAAAGATTGTCACAATAAAGCATGAATACCTTCTCTATCATCTGTTCCTTGCTCCAGAAAACTAACATCCAGGGAATAAAGCAACGCCATGACTAAAGCAAGGTTAACGCTATCCAATGATCCATCAGCTTCAGCTGTCACAGTCTCCAAGTGACCGATCAGGGTCAGGGTGTCCTCTTTTCTTAGAGGTGACTGGCATGTCCATAAAAACAAACACTCTGCTAGTGACTGTCGGCACTCTTTGATGAGGTCGGATACCTGTACCATATGAATAATAGTTATTATAATATGGCCCTTTACATAATTTACATAAGTAATTATCATCAATTCACCTCTTTTCTGTGTTTCTCATTGCCAAGGCCCCGCTCTTTCTGAAGTCTCTCAAATTCACGGGTCACGTTGATATCTGAGATCAAGTTCAAGATTTGTTTGGTCAAACCCTGAGCCATCAACTCATCTGTGAACCGCGTAGTGAGATTCACCAATTCAGGACTATGTGGAAAGAACAGCAAAGAATTACTTAAAAATCAACAAACCTAAAATAATAACTCAAAAGATTGAACATGTTTTTAAATCATTTTAAATTTTTACATGTCTTGAAACTAACAACTGGATGAATCGGACTGCAGAGGCAGTCGAAGATTTCAATCTAGATTACATGTGGTTTGTAAAATAGCTTGCAGGTTCAAATTTCCATTATTCTGAGAGTTATTGAAGTGTGCAATAAATAATAACTCCTGGATAAAATGTTTCCTGAAGAGGAAAGAAGCATGGGAGAATGAACTAGATCTTGTTGCATAAAGGAAAAGCAACAAACCTCAAGTCAAGTGTGAAAGTCTTCCCATGTCTGGACTGGATGAGTGAGCGAAGGGAGTTTGCCACACAGCGTTTTCCATCCCAGTAAAGAAGCACAGCTACCAGGCCTCGAGTCAGGCCGGGGAAGTGAGGCTGCTGGTGCTCTCCTAAAAATAAGCATAAAGATCACATTTTTGCATTCACTGCAATGATACAGTATGAGCAATGTGCATTTCAGTAGTACCGAATGTGTATGTTAAGTGTGTGTACCTGCCAACAGCAGTTCAAGGGCAGCTAGTTCTCCCAGGTCAAAAAGGTCACTAAGGATGAAGGCTTCTGAGATAAGCTGCTCAGGAAGTAGTCGTACACCCTGCTGGCCCTGAATAGCAATCCCTTCTGTGCTGGCTTTCCGTACCTTCTCTCTCTGTTCAGCACTCTTCATCTATTTTGCAAAAAAGATTGTATTTTACAACAAAGAATGCATTTTAAACCATTTTACAAGTAATCCACCAATTACAGCACAATTACACATGTAAGGTTTTGAATCTATAGAACGTAAAACCTACTGGGTTTTTGAAGAGGGTGAGGAAGGAAGGTTTGTGTTTCTTCAACTGCAGGTCTAAAAGATGAACACTTTCTGGCTGTCGTCTCCATATGGCCCCCTCCACAGCTTCCCAGAGCTCCTTCAGCGGGCCCCACAGACTGGCTCCTGCACAATATGTCATAATATATTTATATAATAAATTATTTCCGTATACTCATTTTAAGTCAGAAAGTAGTGTAGTGGGCTGTTTTATGGTATATTATCTGAACTGGTAATTTCTCTTTAATTATTTGTAATAAACAATTGGTTACAATATATCTTTAGTGTAACAATTTTTGAGTTGATTTTCCATAAAAAGTAGTAACTGATTATTATTGCATAATTGTCAATACATATGAAGCATGTATATAAACATTGAACATCACAATTAGTCTAATTACAATACAGTCCACTGATTGGTAGTGATAAATACATAAATAATACAAAATAGATCATGCCACAAAAAAGACTCATAGTAACTATATAATAAAACCACCTTAGACTTCATTTTTAAAAGCACATTTTAAACTTAAATAAGACTTTAACGTATCTTGACCATTTAATAACCTTTATTTACAAGTAAAGACCGTCAAGTAAAGTCATTATTCTTTCAAATAAACTTCTGTCTGGTCACACAGTGATGATTGTCTTAACGCAACATTTCCCATAATAATAATATTAATAATAGCAATATACTGTGAAAAGATAATAATGAATGTAGTGTGACGCTATACATTAGCAACACACTTTGAGCATATTTACTAATGAAAGTAACGTGGAGAGCTGACTAAATATTTGTACTTTAAACCCGTTGAATTAAATTACCTTAAATACCTAGTGGATCAGTCAATAATCAATACTGTAGAAAAATATGAAGAAGGTTTATAATACAGAATTTATAAATTAATACCTGAATTTACCGCCATCTGCGTCGCCATGTCTGAAGCGTGAGAGGGCTGCCCCGAATTTCGCCTGTGTGAAAACATAACTTTCGGTTTCTTTTGTAAAGTGTTTATTTTATATTCACATTTGTGTATTTTTGTCTATAATATTTATTTATTTACTGGTTTTGTTGTGTTTCGGCTAAATAACTTAATAATGAATAACTTCTAAACAGAATAGAAATAGAAATGGGTAGAATTGTGGTGGCATGAAATCAATTAACGTTACTGAAATAAGAGGAGATTTTAGCGACCCAACAATTGTCAATAATTAGTCAGAAACAACTGGATTAAACACTACATTTCTTTTTATATTTCATACTATGTAATATATTTTATTATATTGTCACTGTATTATTATTTCCGACTGCCGTCTCATCAGAGGCAACCTTGTCACATGGTACGTGTTACTTTTTTCATCGCTTCTAAAAGCAGACTAATCCAGTTACTTGCGTTTAAAGGATTATGGCGTTTCATAAACTCATTTTACAGAGGGTCCTCGGTCATATTTGTACTTGTATGACAAAGGCCGATTTTATCTATTACAGAATTTATTTATTACAAATAAACTACTATAATGTTAGTGTGCACATGTCATCAATAAGCTCAAGAGTTAACGTTAATGGACGATTCCGTTTTCTGGGCCGCCAAGCGCCCCCTGGAGAAGGAGCCAGATGCCGTTTAGGAAAATTTGGATACAGGTCCTCTACATACTGCCCGATCAACTGCCGGAGAATTAATATTATCCTCCACGTAAATTTTACCAGCATCACAGGATTTTACCTTATGCTCTCCTTGACGAAAATACCTTATGCTCTCCTTGTCTGATACTCCAGGAAGTGGATATTAGTATCTCAACGACAGATTTTACTCATTTATTCGTTATGCTTATTTGTGTATTAACTTTATTATTATTATTTGTATTATTTGTGACAATTACGAGCAACTTACTGTGGCAAAAATCATAATTATTAGTTAGTTAATAATGAGACAAACTGTGATAGATTGCCGGAAAGTGCCTTTAAATACAAAATGCCCTAAATGGTGTTTTTGATTCAGCAAAACCTTTGGAAAAGAGAAGAGACGTTATTTCTGCTGTGATAAGTACATTTCATTTAATGTCTGTGACACAGTTCAGTCAGACCTACTTCTGCTGCCAGCTGTTTAACACAGCACAGTTACATAAGAGCTCCTGGAATTAAGATTTGCTCTATTTTCATTTTTGTTGTCTTTTTTTTGCTGTGTATACCATTTTGTGAATAACTAGAGGTCTGTCTCCAAACATTGCAGCTCTGCATTTAACTAATATCCTCTATGATTCTAAGATACAAAATAAAGCAAAACGTCTCAAGTCTCAAGCAGTTAATTGTGAATCATTTGGACTCATGCTTATCCCTTTATATGGACATTCTCATTTCATGCACCTTGCTGTGCAAATTCCAGACCTACTGTACTTTTCTTCTTAAAAGTTGCAGGATTTCAAGGCCGTTGTTCCTTTCACTCATGCACTAAAGTCTGACATTCATCTACATGAAAATCTCACCTTTGGCTGTGAATGGGTGCCATCAGAATATGAGTTACTTTTACTCAACAATTATCTAATTATCAATTATTATTAAAAATCTTGTGAAGCAAGAAGCTGTGTGCTTGTAATAAACAAATTCAAAATTAAGACATTTTTTAACTTTAATCGGTAGCTTCCGGTGGAGATATGAATTCTGTATCCATAATATTGCTTTCTTCAATGAAAAAATCATCTTGCATAAATCAAAAGAAAAATATTCACTTCAAGCACTGTTTAAAGTGCAAAACAGTTCTTCTAAACAATTAGTGGGTTTTAATTTGAGAGGAAACTTTTGATATTGAAGGAAGCATAATTATAGATTATGGACTCTTATTTTGACCAGAAGCACTGGTTTAAAAATAAAACACCTTAATGGTGGAATAGTTTTGTTCACAGTTTTTCTTGTAATTGATGTAATTAAAGGACTGGAGTCATGGATTATTGATATGTTTCAGATTCTTGGAGTCTCGTTCTGATGGCACCCCTTCACTGGTGATGTGGTGAAGTGATGTAATGCTAAATTTGTCCACATCTGTTCAGATAAAGATACAAAATCTTAGGTGGCCAGATGGTGAATAAATTAACCAAAAGTTCATTTTTTGCCTTCCTCTAAAAGATCACTTCTTGGTCACACAAAGATTCATATAGGACATCAAATTAACAAAGAATTCAACATGATAAAATAATATTTATTAAAAGAAGGTTTTAAGGGAACACAAGGAGTGGTTATTTATTGGCTCAAATCTACAAAAAAAAAAAACATTTCTTTCTTCATTCATAAACATTTCAGGTTCTCCTGCAACTCTTCAGATGTACAACTACCATTCGAGTGAAAGAAAACAGATGCACTTGCATTTAATATCACATTGAACTAAAGTGTATTAACTTATCAGTAATGTATTCATTAAAAAAAGTTGTAACAAAAATATTTGCAAAGAAAACTCACAAATCTAGAACTAGTATTGCTTATGAAATTTAGCAGAGGGAGCTCACAAACATTACAATTCATAAAAAGCAAGCATGATGCATCCTAACAGGATGTTTCCTTTAAACATCGACCAAGAGGAAAATGTCCCTTTCCATCAAACGCTTACACTGAACATAAATAAAAGAGGATTGTTTTGGCTTAAAAGAGTTCATCCAGTGTCCCATTTCAGGTTTTGTAAGTAAAATAGTAAATTAATATGTGCCCCCTTTCCAAAAAAATAAAAAAATACCCAACATAGTAATCATGTGGTCTCTGTTTGTTCCGCCATGCATGTTCTTTGAAGCCAGTCAACCAGTGGCAAAGAGGCTGCGCCCATGTGCAAGAGTTTTTGTGTGTGTGTGTGTGTGTATATGTGTCATTTATTCTTCAATCCTCCTTTTTTTGTGACCGTTGTTCAGGAAAAGAGGCTGCGTGAATACTGGTTGTGTCTGCGAGCAGGCGACAGGAACCATTCGTCTACAGTCACTTGTTTCACAGGGACACATGGGGGAGGAACATCAGGAAATCCCCACAAACCCCAGTCCATTTCCTAACAAATGTGCCGTGGAAACAGTTTCTAGGTGGAACGCTCCTGCCCATCCACTTCCTGTTTGGTTCTTCTCAGATTGCTTTTCATTTTGACAAACTCTGGGGTGTTTTCTTGCTCCTCTTCATTCTTATTTTGCTCCAGTTCCAGCTAAAAAAGAAGACAATTTCAGTCAGTCGTTTTCTGGATACGCCCATTAAACATCTCTGTCTTTGTGTGTGAGGAAACATACCTGTTCAAGGGTTTCTCGTCTCTTCATGAGCTCGATCTCAAGGTCTGATCTTTTCTTGTGTGCCTCCTGCTCCTCTTTCTGAGCCTTCAGCACCTGGTCTCTCTTCCTCTTCTCCATCACTTTCTGGAGTTCTGGTTTATTCTGCGGCGCAAGGCCCCTGTGATAAGAAAAACAAGGAGATGATGATGAGATATTTGACAAATTTTACATTTTTTGAAGAACCATGTGGTCATTAGCCCTGCAAAAGTTGCCACAGTATGTCCAAATTCATAGTATTAGAAAAACAGTGGGCAAAATGTACTCACTTCTTCTGGCTAAGTGTGCAATCGATGGACAATTTAATATTCCATGAAGCCTGTGTTAATGCAGTGAAGCAATGCAACTGACAGGTCACATGACAATATCAACATGGCAGATGCCAATAATAATACTACATAAAATATACTTTTTTTTAATGGTCACAAAGTTAGTACTGTACCTACTTAAGACAGCATACACAATTAAGATATAGTCAGAACACCACTCATCAAATAGTTGCATAATCCGAGCACAAATGGAGCACTTTAAAATGTAAAATTTAGTATTAGGGATTAGTTAAAAACCATAACCGCTTCCATCTCATGATTTTGATTAGAGGTTTGATTTAATGAGAGAGCAAAAGATGAGATGACTCCAGTGCAGTTTAGCGATAATAATCCATAGGGTTACATAATATAACTGTGAACATGTCCCTGTGATTGCCCCACATACTGTAATCCAATACGGATGGATTCCTGGGTGGGTTTTAGGGATTGGAATTGGTTTATAATGACCAGGAGGCTGCTGTACATTTAGAGCGTGTGGAGATTAACTGTTACAATTACAGTACTTAAGCATAATTCTCAATCCTATGTTTCTCCAAATTAACAAGCATGAAACCTGTTCTTTATGAAACACTTCCAGTTAACTCAAATGTAATGAATTTCAGAGAAAAACATCCTCGGAACAGAAGTCAACAGATGTGATTGGCCTAATTTCAATGAGATGTTAGGAAGAGCAGATGAGCAAAATACTTGAAATAGAAATGAGGCTGAATTATGATTAGTATTTATTTTCGGTTAGTTTTTAAGAACTAAAGTACTAAAACTGCTAAAACAATTAGTGTTTTTTTTATTATAAACATAAAAAAGCACATAAAACTACTAAAACTAAAAATACAATAATGAAAATTAATTCAATATATTAATAAACGCTACATACTTTATATTTAATGCCAACAAAACTCTGATAACACCACAAAATTCTGTCTGTCCAGCTGTATTTTAACATAATCCTGCTCTCTGCCTGGCACACCGGAGACTTGAGTTTTGTCTGTCCTTCCAAAACTTGTAGACTTGTCTAGACTTGTATGAAGTGAAAAAGACAGGCGCAGATGAGAGTATCAGAGAGATGTTTTGGCTATTTGGACAGTGGTTATATAACTATGTGGCTCCAAAAACTGGAATTATGAGAATTTCTGCCAGGTGAGTGTAAAAAAAACAAAAAAACAACTTCTGTTCTCCATTTCTGTGTCATCTCAATGATTTAGTTTCTGAACAGTATTGTACTTCTCCCTCCAACTGTTCTCTTATGAGGAGAAACAACAAAAGCACATCAAACATTAATCAAACAAGTGGAACGTCTCTTTTGTGCAGATAAATTCAACAATTACAGATCAGACATTCCACAAACAAGATAAGAGGAAACCATGATTGTTTTATGATCGAGGGCACATTTCTTATTAATGATTAAATACACAAGCAATCTCTGTTGCCAAGCGGAAGCTAATATGCATTCACATGCCAAAAATAGAACTAAAATCCAATTTAACTCTGCTTTTGTCATTTGTTTTGAATTACAGTATGTGATAGTTTTCTACTCTGAGACGAAACTATTCCAGTCTAAACTAAAAGAAAAAAACATTACCACATTCAGCCTTTAACAATGTGTAAATGCAGCCTTTCCAAAGTAAACACTTCAATTGCCTCTTGAGCTTTGCGTGTTTGTGCATTCGTCTGACTAGTGAGCTTTCTGAAAGTTATTGCTTTTATTTGAGCCAATATTAAGATAAGGATGTGCTTTTGTCTGTAGGTGCGGTTTTATGGCTGTTTTCTCTTTGTCGTTCAGCTATAACAGGAACAATGGTTGGGTTTGAGTAAACAAGTGATATTTCTTGAGTAAACTGACTGCTAATCCTGGGCATAAAGTAATAGTTCACAAAGAAAATTTTAATTCTGTGATCATTTACTCACTAATAATGTCATTTCTATTGGTGTTGTTTTGTCCATACACTGAAAGTCTATGGGGTCCAATGTTGTTTTGAATAATATTTGGAAGAAAGTTAGTTATATAGATGTGAAATGATTTAAGGATGACTAAATGACTACAAAAAAAAATAAAAATAATAATAATTTATATGTTAACTATCGCTTTAAGACTTGTACCTGGGATGAAAAGATTAAAAATACTTCTGTTCTGAGAATTTCTGAGGTACAAACATCTTCAGGAATGCCAGCGTGTGTCGTCAGTGATTATATAACAGGAACACACTGGTCTCTTGGTAACTGCTAGAAACAGTCACTTTTTCATTATGTGTGGTTACTCCTCACAGACAGCTGGGCAAAATAACAGAAAAAAGAAAAAGACACAGATGACTAGCGACAGAAGGAAACATAAAGCTAAGACGAGGCTGGCCTCCATTACATAAAAGCCCACCCCAGCCCCCCAACCCAATACATTATCTAATACATGATGCAACGGACTATATATAACCCGACCTCTATCTCTCCATCACTTTGTGTTCTTCACCTTCTGCCCTGGCTGTGGATGTGATTTCATAACATTGTGAGTGCGGAGAAACACTATGAGTGTACAGCAGGGTGGGAGGCAGGCAGACAGAAGATGGGTGTCACAGAAGAGAACAGAGAAAGGGTGGGAGGAAAGTCTAAGGGGATGCTGTAATCCTCCTTATGTAACCCTACATCTTTCAGCATCCCTCTGAGCACCACATCTGGAACTAATCCCATTTAGATTATGGAGATGTTCCCTTTTTCTAAACCAAAACAAGCACACACACTTAATTCCACACTCTTTATCAAGTAAAACTCCCTAACATCTTATGAATAAATACAAAAAGTGTGGAAATTGAAATTATAACCCCCTTCCACGATCTCCAGGCCTGTGCAGTGATTAGGTCTTATGTAACCCCACCATTATATAGCCCCATTATTAATACCCCTTCATTAGATCATTAATTTCATTTAACAGGGACAACGAACATTCCATGACCTCCCTAAAAGTAGCTAGCTATCTCAGGATTTAAATTGTAGGACTGCAATTTAATCTCAAGAAAAATTAAGACTATATTTCGGTATTATTAAATTATTTATTATTAAATATTTTATATTTATACATTTATTTATATGAGTACACTAGCCTGGGCCCGCCCATACTTCCTGTGATGCTACATTCAATTTCGCGAGCAAAGTCAGTCTGGCCAAGCTGGTGTTTTAGAGCATTTCTGTTCCTAAAAAAACGGGAGCCAATGAGAAACGAGCTCCCCCCCTCGACACGACAGAGGTGCGATGATGCAGTAGTTCTGCGATCGGAAACCATACCGGCTTTCAAAGCTGGCGTGTACCGAGCAGCAACAATCGTT
>JAUCMS010000034.1:17527758-17542165 GCA_032357445.1 Enteromius radiatus
ACGCAGGTTAAGCCCGCCTCCCAGAAGGCGGATAGTAAGGCAGCTTGGCCAGACTAAGCTCGTATGAGCTTTATAGTGGCGGAAGCCAGGCTACGAGTACACATTTATGCAATGAACATATTTAGAAAATATATACATTATGTGTTTATTCACATATACATAAATATACATATACATATATTATGTAAACAAAAAGTCTTATTTTGGACGCAAATTAAATAATTTGACAGCACAAAAAAAATGTGTGTGTAGATATATATATATAAAAAGATAGATTTAATAAAAAATGCATTAATATATTTTTAAATTAATAATATAGTAATAAAAGTAATAATATACACACACACTAACAAAACAATCTTAATTATTAGTCCAAAAATATTGTCAAAATACTAATTATAATAATGAAAAAATTACAATAAATTTGTTTGTATTTTAATCCAGAGAAGCTGAACAAGTGCAAAATATAACCCACAAAACACAGAGTCATTTTTACAAATCTGTAACAAGATAAGGTAACAAAGACTCTTCTTCTGCACTGGCTGAAAACTGCTTAAGTATACACATACACTCAACTGAGTATTACTGGAATAAATCCTCAACGGAGGATTCCGATGTCTGCAGGAATTCTACAAGCTCTTCTCTTCATGCTCAGCTAATGTGGGAGGTGAGAACCAGTGGACAGTTTATGTAATCGTGCTAGTAGAACGCGTGTTTTGTATGTTTTCTTGCAACATAAATGACTTGTGTTGTGACTTATCCGTTCTTATTTGCATCAAAGCTACAAGAACAACTTCTATCCTCAAGGGTTCTCCCTAATCACTTCCAACTGCAAAAGAAAAAAGTGCTTTACGTAATAGAGAGCATGTGTATACCCTTGCTGTCACAATTCATCACCAATGAGAATGAGAGAGACAGAGGAAAAAGAATGAGAGGACTTAGAGTGACTCAAACTTATTGTTTCCAGTGCATTTTTTTCTGCTTCCTGTCTGCCTAGATACAGCACACAAACACAGACAGATCTGACGGGGGGAAATCATTCATCCTATTCATAAAGTCCTCTGGGTAGAATCAGTTTTCAGAATGACTTTAACTTTTTAAGAACTCATTTGAGAAATATGCAAAAGTGGAATGGCAGAAATTGATCTTTATATGGCTCATAACTAGTCATAAATGGCGTTTATCACAGAATACTTGATTCTGATTGGCCAAATGTGATCAAATTTGGTCAAGCATTTCTTATATAGCTATGCTAGTGTTTCATATCTGTCTGTGGTCTCTAATAATAAAACAATTGTATTGGATTTATTTTGCTTAAACATATTTATATGAAAAAGACCTGTCCACACAGCATGTTCTGAAAATGTGCCAACTATGTAAGAGCTGATCTAATGTAGGTTGTATGTGCATTACCTTTTCTGGTTCATGAGGAGCTCTCTGTGAAGGTCCTGGTGATTTCTGGAGGACTTCACTGGGTTGAGGAGTTTCTTGGGCTTAACGAGTTCATCGCAATCTCCGTCCATATAGTCTGGCTCTGCCATAATGCTCCGCACACGGGACAGTCCCTCTGGTATGTTTGTCTGATCCAGACCTGAGAAAAAGACACAAATACATCAATTTTACAATCTATTACAACCTAAACAAAATATGCTATTTATCTTTATGCTATTAATTTTTCCTTTTATGAAAACCAGTAACTGATTTCCACAAAACTCCACAAAAACACTGTGACAAATATTAGACAAATTTAGTGTTTAAAAAGCATATACCATATTTCCTTGAGTACAAAAATAAAAAATAAAATAAAATACTACATGGGAAAAAAAAAAACTAGCCAAAATCGTAGAATCAAAAACAAGAGACAAGATAACAGTCTATTGCATGATATGCGCATATAACCTTTCTTTCTTACAAGTTTTCAACAACGTGATATTTCATTCTTTTAGTTTCACTGATATGAAACTCTCATATCAGAGAATAAATAAAGATCCCTTTCACTTTATCTTATCATTTATTCTGATATCATTAAACAGATGATGAATGACGAACCCATGTGACGTATCTCACATGGTTATTGGTTTATAGCCGGATACTAGTCATTATTTTGACTCTAACAAGCAAGCATGTATCATTCAGCACACAGCTCCATTTCAGTTGAACATGATCGCATAACTTGATAAAAGTGTGACACACATCCTGACAAGGTGAAATTACAAGCAAAACCCATCATACATTAAATACATTTAGGTCAACAGAGTATTCTAATAATTACTATTAATAAAAATAATATAATAACTACTATTCTGCCTCAAACTGTTATTTCCCCTAAATATTATCCCCAAATCTCACCTGGAAGGACTGGAAACACAGGGTATCTGAACATGGTAGTCATCTCTGCGTTTGAGTGTTATTAGAAATCTCAGGATATGAAGTACAACTTCCCACAGCTAGATGAAACTGCAGCTCTGTATCTCTGACGGAGAGCTGTGCTCTATAAACAGCTCTTTTGACTCCGCCTGATGGTTTATTACTTAACAGCCCACCCACCCCTGGCAGAACGGATCTCATACAGCCCGATTAATCTTTTATCACCTGAGATATAAACATCAAAGAGCGTGGCCACAAATACAAATCAATAAAATAACAAACACACCCCACCTTAGGAATTCACACATGTCTACTTCCTTATATAGGATAAACTTTGAGATTAAAGCTATTAAAGGAAAGAAAATATTGAACGTGATGGAGCTAGAGGAATGCATTCAATATTTCAGGGTGATCATAAAGTTATATTCTTATGTGAGATTCATTTAAATAATCTTATAACCCTTGAAACTGATTTATAATTGATTGATTTAGAGTAAAAAAACAAGGTTTAAGCTCGAAAGCAAAATTATTGATATGAAAGATGGCATGCTGCATTTATATCAAACCATAAAATAATTACAATATCAATGCTTTAGTTTATTACAGAGTAAAGACTTACCACGTGAAATTAGATTTTGTAAGCTGCAGTTCATCTGCTGACCACTAGAGGACATGCTAACAACAACGTGTGAAACACAACTTTTCAAGACGTAATTTTTAAAAGGAACACGAGGGCATTTCAAACACATCCTCAAAGACCTCAAAGGTAATTTATGTCACTGTTTGAGGTGTGTAGCACTTCTTCGAGGACAAAACCCAAACTCTTCTATATGTATGTAGATAGCCTGTTTAGTCAATGATTAAATGTATGTAAATAAGTTGCAACAAACAGTGTTTTATTGCATTAACTTTAGTATTTCCCGTTGATATGTTTGCATATGCACGTGATATATCACGTCAGTATTATTTATGAGCAGTAAATTCATTATGCATTCAGGAAGAACACCTTGGTGAAAGTGGATGGTGCTGCTTTTATTCTAATACTGTGCATCAAAGGTTGCGGTTTAATGTTTGTATTTGCACTCAAACTTCCCTTCTAGATTCAACGGAAGAGTAGTTCCTGATGATATCGCAATGTGTTGAAACGTTAAAGTTTCACAAAGTCTAAAGAACAAGAAGTCTCATTTCTCAAGTCAACATGGTACATTGATCTTATCTAGTTAAAGGGCCAGTTCACTTAAAAATGAAAATGCTGTTATCTTTTAGCCCACTCACCCAAGTTGTTCCAAACCTCAAAAGAAGATGTTTTGGAGAATGGTCTTAAAAGTTACAGATGCTGGTCCCAACTGACTTTCATAATATGTATAAAAACATTATGAAAATCAATGGCTACAAGCAAATGGTTATCAACCTTACCAAAATCTTTGGAGAAAGAAACTCAAAGGTTTGGAACAACAAGAAGATGAGTAAGCGATGACAAATTTTTATTTTCAAAAATAACACAATACTTATCTACCCTAATGTTAGGGTTAGAGTTAGGGTTAAAATACTGTGAGTGGGAACTGAGGCTATGAATCTCCAAAATTACCATCATTAAACTATTATAAAAGTAGTTCATATGAGTAATTCACTACAGTTCTAGTCAAAAGTTTTCATACATCTGGAAGAATCTGCAAAATGTTAATCATTTTACCAATATACAGTAAAATGCATATTATTGTTTATTTAGTAATGCTCTGAATAAAAACGTTGCCTGCCGTTCTTTAGAAAAATCCTTCAGGTCCCACAAATTCATTGGTATTCCATCATTTTTGTAAATTTGAACCCTTTCCAACAATGACTGTATGATTTTGAGACCCATATTTTCATAACAAGGACAACTGAGGGGGAAAAGAGCCAGTGTTAACCCTAACACATTTGAATGACAAAAATCAGGGTAAATTTAACTTTGTCTTCTGGGAGACATGTAACTTCTGCCTCAGTACTAAATGAAAAAGTATGATATTTAAGCAAAGTAAGATAATGTGCACATCTTCATTCTGTTCAAAAGGTTTTCACTCCTGAAGAACAGCATGCAGCTTAACTGTTCAAAAAAAAAAAAAACAGCTATGGATCAAGTAACAACACATTATTTAGAATAAAGCGCATGTACATTTTTAAATGTGGTAATTTTATCTATTAGTATCTTTTGTGGACTAAACATCTTTGATGCAAAATGTTTTACTAAGGTCAGTACTAAAACAATAACATGCATTTTGTATGATCCCTCTTATTTTGCAGATTCTACAAGCTGTATGTAAACTTTTGACTTTAAGTGTATATTTCCAGCTTTCAAAATTCAGTTTCTTATGAAAAATAAACCCAAAATGTATTCTGTTATTCACTGAAAATCTTGAGTCAGTTCACTACAGTAGTCAACACCTTTCATCAAAGTTGTCCTAAAACCAAAATGCATTCTTGTTTTAGAACTTTGATCAACTTTTTTGAACCACTTCTAATGCTGAATACTGTACATCAGTCTAAATGATTAGCTCCCAACTCCGACTGATTCGGTTCTCTTTTAATGTCCAGACTCCTATCAGCAATCTTCACAAAGTGGTTACTGATAAGCTTATCAGTAAATAAATACTCACATTCTGTTACTTTCTCACAGACTTATTATGTTAAACATACCCCACAAGTCACATAAATGACTTTTGCTTTTACTTTTTTTTTTTTTTTACTTTTGTGTTCTGCAGAAAGTCAGACATACAGATTTGGAACAACAAGAGACCAAGTAAATAATTACAGATTTTCCTTTTTACATAAACTACACATTTAACAGGCACAAAACTGTCAATTTCTATAAATAATGCTCAAATAAACACTGTAGTGTAAACTGAAAACTTCATGCCACAGTATCACCAACAATTTCTGCATTTATTGTGCACTGCTTATACGCCTAAGTCTCTGCAAAGGGAGCCCTGCAGGACAAGTGCGTTTAATAAAAGGCCCCCATCCAGCTTTTAATTACAGAGCTGCACTCTTCAACCCTGTGCAGGGCACAGACGTCTCTATGGTGACCACCACAACACTAAGCACACGGGTGTGTCCCTGGTTGAGCATTAGCACTCCAGTCATTTCCATGTACTTTCATACTGATTGATAATGATGCATCAGAGCGTATACAATATCTGCATGCATGTCTGTGTTTGTGCATGCAAGTACTAAAGGAATGCTTGTAAACCATCTAGTCAGTAATCAAGTAGGTCTGGAGGTGTTTGGCAGGCATCTGTTCACCAGTCCTCAGTCTTGTACCTTGTTCCAGCACGGAGACTTGCACATGGAGGGGACAGCTTTCATTTAACATCACAATACTTATGGGCGATCATGCATATCAGCCGGATTTGCATTAATGTTTAAAAGCTGCAGTGCTTTTGTTCATGCTGCACTTCAAGTCAAAACACTTGAATTTTTATGGTAGGTCTTAGAAATTAGGCAATATGTGTTACTTTGGCAGGGTATATCATAGTTCATTGCAACATACTGTAACTTCCGCTGTAAATTTCAAAACCTAAAACTTCCTATCTGATCCAAAAAGACCATTTATTGGTACTAAGATGCAAAAACAACTATAATGCCAATCTGATAATCACAAACTTGGCCTATATTATTCCTAAACACTAAAAAACTAACAACTAAATTGTAAAGTGTGTTAAACGATGTGCACTTAACATCATTCTAAAAAATACCAATCTGATATGAGATCTTTTTTTTTGTATTTTATTCATCATAGATTGAAAGTGACAGTAAAACAACATTTATAATGTATTTTCTATTCATCATAAAATAATGATGCTGAAAATTCAGCTTTGCCATCACAGAAATAAATGACATTTTAATATATATTAAAACAAGAAAATGGTTCTTTTAAACTGGAATAATTAGTAGTAATACTATGGAAACTACATTTCCTGGTTTTCTAGAAACTAATAATTAAAACAATAAAGCACTAAAGAAGAGTTCACTGGAAAGGTGGAACAATTTTTTATTTTTTTTAAAGATCAAAATTACTTGGATGACCCTTATTAGCCTTCTCCCACACACACACACATTAACATTGCACAAACTCACATGCCTACAGACTTTCACAATAAAAAGCTGGAGAACTGCATAAAGGAAATCACCCACACCCCCTTCTGAGCGCTAACCATTACTGTAAATGATCACACAGCGGCATCATTGTGACTTCAGAGTGTTTACATGCTTAGATCATTGTTTGTGCAGATTTGCTAAGAGTCATGCGGTTGTTTAAAGCAGCCCATCCAAAAATCACAAGCTTGAAATGTGAGCATGACGGGGGGCTTCAGTATAGACTGCTGCAACACTTTCGATAATACGGCCAAGTATGCATTTGGTTTTGTGATTTTACGGCCTACAACAAGGACAGACCAGAGGGCGGTGCACCTTAATCAATCACCCTCAGCTTCCTTTTCCAGTCATCTCTCCAATGCCTACACACACAGACCTTGGACGAAGACATTGGGCGGCAATAACAGGAAACAGACAAAAATCCCTTGCCATTTTGGTAACATTTTAGAGATGAAAAATAAGCTATTTGTGAGACTAGAGCGCTGGGACACATATAGAGGGATGGAGGAGGTGGAAAGGATGCCACTTCTTTGTTCCGCTCTCATTAGGGAATGAGACATGCAGGGAGGAAGGGAGCAGCTGGCAGTCTATTGCACCATCTGACCCTTATTGGGCACCGTTTACACACAGCAGGAGGGTATATCAGCCCCTCCCCAATCCCAAAATCCCTTTCACTGGCACTGTAGCGCTGTCACTTTCACCTATTCTTCATAACGCATTCATTTCTAACCTAACACTCGCAAGAAATTCCTCGCACACTTTTCTAAACACGACTAAACCTAATTTCTGGCATAAATCAGGGGTTTCCAGACCATCCCCCACTCCATGTCCCACCCGGCACTCATTACAGACCACAGAGGTATCAATTCGTATCAACAGTCCTCCAGACGATTCATTTCTCCCCCTCATTTTCTCATGAACTGCCTGTCTTCCCTTGATAGGAAAGACTCAAGCTGCCACTAACCGACTAAAGATCTGAAACTGATTGCATTGTATTCCTTTAAATGAACGGTCCAGGCTAAATATCACTACAAAAATTACATAACTGACTACACGTACACATGGAGTGCCAATTACTCACTTATCTTGCTGCTTGTTTTTGCAAACTGAGGCATGTGGTATTTTTGTATAATTCATATTTTACAGTATTTATTAATATTTTAAATTAACTTTTACATTTTTGGCACAAGTTTTATGCGTTATGAGTCATTTTCTATTCAATAGATACTTTCAACAGTGCTTAAATTGTTGGAATTCTTTAAATCTGTATTGCAGCATACATGTTTTAAAATGATTCACTAATAAAAGACAGATACAGTAACGTATTTAGTGAATATATGCATGAACACAAAGGTTTGGTTCTTGAAGGCAATAGCAAAAACAGTCACGCTCATTCTAAACTGATTTTAAAGCTGAATTTCATCCATTTCCTTAGCTGGGCCAGTGGAATAAACGAATAAACTAAGGGATTTCCCACAGCACAGAGGAGAGAAAGAAATAAACATTTATGGGCTCCTCTTGAAGGGTCAGAGGTTAGACACTTCATCTTATTAGCATTAAACAGCTTGCATCATCTCCACTGCATTGGGCATTCAAATGAAAAACATGCAATAATTGGACTCCACAGCAAAGTGATTGAAGCCTAAACTGCTACCTATTGTCCATGTAATTGAAACAAGTCACTTGGATAAAAGCACAACTCCATTACACTACAGTCAAACTACAAAATACAGACAAAAACTGATTCAGTCCATATGCCAATGCTGAGACAAAACTCCAACACTCGTGCCATCTGTGGATGCACCTGGGCATATCTGTGGGGGTTGTGTATCTGCTGCTGTGGAAAAGAGCTCCGATATACACTAATAAACACATGAATCAGGTCAAAAAGAGAACAATGAATCTGGGCCAAAACATTTTCATGCTGAACCGAAATTAAAAATAACATTTCATTATGCTGCTCTCTGGTGGCTACGAATGTCACAAACAAAACACTGTCAATAAAGCAATAGGACTTATTACTGAAACACTGTTGACGTACAAAATTTGGCAAATTGTCACATGATCTGGATAAAATATCTGGCCTGGAAGTATTTTAATAAAGGCAAGACCGCTGGCATTTCAAGGCCTGACCTTAGGCAACCCGCGAGAGAATTAGGTCATGTGATGAGATGTCAGGTCACTGCTGCACACTGGGAAAAGAAAATACTTATTTATGTGTGCAAGTGCAAACGGAAGTCCTAATGGCTTTTTCTGTAAGAGAGATATATTGTGCATTTTCTTTAATCATTTTTTGTTCTCCACATTAGCTAATAATGTTAGTCAACGGTTTTTGAACCAAAAGTGTCATAATTTAGCTTTCCATGCCCATTTGTGACACTCTCTCTGACCCCTGACAAAATAAGAACAAGTTTTTTTCCCCAAGCAAATTGAGTTTTTGCCCTCCTCATTAAGCAACTTTATCATGATTTGTCACATTTAAGATTCATTTCTTAAATATGAAAATTTCTTTAAAACAGTTTCACAAAATTACTGAAAGGAGACATTGTCCGACAGTGTAACACTAAAGAGGCAAAAAATAAAATAAACAGTCCTTACCAATTGCACATTTAAGTGCTATTCATGGGTTTAACACTTTTTTTGAATATGCGATTCTTGTATTGTGTCTTAATGCATGTCACCAATAAATACAACTGTCATGCGTGCTCTATGTATAAGGAAGACTAGTGCATAAACTAATTTTATATACTCACCCGTTCTTTCTCAATTGGTTGTGTGGGTCACAACTTACTAAATGCTAGAGATCACACATATCCGTGGTAAAACATCCGTCATACCACCTCCTCCTGCTAAACACACTCATTTGTGCCTCTTCTCAATTCTGTGGAGGCTTACTGTGAACTGTAAAGAAAAAAACGACTTCCTGTTACTCTAACCCACCAAAACCAACCAAAAGTCTTTTTTTAATTCACCTGAAACGTTTTCTGCTCTTGCTGCTTCAAGTCTTCACTTGATTGAGCTGTGACCAAACACCACATGAGTATAAAACCTATCTTATGACAGTCATAAGTGAGGGTAAAATAAGACTGCAATGAATTGAATGTACAGTGCTGGTATTATCAATTGAAGATTGTGCTGGCTTTGTGTTTGTGAGTGTTGTTAGAGAGGCCTAGGATTGGGAAGAGATACTGCATGAATAGAGCTTATTCAATGAATGCAACACCATGTTATGTCACAACACTGGAATGTGATGAACCTGCAAAGGCTTTCTAATAGACACACAGTGAATATGACATCATCTTAAAAAAGCGAAACGTTTTGTAATAGATATATGGCATACAGGCCTCTTTAAAATTAAAGAAATAATAAAGTTTACATGCATTTAAAACATTAGTGTCAGTCAGACTAAAGCAATTTAGCAATATTTAATCCAGGATGCATACACATTAATCAGACTACAAATGGACTCAGCATTGTGCACTTGCTCTAAAACTGGAAGCTGAATGAGTGCATATTATTTATTACAAGCATTACATATTCCATTAATAAGTATCAATTATCAATATTTATTTCTGTAAATATTTGCTTACACATTGTGTCATGTCCAGTATATTTGGATAGTAGCTGACTATGAAAAAAAATGCTGTAGCATGATCATAACTGCAAAGTGACAGAATACGTATGCATAAACTGGTCATAAACTCAGAAGTTGTTTATAAAAAATAAATAAATAAATAAAAACTTGTACTCGTCTTATAAGGATAATTCAACCCAAAATGAAAATCTGTCATCGATGACTTGCCCTCATGTCATTCTCTATGAATGTATGATTTCTAGTATGGAACACAAAAGACACTTTTGGAACAACACAAGGCTGATAATGATTGGTAAATGATGACAGAATTGTTATTTTTAAATGAACTATCCCATTAAGTCAAACAGTTTAAGATAAATTTCAACAAGCATCTTCATGCTCGGGTCAGCGTTAAACCCCCTGTCCATATGGGGATGTTATCAGGGGTGCAGCAACTGTCCAGAATGAGTCAGGTGTGTGTGTGTGAGTATGTATATGAGGGATCCAGCAACTGTGCGCTATAGAACAAAGAGGGCGGAACAGAGGGGCCATTGATTCTGCTCAGCTGTGGCCAGCACCTGCTGGGTCAGGGCTTACGTTAAAGGGGCATGTGAGAGGTGCTAATGTATGTTTGGGGACGTGCTTGAAAGCATGTATAAGGATGCAATGTTTAGGATTATAAACTAATGATTTCAAGTAATGAAAAACCACAGTAAATTGACACATTGATCCGTGGTGCTCATGTGAGCAATATGAGTTTGAAGTCTTTCGTCATTACAAGATCTCAATTGCTCACCATTTGCTATACTATTTTATTTTATTATGACTTAATGTGACAAAAAGTTAAAAAAACAATTGAAGTCTAAAAACGTCAATACTCCTTTCGGAGGGGCGACACAGCCAAAAGCCAACTGCTGCCTTCATGATGAAGAGAATAAGCCATCAAAGAGGCTGCTGACCTAGCACTGTCTGCCCACACAGACAGATGCATTTAACCTAACTGACAAAAAAAAAAAAACTTACAGGTTTCTGTATAGTATTTGTGTGTTTGCTAAAAAGAGACAGCAGGTTTTGTTACTAGTGTTACTTGCTAAGGGTATTATTATTACTGTTGCTCAAACAAGGGAAGTACAGCAATACCGCTCACACTAGGTTTAGAGATGTAACCTAAAACAAACACGTAACCTTAGATATTCATCTTTCGCACCATTGGTGCTATGGTCATTAAAATAAAATCAGATCTAATTAGATCTAAAAATCACCTACAAGAAAAGCAACCAGCTAGAGAACATTGTTACATATAGAACAACTTCGAAAACCATAGCAGCCATTTAAAATAGCTTAATAACCACTTATGACATCCTTGCAATTTACAACCACCTATAGCTCCCTAGCAACTCTCTAGAACCCTAGACAGAACACCCTATCATACACCTTAAAACTTTGTAACAATCATCTAGAACTTCCTAGTAACCACCTAGCAGTTTTTTAGAACATTCTACTAAAGACGTAGAACATCCTTGTTTAGAACATTCTAGTAGCAACCATTTAGAACATCCGAGTAACCACTAATAACATCCTTGCAATTTACAACCACCGATAACTCCCAAGGACCCTAGACAGAACACCTTAGCAACCACTTAAAAAAAGCGGGGATTAAGAACCACTGACCTAGAACATCCTAGCAGTTCTTTTAGAACATTCCACTAAAAACCTATAACATCCTAGCAGTTGTTTAGAACATTCTAGGTAGAACCTAGTAAACTTTGGGCTTCTATTAGGACAATATGAAATGTTCCACAAGACAGAATGTTTAATTCAAGTTTGTGACATCCTGATTTAGATCTAAGATTTATCTCGTGGTCATGAATCAGACTGAGCATCCATTAGTCCAACCTTCCCTCCCTGTACCCTGTGAGCTTTATTGGACCGCGTGGGCCAGATAGAAGAAGAGGTATCTGATTGTCATGTTTCTTTGTTTGATTTAAAGGGGGGAGAATCAATGTCAGCAACAGAATGCCAAGCAGCTATTGGTCAGATCCGACTAAAGGATTTACAGACAGCTGTCTGTGTCTGGATTACACTACAGATCTATAATTCACACAAACATACACATAAACTCGAACATTCAAATACTGCAGATTAGATGCAAGCTTTTATGACGGCATAAATTACACAAATTAGAACCACAAGAAGACAAAAAGAAAACAACATGCAATTTCCTACATAATTCAAATCTGAAATTAAAACCATTTTAATTCTGTTAAACATTACGCTAAATGAATCCCTTCCTAACCCAGATTTATTTGCCCACTGATGATTCCTCTGACTCAAAATGCACAAGATATGCTATGCATGTGTTCATTAAAAATAAACCGTTATCTGGCTTGACACATGTAACTGTGTATTATCTCACTTCTCCATTCTCTTCTGCCTCTCACCTAACATTATGCCAAAGACGCAGGAGACATTAATAATGGGTTCGGGGCAAAACTCTTTGTTCATGCCCCAATAAAAACACAGCATGCACTTCTATATGACAAAATAATGAATGCAAACTATCTGTTCTGCGATTTCCCATCAAACCAAACAACAAATCTCAACATCGACCCATTCTTCAAAACATCAACACAAGCTGTTTAGCATAATAGCTTCAAATCCAGCCCCTGGGTGTCAACGTCACCACGGAAATCCATGGAAACGAGAAACAAAGAACATAAACATGCACTCCGCGCTTTATGATTTCAAACCCTACATGAATATTGCATCATGCTTTAATGAGCAGATATAGCTCAGAATCCTTTGTGCGACATATGCAATCATGTTAAAATGACGTATTATCATCATTTATAATATGCATATGAGCTACAAGAGAAGGTGTGAGTTATAAACGAGCAGACAAGCGGGAAACAAAGAGAGCTGTCAAAGAACAGCTCTGCTGTAACAGAACAAAGCACATTGAGAAGCACTGAGGAACACACGTGAACATGCAGACCAAAACAAAGATCCATATCAATGCGTATCAAGTGTACAGAAGCGGCACTGTCCCACAAGAGAAAGAAGTTCCACTAGAGCAACATGTTCATTAGGTGAATCAATAAGCTGCATATAAATGCATGCCAGCATGCACTCAATATGCAGTGTAGACAAAATTCAGTCTAGACCCAAGCGTGCTGCTGACTCACAGTGACCAGATAGCTTTAAAAAAAAAAGGTAATTCCAGCAAAAGGAAATTCCCAGTTGACCAAGAAATTATATATTTCTCTATTTTAGTCAACTCTTGCTGCATTAATAACCACGTCAAAATACATTCACCATAATCTCAAGTGTGAGAGCTGATATGAAAGTACTAGTTAGAACAGTTAGTACAGGATGTTAATGCAACAATCTAATGTAACCAACTAATGAGCTAAAATGCTGTTTTGTAAGCTTGAGGACACTGTGTGACTACCCAGGGAACCTCTAATCACTCAACTCCACTGTCCTACCCGTCCTCAAGGGACAAGCATCATCATGTACGGGAAGTCTGAAGTCATGACTCTCTGTCTTTCTCACTATTGCACTTTCTCTTTGTCATATTCATGGTTATACACAACGGAAACCACACACACAGAATGATAATGTGTTTGAGAAAGAAACAGATAGAGAGATATGCAAACAGAAAGGGGAAGACTTCACTAGCACTAGTGGGGGGGGGCTAGTTCAAAGATCAAAAAACAGATGTAAGGCGTTTGACAAAACAGCCTCCAAATTGCAAACACATGTGGTTGGACTCGGAACCAACCCCCAACAACCCCTCCGATACAGAAAACCCATTTCAATACTATCATACTGAACATATACTGCAACATCTCTACTAATAAACTGATCTTAGTCACTGTGAAATATGTTCTCAGACTGTGTTTGTCTGGACAAAATATTTGTGTGGACATGTAAAAATGTATTATTTTTAGAAATATACAAATATTATTAAGCTCCTTTACAGTTTACATAGTAAATGAGAAGTCTGACATATAAACAAGACAAAATAAACTTGAAATTAAAATCTTGGAGAGTAAATTAGAGACACTGCTCTACAGAGAGGAAGACATGACAAGACAAGACAAGACATGACACGTCCCATGTGCTTGGAATTGCTGACTGAACTACCCTATACTTTTTTTAACTCAATCTTTATGCATCCTAAAAAAAATAAAAACATGAATAAAAGTAGCACTTTGCTTAGAATGCAAAATAAAAATAATAATTAAAAAAAAAAAAAAAAAATATATATATATATATATATATATATATATATATATATAAATAAACACACACACACACAAAAAAAATAAA
>JAUCMS010000034.1:17555386-17569951 GCA_032357445.1 Enteromius radiatus
CTAAGCTACATACCTTCTATGTACATATCAGACAACAATTTAAAATATTCTCTCAATGCATTCTGTGGCACCTTTAAGAATATGAATTGCCAAATTGTAAAATAGCCTTGTGAAAAATATAACTTTAGTATAGTTTTATTGTGCTTATTATGGAAATAATACACTTTATAAGAATATACAGTACTTAAGTTGAACTAAAGGTAATGTTTAAGAACCCTTAATTGAGTTATTTGATGCACATTAAGATTAATGTACATCTCTGTATATATCATCTTTGAAATATGGTGAAAGTGTACTTCTGAAATTTACTGACAAGCATTTATGGTGAGCTTAAACTAAAATACACTTCAACATAATTTCTGTCAAAACTTTGTCATGCTTTTACGTCTGTTGCAATGTAATCAATTTGAAATGTTTTTACTTTAAATGAAATATCAAATAGTACACTAAGTTAGGCTTAAAATAAAGTAGGCCTACTTTACATGCTTAGCCATGCTAAGCTATTCAGCCGGGTATTGTAAAACTACAAATAGCTACGTTAATGAAAAGGAGATCATATATTATAAAGGCAGTTAGGCAGCTATATTACGACTCAGTATCATATGCGTTACCCCTTTGGGAGTAAATATAGACTGGTCTAAAAAAATGTCCACATTTGACAAGGCAAATATTAGCACTAGATCGCCACATTACACAAGGTGGACAAATTGAACAATGCAGAGCCGCTGAAACATTGATGAGCCCTTTTGTTGGAGAATGTAAACAGGACTGCAGTTTCCACTCCACCAAGAGCCGACTCCGAGGTACCATATGTGCACCAGAGAAACATGAGCTCAGGGAGTCTGAGCATCTGAATCGTTGTGTGAAATTACTATGACTTAATAACAATGCTTTTATGTGTATTTTAAAGGACAGGCTGTGCAGATGGGTGGAATTTTTCAGTGAAAGCCTGATTATTTAGACCTGCATAATTAAAGAAACCAACAAGCCTGGAGTTATTTTGGTTCACCTGATGATACGATCCAGTTGTTCCATATAGTTATTATTATTAGTGCATGGAAAAAAGGCACAATTTGAAATTCTAAATACTGCAGTTTATAATCTTGAATATCAAACAAAAAACACTGAAGTAAATAAGCCGAGTAAAAATACGCACATGGATTGCAATATTTTTGTGGATAAAATAGTATTTCATAGCATATTTCATAATATATTTACAATATTTAATGATAAAGACATGAAGAAAAAAAATTAAACTGTAGTATTTATTACTGTCATAATTCATCTTCAGGCAATGCCAAACATAAATGATATTATAAGATTATAAGATATAATATATACTTAGGTATAAGATAATTGTTATTTTGCTCCATACAATGCAAGTCAATGGGTATAAACTAACAAGCATATTGCGCCATCTATTGGTTGTAGCCTGTAAATGCACAATAAAGTAGGTGACTAATTTATACGGATGGATATTAGTTTTAGATATTTCAGCTGTTCTCGACTGGTATAGTTGCTTTAATGTGCTAACTTAATGTATTTCAAGCTTTTAAAATGATGATGCTGAAAAGCTACATAATTAGTGCTGTCAAAAGATTAATCACATGCAAAATAAATGTTTTGTTTATATATTTGTGTGTACTCTGCTGTGTATATTTATTATGTATATATAAAGACACACATAGACAGTAGGTGTGTAAATACACGTATTTACATGCATAATTTTTATTCACGTAATTATATTTATAATAAATATATATACATAGTAAATATACACAGCACACACATATTATGTACACAAAACCTTTTATCTTGGATGTGACTAATCATTGCACATTAATATATTATTTATTATATATAGCAATTTTTTTGCTAGTTTATAGGAAATTGCATTTTTAGTAAGAATGAACAAATTCTACCTCAGAAATGTAGTACATTGTACTTTAATTAAACAAGCTTTATCTACTAGGATGAACACACAAAGCGACTCTGAATTGAGCCTAATAAGATCTCAGTAAACAGCAATTATATGTATTTTAATTATTTTGTAGTAATTTGATTTAAACATGAACATCAGCTCATGTTTCAGCTCTCAGTATCTGTAAGTTTTGATAAAGCAAACAAGAGTCAACCATACAGTAAAGATTTTTATTGTCACTTAAATAAAGAGTCAGCAGATTTTAAACTACAAGGTAGTTTCAACGAGACAAACTTAAAATTAAATAATAAAAAAAAAACTCATTCCAACAAATAAACAAGGGTAGATCAAGTGAAGTGTCTCTTTTCTTAGAGCAAACGAGGCTCTTTTGAACACAAAAATAGATTTAGCACAAAGGTAAGAACAATTTCAGCATGAAATAAAGTACAAATAGCCAAGGGATCAGTGTTTTAGCGAGTCTAATACTACAGATTTATGCTTTTCTAACACATCAAAAGCATGAAGACAGAGGAATATACTGCACCCATTTAATCAACAGCAGTTTAATAAGCAATAGTGCATCCTGAAATAGCAATTATAATAAAAACACTGCTATGAAATAATGAAAATACAGTTGGGCAAAAAGCCGGATCTTAATCAATAGTTTGAGTTGTAATAATTCAAACTGTAATACCATGTACACAGTGGTAATACTGAAAGCACTGACTTATTCAGAACTAAATTCTCCCAATTTCTGTTTTTGAAAAAAATGAACACGTGGACAGTTTAAGGAATGTTCTGGGATCAAAATGAGTTAGGCTCTATATGCAGATGCTCTCCAGCATCTGTCACATGCTGTCGATTACCACAGACAATCATTTTGACCCGTCTAAAAACATGTTCACAGTAATGTACTTACAATGGGGCCAGGCATTCCTGACAGATTTAAAAGACTTAAAAAACTTCCTCTTTAAAACAAAATGTACAGATAACCTAAAACCTTCATCTATGGAAGACAACAAACTATCTCAATTCATTTACCAGTCATGAGTAGTGTATTTAAAAAATCTACACTGTAATAATACTTTTGTCTGCATTATTTTTCTGTAATAAAACTATATTTTTGATGAGCTCAAGAGATGTCTTTTAAATACATTAAATAAAGCCTACCAACCTCAAACTTCTAAAGTCTTTTATTTAATTCATCTACATTAATGTGAATTCATTGCTACGAGTTGATGCCATTTTACATTTTTTATTTAATTACTTTTTATTTATTTCAACTTGCAGGCAACTTGAAATCCTTCAATCACCACCAGTCTATTATTGTATTGTAAGTACATTACTGAAAGCACATTTTTATTTGTTTACAACATGTCAAGTTGTACTGAACCTGGAACATTTTTTTATGTTCTTTAATGTTTCCTCTAATGCACTGGACATGTCCAGCTCTCCTGTAGATGCCAAACCAAAGAAAGGCATAAGAAGATAGAAAACATCCCTAAAGTATAAGACAATGCTGTCTAGGGCTCAATACTGTATTATGAAGGCAAATGTTCGACTGCTATTAAAACTGAGAAAAAAGTGAATGGGAAGAAGATGCACTGAGAAATAAAGCATAAAAAATAAATAAAAAAATTGTAGATCATAGAGATTAATTTAAAGTATCAAAAGCAGTTCAGTTTTCAGTGATGAGAATGTACAAGAGTCAGTGCAAGGTATAAAATCATTCAAATGTGAAGGCAGTGTACACAGCAAAGAAACAACACAATGTGAAAAAACACGCACACCTCTAACAGAAGACTAAAGGAATGTGTGGCAGCCATATTGCAGCTTTGTTATCCTGGTCTGCATAGAGCAGTTGCTACCAAATTATAAAGTCTCCTTTAAAAAATATCGTTCTTCAGTCTTAGAGTGCTGCTTATGTTTTGAACAACGTGGGAAAACCAGACAGGACCGTGGGAATAAAGGATAATCGTCTACTCTTCCTGTCCTAATGCTCTCTGCCACCGGGCGGCAGCAGAGACTACATGATGTGCAGCCATCATCCTCTCAAAAAAGCCACTTCCATGGGAAGTACAGTGTAGTGTAGTGCAGTTGGAGCTGGAGCTGGAGGGGGCAGGTCTCAGCTGTGGTAGCTGGGTACCGCTGCCTGTTTCTGGGAGAGGCGCATCAGTTCCTCTCGGATGGCTTTGATGAGCGAGGCGGAAGAGTGGTTTGGAGGGGAAGGCTCCTCCAGGGGAGCGGAGGGAGCGTAGCCCAGGCCGAGAGAGTCCAGGTGGGCAGGAGCAGCAGATGGCTCCTTCAGGCCATTCCTGGAGGTCTGGAATACAGAGATGGAGGTGTAGTCAAGAGAGCCAAGAACCTAAACAAAAAAAATTAAGGAAGGAAGAAAGGCAGGCAGAAATGAGGAAAAGAAATTTTTTACAAAATTTTAAAGAGTTAGTTAGAAAAGTAAAGTTAGAAAATGCTCTTACTGAGACAGAAGTAAGAGTGTGAAGAGGACATATTCTACACGTCTTTATGTAGCATTTTATTTCTTCCCCAAAGTCTGTCTATAATGTACACCAATATTTCTTTTACCAAAAAGGCCAAGCATGACATATTTTTCAGCTATGTGTTTTAAAATGTTTTGATTGTTTAGTTACATTCATCTTTAAAATAAAGAGATGTTTCCTTTTATTTTCAGTCTAATACAGATAAAAGCCACTATTATATATATATATATATGATCCCCAAACTAGGGGAAAATAAATAAATAATAATAATAATAAAAAAAACAACAACAACAAAACAATAAAAATAAATCACTTTCTAAAAACTGTTGCAGATCATGCAACTATTAACATCAGAGAACCATTAACATTTGAATACTTTATTAAACCGAAAGCATTTTGCCACAGAACGCATATAATTTACTGGCTACAGCATTATTGTTTAGAGAAACAGCTACAGTATGTAAAGTTTTCTAAATATCTACAAACATATTATGTTATTTTTTGGCTTTAATGAAGTCAAAAACTTACATACAACACCTTTAAATTTGGTAAGTACCTGTGTAATAACTGTTCATGATTGTTATGTTGATTCTTTTGACATTTTTATAAGTTAGAATTTGAATTAGCATTCTATATGAACTGTGAATGGTGCTGCTCATATATTAGTCTAAACACCATTTCAAAAAATAAGTATTTCAGACTTACAGGCTCTCTGTTATTAGCAAGCTTGTTGTCGTCCTCATGATAAGGGCTCCAGTTTAACCCACCAGGCTGCCGGCTGTCACCCACATGACCTGTCAGACCAACGTGGCTTAAATGATGTAGCTGGGCACCTGTGAACCGACAAATATGTTGCATAGAGTATACTTGATATTGCAACATATTGTGTATAATATATTTTATATTGCGACATATAACAAAATCTAGACATTTCATATCAGCACTCTAGTAAAGTCTTTAAGCTCATACCTGTAGTCCCACCTACAGGCCGTGGCCTGGCAGAGGAGGGCAGTTCATCTGTGTTTCCCCCTCGACCAGCGTAAAGCGACTCCGGAAGTAGCTGTTCAACAGGAAGGGCCTCTCCTGACGGGATGTAGCCGGACCCTAAACCCTGTCTGTAGAGATACAAAGGCATCAGACCCCAGCGATTAGCAAACCACACCGTTTCTCACATTACATTCATTAAAGGGATAGTTTGTACAAAAATTACAATTCTATCATTAATTACTCACCCTCATGTCTTTCCAAACCCATGAGACCTTCGTTCATCTTCAAAACACAAATTAAGATTTCCGAGAGCTTTCTGACGCTCCATACACAGCAACACAACTGTCACTTTGTTAAAATAGTGGTTATTTTTGTTTCCTTTTTTGCACAAAATATATTCTCGTAGCTCCATAACATTACGTTTTAACCACTGATGTCTAGTCTGTGGTACCACATGGACTATTTTAACAATGCTACACTTCTGGGCCTTGAAGATGTCAGTTACTTTGCTGTCTATGGATGGACAGAAAGCTGTCATGTTTAATCGAAAATATCTTAATTTATGTTCAGAAGATAAACAAAGGTCTCACGAATTTTGGAACGACATGAGGATGAGTAAATAACAACAGAATGTTTAGGTGAACTATCCCTTTAACTCTACAAGTGACGGTTGTAATGTGATTGGCAGCGTCGCTTGCAGTTCCCAAAGATCACACAACCCGTCCTGATCAGACTCGATGTACTCACCGATGTAGTAAACCTTGCACACTAGAAGGTGGCAGACCTAATTCAGCATATCTCTGAAAGAACACACACAAACACGTTGTCAGTGAGCATTAAACACGTGGATAATCCTTGGCACATCCATTGCACTTTAATGCATAAAAGGCTTATTTTAATAAGTCTGAAACACATTAGCAGCTGTTTGTGCCACCAAAACCGAAGCTTCTCTATCTATCAGCTAAATAAACCCCTGTGACCCAGAAAACAGAAGCTCAGATTTTAAATAGCTGAGCAGGAAATGCCATTTTAAGGACAGCGCACCATTCTGTGCTCCATCTTGACTCCTAAATCAACCTTTGAGTTATTAGACAGTGCATATTTTGGCCTTTGCAATCCCTTCCATGAAAAAGCCTCAATCTGACAGAAATTCTTCATTCAGGACACAGTGTTGACAGATGAGGCTTCCATTCTGGGTAGTTTATTCTCAATCCTTGGAAAACCGTAACTCTGTGTTCCTCTGATGTGATTCCAGTGCATCCAGTTTGCTATACTGTAAATCACTCTAGTACGGTTTAACACACACAGAAACACATTTATAATGAAATCAACAAATTAACAGATTGAATCAAAACCACTGTGACCAGAAATCACAAATGCACTTAGTTACTTCAGAAAAACTTCATTCATCGATTTAGACATGCTTTATACATGCTTGAATGTTAATATGTAAATACGAATGGTGATATGTTGATATGCTTGTGGTTGTGAGATTTTTGAATTAATTAGATAACACTTTACAATAAGGTTTGTAATTAACTACATCAGTTAACATGGACTTAGAATGAACTATACTTCTACATAATTGACTAATATTGACTAATGCATATTACTAGAATATTAGCCATTAATTAGCAAATTAAGCACATATTAATGCCTTATTCTACATGACTTTATTCTACATGCCTCAGCAGCAAATTAAGAATTTATTGAGGGAAAAGTTGTAATTAATAATAATGCTTAGCATTAACAATTTGTTCAAATCTCTATACCCAAGCATAGCAGATTGTTCTTACCCCTGTGTAGGGATTCAAGGGCAGGTATCCTGGACCCCAGGGCCGTGGTCCACGGGATGGTGGGCTCGAGGCAGGTGGGGGTCCAGGGTTAAGCCCGACCCCAGGCAGAGTGATGCCAGCTGTGCTGCCCTGAGAAGAAGGAGATACAAGGGCAAAGGCATCATCCAATAGAGAGTGCATTTGCTGCCGGGCCTCCTCTATAGATGGCTGAGGGGGCAGGTATGGAGGTGGTGGAGGAGGGTGGCCAGGAGGTGGAGAGATTGGACCATGGAACACATCATCTGTCGGGGACGGGCTATGATGCTCGGGACCCTGGTCTGGGTCCGACTGCAAAACAAAAACAAATATTTATGCTCAAGTAAATCACTTGAGTAAAAACATTAAGACCATGAAATATTATTACAATCTGAGATAACTGGTTTCTACCAAAATATATTTGTTTTACCACCTGTGGTGGCAAAACTAAATTTTCAGCAGTATTCAGTGTCATGATTCTTCAGAAATCATTCTAATCTGCCAAATTAATGCTGAAGAAACATTTCTTTCTCTTATAAGTGCTGTTGAACGATTAATCGGGATCGTTTTTGTTTACATAATATATGTGTGTACTGTGTATATTTATTATGTAAATACAACATAAATTTTGAAAATATTAACATTTACACTTATATATTTATATTCATATAATTTATATCATATACATTTAATATACAAATGTAACATAACAAAATATATATATATACACACACACATGCATGTATACAGCAGTATATATATATACAGCACACGCACATATATTATGTAAACAAAAACTTATTTTGGATGCGATTAATTGTTTGATAGCACTAATTATTATCAATGTTAATAAACAATACATTTATTATGGATTATTTCATGAAAATAAATTTTAAAAAGCATTTATCTAGAACTAAACTTTATAACAGAAGTAATTAAAAACATGATCAATTTGGAAAATTTCAAATATGATAAATTATATCAAACTTATCTCATACAGCATTTTCTCAAAATCTTTTTAGGAATTTTTCAATGCATGGAGCTCATTACAAAATGTTTTGAATTACAACTAAAAGGAAAGAATGGGAAGAAACAGTGTGAAGTTGATTAACAGTCACATGCAGAAGTACAGAGCTGCACGAGAGAAAAACAGACACTGACCACATATGCAATGTTATTAACTCCTGGGTATTTCCTGTATGTCCCATCACTGTCTGTTGTTATGAGTCTATCTCGGTCAGCATCTGTCAGATCACCGTTCAGCTGTTGTTTCCTTCTCTGTTTAGGAGAACGCTTCCCTCTGTTGCTGCAAATCACACACAAACACTTCTGAGTGAGCATTTGGGCTTCAAATATTCAAGTTATAGGTTTCAAGTTATAGTGGAACCAGTTCTAGAACATCACTGTATGATATTTAAGAGGTTCATAGAGATAGGATTTTGTGTAGAAAATTCAGATTTGGTGAGAACTGTGTTCTGTGTGATTAGTCTAATTATAAGTTTACCTTTTCTTAGGCTCAGTGTACAGTGAGGGCATGTGAATATCGGGATCAAGTATCTTGTCAATCTGCATTTGGGCCTTCTGGTAGATTCGGTCCTGTTCTTTGGGGTCGCCTAGACCATCGATGAGATCATCCATAGCTGGAAAGTCATAATGGCCTTTCCTTTTGGCCCTCAGGCGGATCTTATTGCGATGGTGCTCGATTTCAGACTTGTGCCTCAAAGCAACCTGGATCTGGAGGAGAAGGAACAGTCAATGGGTCAATGGAAAGCACATATTGATTACTGGTGATGGGGCTTTTAGACGCTGTGATTCAAATTCATAAACATATAGTATAGACCTTTAAGTTTGAAATGGGTCTCTAAGGAGAAGCCATATGAACTAAATGTAGATTAGATTTATGCGTTGTAAAGGATACCTCTTTGTTGAGCTTGGCGTTCTCTGCTGCTCTGTCATTGGCTGTAGGGCTGGGTAAAGGCAGGGCTGGCATCGGCTGCATGGCGATGAGCTGGATTTTATTAGGAGGGCGTTTAGGGCCGTCCGTTGGGCGAGACATGCGGTCCACATGTTCAAAAATGGAAGCGGAAGATAAAGGCTCATCCATGCCATTCATTGGAGGTGGACCTATAAGGAATATGTGAAAGTGTCACATCATAGCTAGATTACTGTAACTCACTTCTTTATGGCCTGTTAGCTAATTAATCAAACAATTACAATATGTTCAAAACTTGTCAGTCACCCCTATGTTTTGTCTGGTGATTATGGGAGGCAGGTCTAGGTCTAGAGTTAAATCAGTCAAGCACCCTCCCCTCTCTCCTTCAAAAACCTCTTAAAAACATATTCTATTTTGTTGTAATTTAAATGACAACAAACTCTAACCAACTCCAACCAGCATCTGACAGGGGTATCACACATCTGTCTGTGCGGTGTGAATATATAAATGTATAATGGCCCCAAAAATAAATCGATTAAAATAATCAATTGTATTAATTTAATAGAAAACTGGCATCTACAAATCTTTTTTGCTTTAATATATTATTAAATACTTTGTTTGAAAAGCCTTTGTGCCATTCATCCATTATTAACAATCTTTATTCATTCAAGTTTTTTCATATATGACGTTGTCATGAACAATTCATGAACATACCTCATATGTTCTACACTTTTAAAATTAAGCTGACAACTAACTAACTAGCATGTAAAACAATCTAAATCTCTTCTTTCAAATTTCATTTCATACCAGATGGGGGCAGCATCTTATTGACTGTAAAGAGACTCATAATAAATAAAACGTGAAAGAGCTGGAGGATGATACAATGCTTAAAAAAACGCAGCACGATGACGTTGGAGCAAAATATAAGCAAGAAGAATAAGAACTATGATATCTAATGCTACTGTACAAATCAGCACCACTCTTACCAATTCTATTCTTCCCTGTGAGCCAGGAACACATGGATGAGCGGATGGAGGGAGTGTAAAAAAGAGAGAGAAAAGTAAAATAATGTGATGTGATTTAAATGAGATGGAATATAGCAAAGTTGAATATAAAAGCATATTTGAGCGGAATGCTGGGTAAGACAGTGTTTTATCTTGGAAAACACTTATCACTGGAACGTAATCATGAGAAGAGGAGGATGAAAAGGATTTTCCTAAGAGAAGGGCGTTACAAAGGAACAGCTATCAGACAGGGAGAGAAATAGAGAGACATGCTACTGTACGACTGAATTCTGTGTCATTTCTTGGCTAGTCAGACTGTAGCCTATTTAGTCTGCTAGAGCAGAAATAAGTGTTGATAGAGGGTCATCACCACAGGCAGTGTTTGACAAGAGAGGAACACAGAGAGAGAGAGAGAGAGAAACAAAGGCAAAGAGAGCAAGAGAGTGGAAAAAAACCCCAAGCAGCCAAGAGTAAAGACGAGTGTTAGTCATTCTTCACAAAGGAGGCAGGATGAATGAGGCTGGGCTGACTAGAGAGGAAATCAAGAGGAAGAACCACAAATCTTCAGCTGAAAGACACAGGTTTTATTACTTTCTCCTTTCTGTACAGCTCATGTTCTTCTTCCACTGGCTATTATGTGGAACTAGGACTGCCACTTAATAAAACCAAGGAATCATCTGCTGTTCTTAGCAGTCAACAAGCAAAGAACTAAACAAAAAAAGGGTTGTGCCTTAACAATTAGTCAAAATGTCATTGGTTGGCCCCACATGTAAACTGTCTAAATACGTTTTGTTAAGTAAAAAGAAATTAAGGAATGAATTAAGAAAAGCATTTTAGTAATTAAACATAAATGTTACATATTTATTTTATTTCAGTATAATTTACATATTATAACAGTATTTATTCATATTTTGAATTAACCTTTATTTTTACATATTTAGTTTTGTACGTAATTTTTTTTAGTAATTAGTTTGCTTTTGTTTTTTAATTGATTGTTGCAATATCTATTAATTTTCATGTTAGTACTTCAGCTTATTTTTATTGGTTGCCAAGGCAACACTTTCATCTAATATTTATATTTAATTTTATTTCAGCTTTCAATTTCAATGAACAAAAAATATTTTATAGTTAACAATAAAAAAACACTGTTTTTTGTCACAATTATGTTATTTTTAAACAAATTAATGTCAGGATTAATCATATGCACATTTTTGACTGTGTCAAATACATGGAACCACATCTGCAATTCAATATCATGAGAAAAAAGGCAATACATCAATATAGTGAAAATGTGTGCAAACTAACCATTCAGTCCATTAGCGGCTACTTTCCGTGGCTGTTTTGGATCAGTGGGCAGACCAGAGGGTCTCATGCCCTCCTCAGGTGACCCTCTGTCACTGGGTGGGTCACTGCCTATGGAGTCTCCCTCTGATGGAGAAATCCTAAGCGAAAGATAAAACACAAAATCTTTCTATTCCAAAGCATGCTATGAAAACATTATGCTTTTTCACTTATTCCATCCAATCTGTCAACCAAATTTGCTTTTGATGACATTTTAAAGACATGTTATAACATTTCAAGACAATGTGGAAAAACAATGGATGTAATTAATATACATGAATTTCTACATTTATGCTCCTTTTAACTTTATATTGTCCTTGGATTTAATTCATGACAAACATGAGCAAACTCCTCCGAACCCTGACATCCTCATCTTGACAGACAACAATATTTACCCTTCATCAAGTTTTGATGAGGCATGTGTCTCCAGGGTAAATGCAAGAGGACGATGACCTAATCCTGTCATGCTTTTAAAGAGCACTTTCAGATCTAATGCGACCGCACAAAGGTTCATGACATGGTCATGAGACCATTACCTATTCACTACTCTTTTTGTCTACAGCTTTTTGACTTACTAACCATTTTAATTACTAGCAATTTATTAATCTCTGACTGGCTATTTTAGCTTCGACTAGTTGGTATGTGTTACTCATGCACAGACACAAAAATTATAATTCTTTTTTTTCTCTTTTCTTTTCTCTATCTTTATTTTAAATCTAGTCTAGAAATATGGATTATTCCATTTAAGCAACAAAGAATATAAAATAATTAAATAACCTCTGTATATTTGTAACAAGTATTCAGGTACTTGTAATGTTTGACATGAGATCTGTGGTAATTTCACCCCTAAGACCCTTCTATTGATTAGAGTGTGAGATGTAATCCTTTTAAAAAGCTTTCTATTGATCAGCAGTCGACTCACTCTTAGCTACAATCCTGCCTTTAAATAAATTAACAAGTTATTTTAATAAGAGCTTACTGCAGCACAATACAAAACGGAACCACTGTGTTATTGCACGTGGATTTTTTAATACTAGATTGTGGTTCAAATTTTAAAACTAATAATGAGCAATACTTTATCTTGGAAAATTAATTAATGTTTGTTAATGCGTAAGTGAATAAAAATACAATTTTCAATGTTCACATTAGTGCATTAACTCAATATTAACTAATAAAATAGTTTTAAAATTGCATTGGTAAATGAATCAATAAATACTGTATATGCATTGTATGCATTACATACTTCTTTTTATTTCTTATTAAAAACAAACCTCTGATACTAGCAACAATGAAAAAAAAAAGAAAAATGCTTTAGATATAACGAATGCAGTCAACTAATGATGTTACCAAAAGGAACCTCAAATTAAAGTTTTAACAAAAACTGTGTTAAAATGGTTGGTCCTGAATATCAAAGAAGCATTTATCAGACTCACTGGCCCCTGCGCCGCTGGCCAGTGCGGGAAGCTTTGGAGGAGGTTTTGGACTTTGGTGTGGGCACCTCAGCGTTGTCAGCTGGGCTCTGTTCCTTGGCGGTCACAGGAAGTGGCAACGGCTCCTGGATGACCATGAGATCATCCTTACTATGCTGGCCCATGTGCAGCTTGGCAAAGTCAAAACCCTTCACGCTGGGCGTCTGCAGCTAAAGACCACCACCCCAGAGAGAGGAAAATGTTAATTTGGAGAAGCAAAATTAATGCAGAAGGATGTTTGTGAAGTAAACGGAGGGATTGCAAAAGGGAGTGAGGGATGAAAGTTAAACGACCAAATGTTTATTTAAAACTGCTCACAAGCACAAGACAGAATCAGGTCAGGCTTTGGTCCAGTCATCTTAGCAGAGACGTCAATGTCACAGCGCATGTACACGAGGCATAAAGATAGAATATGAATTTCCATAGTCCACAGATTGTCACAGCGTCATAAGAATACATTGAGCAAGAGGACAGTAATTGCCTCTCATAGAGACAACGAGAAGAGTGAGTATTCAAAATGGATGCACTTGATTAGAGGTCAGCAGACTGACCGCGGGCCAGACCAGCTAGACGGGCTGTAATAGCCTGTCTGTCTGCAGCACTCTAAAGGATTAAATGAACCAAACAAACACAACAGCAGAGAAAGCTAATTCACACCAGCCTTTTCAAAGACCAGCAGCCACTAAAATAACACTGAAGTCTTAAAAAAAAAAAAGAGATTTAAAGGTACAGTTCACCCAAAATGAGAATGATTCAAAATAAAACATTGTTCACCCACCTGTGTAAATAAACCTTTTGTGTGAATTTTTAAAGTGCCCCTTTTATGGATTTTTGAAAATTACCTTTCATGCGGTGTCTAACATAGCTCTAAGTGAACGAAAACACCATGAGGTTTTAAATCTGAAAGTGCACCTTGTATAAATTTATTGTCTCTCAAAAGAAAAACTCTGACTTTAATGATTCGACTCTGAATCATTAAAACGAGTCAATTTTTTAAATGAATCTTAAACATTTCATGTTGATGACAACATGAAACATTAACATATTTCCCGCCCACTTGTTGGTCTTTTTGCATTGGTCTGAATAAAAAAGTTCTTCATTCTTTAGGTACCGCTTATAGCGGTTTCCCCGGTAACGCTGTCCACAAATGCTGCTTTATCCTTTTTTTAACATGATGAAATAAAAAAAGAGACCAATCACACTGATCACAGCAGATCACTCAGGGGAGGGGTTTGGAAAAATTAATTGTTAAATTAATTGGTTGGGAGTCGTTGAGCAAATAAGGTAAAAATAAATGCATATTATACAAAAATGAAAGCGTTTTGACCTTGCAAAACCAAAATATGAACCTTTTATTTCCCAAAATAGGGGCACTTTAAGAATATTCTAGCCACTTATTTCAATGTAATGAAAATAAATGAGGACTAGATCAAAACTGATTTAAAAAAAAAAAAAAGAGGATTATATTATATATAAGAACGTCTAGGTTACGTACGTAACCCACGTTCCCTGAAGGAGAGAACGGAGACGTTACACATGGGAACTCGCCAGAGAGACCGTTTTGCCTTTGAGCTTTATACAAAAGGCCAATTAATATTGGC
>JAUCMS010000034.1:17573935-17585448 GCA_032357445.1 Enteromius radiatus
CCTGATTCTGATCATTTGAATGGGTGAGCGAAAACTTTTGGTAATATAGTGTATATATATATATATATATATATATAATTAAAATAATAATTTAAAATAAATAACTGAATGAACAAATGTATTTTCTTTGGGTGAATTTAAAATATATACGTGTAATATAATTAAAATTAAAATAGAATACAGAATCATATGACAAGTATAAAATGTAAAAGTATCAAAATTTGGGCCATTGCATCACATTTCTTCAACTCTTAATACGCTTTCCTAAGACTGACAACAAGTCGTTCAGAAAACCGACTCACTGGTCAATTTTGAAAATATGTAGTTTAGCTTACGCCTAGACACAACCCATACAAATACTGGAAAAATTAGTTAGAGATAAACATTAGATCAGATAAACATTTATTTCACTACAATAATGATGCAGTGATTTCTGGGAACAGCTGACTCATGACTAAACGAATGAGTTGCATCACTGAAGTGAACAGTCTACATGAACTCATTTGCTAAATGAATCAGCCTGTCCAATGCCAAGAATAACTGAGAGTGTGAATAGGCAGTGTAGTGGATAGCCAACTAATATACAATTCTGATCTTTCAAAGCTGTCTAGCATCCGGCTACAGAGTCATTTAAAACACTCTGTGAGAGACGAGATAAGCAGCTCAGACTCACAGGAGCCCTGACTGATTAGCAATATCACTGGCACATCAGCAGACATAAGACTAAAACAAAACAAAACGACAACATGACCTACAGATGAACCTTACATTATAAAGTAAGAGGAAATCTCATGAGAAACAGTGCTTCAGGATCCCAGAATACATTTCATTTGAATCATTACACAGCATTTTCAGTCTCTCACCTTCTGTCTTTGTTGGACGGTGCTCATGGTGTCTGGCTGGAATTCCAGTTTGTCAGTGCGGCAAAGTTTCCAGTACAGGATGGTTATTATAATGACGACCACCACCACAGGCACCACCACCCCTACAATTATCCACGTGTTGGTCTTCTCTGTGTCTGAGGGAGGCGAAGCCTGTTTGTCCACAGCTGAACATACACAGAGGTAAAGAAGTATAAATATATAAATTACTAAAGACTTATAATGTTCTTTCTTTGAAAGTAGAAAGTTATGATCATAAAAGCCACATTTATTTGCACAAAAGTACAGGAAAAACAATAATATATTGTGAAATATTATTACAACTTAAAATAACTGTTTTCTTTTTGAATATGTTTTTAAAATATTATAATAATTATAATTTATAATATTTTTTTTTCCAAAGCTGAATTTTCAGCAGTCATTACTCCAATTTTCAGAGTCATATTATTATCGGTGTTGAAAACAGACAAGCTATTCTAATTTTGTGTGAAATAATAAATTATATTCACATTATTTGTTATTTTTTTAGACCCATTATACATTTTAATCTTGCAGCGATGTATATGTCTTTACTATAATGCATACTTACTAAATAAAAGTATTAATTCAACAAAACTTGCAGTATTAAATTATTAATGTACTTAAATATTAACTTTAAGTAAGCATTAGATATTGGCAATCTAAATATGAAAAAACAGCAGGCACGGTTAAATATCTACAATCTCGAACATTATTTACTATGATAATTTGCATACATTGAAAATAAAAAATATAAAAATATAAAATTCAACTTAACAGCAACAGCAACCATAATTTGGTTGGCCTGTTTTGTAGCTGTAAAATCAACTGTAATTGTCGATTTTGAGCTAAAATGCAAGATGTTATACAACAGGAAGCTACTAAATTTAGTCTAATGAATCTAATGTTTATGCTGTGGGTGATGCAGTTGTAAGTCTGCCACATATAAACGTTACATAAAAAGGCAGAGCTCTCTTGAGATGTCATGCTATCTGAACTAACCTCTTTGACGTTTGGAGCAGTAGAAATAAAGAATGCTACCACAAAAAAAAAAAACAACTAAAAAAAAACACTGCCTGCTGTTATCATCAATCAAAATCACTTAAATGCTTTTTTAGCATTGTTTTTTATTGTTATAGTTTTGGTTCACTGCGATTCTATATTATATAGTTCTCTCTCACAGGTCTTTTCCAATGAAAAGAATTAAAAGTCTTAATGCTCACGCTGTGCTAATATTCCCTGGACACGGTATCCCATGATGATCGCTCCATGCTGCACATCAAGACTGTTGAGCATGCTGGCTGTGGTTGCTGCGGGAAGTCTCTGTCCATTAGCTCCTTCCACAAAGTAGATAATCTCCACAGGGTTGTCAGGGCCCACAAGACGAGTGGTCTTTACAATCTGTGGAAAAGTGGAATAAAACATTTGATATGCAATTCAATTCACTGCATTGCTTTTTTTTTTTTTTTTTTTGCAATTTACATATTGTTAAAAAGCACTGAGGTAAGATAAAAAACTTCAGGCATCTATGGCATATTCTCATTGTAAAATTCTGACCTAGGCAAAAAACATTCTCAGAGTCTGTGTAGGTGTAATTTCATTTTAGACAATTAAATGTTGGATTAGGACCAGTCCAATTTCTGAAAGAATTATTTAGACACATTTTTGGAGTGAATCACGTAATGAACATAGCATTGTTTTCAGCAAACTTCATCTTCAATTTTGGTCTGTTCCTTGCAAAAAGATTATTGCTGTTACTGTTTAATAAAACTAAACTATTAAAAATTGGTTTAAAGTGAATTTTTTATTTAATTTAAATATTAATATTCGATAAAACTGAACACACAAAATGTACAATTACTCAAAATTAAATACGTTTAAGTACCAAAATTACTAAAAATAAAAAAATCAAGCTAAATAATTGTTCTAAAAAAAACAACAAAAAACTAATGACAAAAGATCTTACATTTTAGTCTGTTGCTTTTAGTCTGTTAAAATTAAAATATTATTATTAGATAAAAAACATTGCACAAAAATCTGAAATAACTGAATATTAAATAAAATACAAAATAAAAAAGTAAAACACATTTAATTACTAAAACGAATGAAAATCAAAAATTAAAAAAATAAGTTAAAATATTAAAAAATACTATAAAAGTATATAAATAAGACCAAAACAACACTGGAATAAGTCACTTTTAAAAGGCTTTTATGGTGCTTTTAGAGCTTAGCAGCCCCAGTTCGCTTTTACTTGCATTTAATTAAAATGAGTAGATATTTCTCAGAAATTCTTCTTTTATGTCCCACAGAAGAAAGAAAGTCAAACAGAGTTATTTTTCTGGGCAAATTATTCCTTTAAACTTTTAATTCCACATAATTGTTCCTAACACGCAAACACATGAATCAGAACTCTGAACAGGATACAATCAGCTTTTTAAAAATGAAATGCCTTCCTGACAAAAACCCAGAAAGGCTTTCAGAGAGACTGAGGGTCTAAAAGACGAGTCTAATAAATGTCCTAGTCTCTAGAGTTATTGGGGTGGAAAAAGAGCACAGCAATGTGTGGACCTCACCTGAGCTTGACCTACATTAAGAGCCCTGAGTAGTGAACCCTCACTGGCCAGCGACGTTAAAAGCTCATTTTGAAAGTGCTGCTACCTCAGGGTGCATTATCAAAAACAGTACAGAGGACGGCTGCACAATGTCATCTTAACAGTACATTCGAGCTTAGCAGACTGTCGTCATCCTACATTCACTTTAAGAGATATTCCAGAATTCATCACCTCTCTAAAATTAGAATTGACATCACTGGGCCTCATTAACACAGCTGGATTCATTCTCAGTTAATTAGCGGTCATTAACAGACCTTAACAGAACTTTATTAACACAGGTCACTTAGAAACCATAACGTCAGCCAATCAGCAATCGGGTCACTATGAAATACAAAAATCTTCTCTACGTAGGCAGAACAAGCAATTAATGGTTTAAGAATCACTCTAGCTGTCTGCAAGCTGTGTTCAATAATTTATCTGAGATTGCAGCTGGAGTATGACACTCCGACAGGGGTGAAATGGTTGTTTTTGTGTGGCTCTGCAGGCCAGGGATGAATAGGAGGGTGTTGCCATGGATACTCCTTGCCCCTGAATGATGATGATGTGCGGAGGGAGAGCAGGTGTGGAGAAGCGCCACAAAGACAGAGACTGATTAAGAATCCAGAGAGGCATTAGACATGCACACAGGGAAAGCTCTATAAATGTATCCAATGAGCTCACGCGTGGAAAGCAAGAAGAGAAAATATAAGGTTGCATAACACGGATGATTTACAAACCTGCACGCTGTTGTTTCCCACACTAGTTGCTCTTTTAAAGCGACGACTCGTACCCAATGCATCGCCAAGCAATTGAGCCAGTCTCCGCTCAATCGTAGCTTTGAAGATATTGTCGCTCACACTCTGATCCAACACTCCCAGCAACACTGAACATGATATGTAAAACATGACATTAAGGGATTGCAATGACTTATTGGATATTCATCTGAATATTTGATAGTACATTAAACTACTGTTCAACAGTTGGGGTAGGTTTGTTTTGGAAAGCAGTCTCTTATGCTCACCAAAGCTGCATTTATTTGATTAAAAACACAGAAAAAGCAGCAATATTGTGAAGCATTATGACAAATTTAATTGTTTAAACTATTTTATATTTTAATGTTTTAAAATGTAATACATTTCTGTGATGCAAAGCTGAATTTGAATTTGTCATGCTGCTTAATATTTTCATGGAAACTGTGATAAACTTTTATTAATAGAATGTTATTTGAAATAGAAAAAACATAGTAATACTATAAATGACTTTTCTGTTACTTTTGATCAATTTAATGCATCCTTGCTGAAAAAAGTTTGTACTATAATTCAAAATAAAGTTTTTTTTTCACATAATATATGCGTGTGTGCTGTGCATATTTATTATGTGTATATAACTGCATGCAGACGCATGTATACATTTCAGAAAATATGTTCATGTTAAATATATTTATAAATATAAATTACATGGATATATAGACATGTAAATATATGTGAACAGTTTTAAAATATATGTATGTGTGTGTATTTATATATACATAATCGATTTGTGTGTGCTTTGTATATTTATTATGTCAACAAAAACTTTTATTTTAAGTCTGATTAGATTAATGGTTTGACAGCAATGATAATAAAAATATTAATTTCTCCAAAAATAAAATACTGACCCCTAACTTTTGAATGGTAGTGTACTTTGAGATGACAGTGTTTTAAGCCTAATATCAGCAGATCAGTACCTGTTCTAACCCACGAGGAACGAAGCAGTTGGGTTGTGTTCAGCTCTGGGTAGTGGAAAGCTAATAGTGAAGAGAAGGAAAAAACATCAAATATGAAATACTATTATTCAATTTTCATTACATACAGAAAACCTCACTGAAGCTGATATCCAGGTAATTGCAGCTGCTTTAAAAGCTAGAATACCAGTAGAGTGACCACGATCTGGCCAACTACACTGTTATAAAACCACTGTTGTACATTGCAGTTGATTTGCAAGTGTATTTATGTAGTTATACAGAAATCAGTGTGTGGACTCACGTTCTGCAATTAGCCGCACAGGGTAGCCCAGGTAGTAGCTGTATTCGACCACACTGAGCTGTCGAAGCTGGGCGCTCACCTCTGTCCCTGGCACATACCCCTGCATATCGCGCACAGCAAAAGTGATCTCCACTGGAACCTTCTGCTGTTGTGCCGCCATTTCCACAGCACTCATGGTGATGTTTAAAATCTACAAAACAACACAGTCTCTAAGATATAGCAAGCAATGAGACATCAGGATTAGAGATTAAGTCTCCAGAAAGGAATTTTAGAAATTATCGTAACATAAAATATCTTTGTACAAGATATATTAGAGTATCAATCAAACATCTAATATAAAATTCCATTATTAGAATATATTTTAAAAAGTATTTAAAGTGTTTATTTGCTAAAACAGAGAAAATTGTTGTTTTACTATTTTAACATGTTTTTATTGCGTTAGTTAGCTGTAATTTGTGTTATTTTTAACCAAAATTAAAATAACTCTACCGCAGTTTCTTGGAAATTGATTGAAATGCACAATGGAAAAAAACATGATTTTTGAAAATGATGAGAAATGGAGCTATCTGTTTTTGCAAATCTATTCTTCAAGTATAAACCAATTACAATTAATAAAAAAGAATAAATAATTTAGATGCTAAAACACAATTATAATTGCTAAATAAATTAAAACATAAAATCATACACACTTTATCCTTGATTCTCAGCACAAGTCTCTTCATTCACACTCACTGATCTATTAAAGAAGCGCATACACATTCTGAACGTAACTGAATGACATGAATAAGAGCCATTCGTTTTGTTGCCTTGACAACGCTTGAATTGAGCAGTCCTGCGCTTTCCTTATCCAATCAGACCAAACAGCTAGAGACGATGTCATTCCACTGCACTGAAGGCAATCGAACCTTGAATTCACATCACTTAACCGAAGTAAAAAGCATGCTCCTTTCTTGCTAAAATCAAAAACTTGCTTGTTCACATAGTGTAACTCTCCATTGTATCATTTACATTATGTAGCAGTTGTGTATGTTTAAACTAACCTAAACTAAATAAGCAGTAATTAAGAGGATTTGAAGGAGTTCAGTGTCTGGTTATTGGTGTTTGAAACTCAGCTGAGCTCTTAATACCATAAGCTGGGTAAAGCAGTTAACGTACATTCACAGTGAAGTTTGTGGACTCTTGTGAGCGTTGGCGGACTTCAGATAAAGCTGTGATCAGACCCTTCTCTGCCTGCTCACTGAAGGTACACATTCGCACATCTACATGGATGGGTACAAACTGAAGAACTGCAGACAGACAAAAGACACACATATAGTCATATAGCAACAACAAATAAACACCAGAGAGAATAGTGAAGAACTGTGTAAAGCTTCCTCTGCAATTACCTGTATGAACATGGTACTGCAGACCTGGTACAGGACTGATGGGTGAAACACTGATAAAGGAGCTGGTGGACCGAGCAGAGATTCTCAGGGCATTAATGACTGATATGGCAGTATAGACCACTGCACCAGACACAACACGAAACACAAAGTCTGGAGGAGCTTTCACTACCTACAACACACAAAAGAACATGTATAGTATATTTGTAATTTCAAATCATTTTAGAGCACAATGAGAAATATTAAAATTCCTTTCACTGGGCCTTGAAAAGTGAAGGCTTACACAGAATTGTTTTTGATGCAAGGAGTTACAAAGAACAAGTTGGTTCCCATTGAGCTAAATTAGGTGTTGTTTGTTCATGGGGACCCAAGAGATAAAACAGGAAGGGATGATTTTATCTATATGTTCCACTGACACAACACTGGATCACAAAACATGTTTTAAGCTTCTGGGGTTTCTTCTCTATAGCTTTCTCAGCATGAATAAAAGCCATTGTTAACTTAAATAGGTAATTCTTGAGATATCGAAAATTAAACATACACATAATAAAAATATCTGATCCCTAAATACCATACGTTTTCAACAATGTTGCAAATTCAGTTTATGCAATAAATGGGAATATCGCAAAAACTACTTTTGTGCGTGTGCAATATTCCAGCCATATTCCATTTTAACACATTTCTTTGCATTTTTCTATACAAAATATGCATTCAAATATGCACAAAAACCTACATAATGTTCTTTTAAATAAAATATTTCTTGAATTATGTTAAACGTTTTTGCATCATTAAAAACATGTAGCTTTGTATTTTTGCAAATAAACTTTGCTTTGGAGTAACAAAAACATTGTTAAAAGTACAAATATTCCACAATCTGGCAATTACTGAAAACATCATCTACAATAAAAAGGTATTTGTGATTGTAGTTGTATTGTCTGCTACACTTGTAACAATTGATGCCACTGATTTAAATCAGTAAAGACATGAACAAAACAGAGAAAAACAAATCCATTCATGTCCACAGTACCTGTAGCTCCACAGAGCGGTTATATTCTGCTTTGAGAATCTCTCTGACTTTGGCCTTGGCATATCCAGCTGTGGACCCAGGAGGAAACCCTATAACAGAGCAAGTATGTTTTTTTTTTGGGGACCTTAAATATTAAATTAAAATATATGCTTGCATGGTTGCTAATCCAGTCATTGCTTAAGGTGCTTTAGTGTTTTAAGTATCAAGCACATCCTCAAAAATGGACATGAGCACCTTTTTGGTAGTACAGAGTACAGCAAATACATTTTTGTTATGTCTTACCAACTCTGATCAAGTAGGTGTCAGGTTTAGTGATGTTGCAGAGATATTTCCGGGTAGTGGTTGTTGGGAGGGTTGTGGATTGGGTTGTAACTGATGTGCCGTTGGAGCTTGGTATAGTGTAAGGCACCACAGTAGTGTCATTTTTTAATACCGGGAAGGACGTGGTTGTGAGGCTACCAATCAGTGTGGTGTCATCGCTATCAGTAACCATGGTGTCAGGTGTTGTTCCAGACATGAATCCTTCATCAGCCATCACTGTTGCAGGAGGGGTGGAGGTGATGTTGAAGGTTGAGTCAGTTGGGTTTTCAGAAACACTGATAATGCTGGTTACTAAAACAGTGGGAAGTACACTACTAGGAAAGATGGTCTCTGTTAGAAGTGAGGTGATAATCCATTGGCTGTCATTAACAGAAGACACACTATCTGGTTCTTTTGTCACTGGAGGTGGGCTGGTCACCAGTAAGGAAGGGTTGTAAGGTATAAAAGGTGTTGTAGCCAAATCAGTGGTTGAGTTTGTATCTACCAATGAAGTTGAAGGGTCTATTGTTGGTGTAAATGACGGCTCCAAATATGGCAGTGTAGTATCTGTTAAACTTGGTTCAACTTCAGAGGGATCCAAGATAGTGGTGTTCAAAGGTTCAAATCCAGAGATATCTGCTGATGACTCCTCAGTCCAGGAACTGTTACCTGTAGGCTGTAGATCTTCATCAAACAAAGCTGTTAGCATGTAACTTGGGTCAACGGTGTGGGTTCTAGTGCTCACAATGTGTGTGGTGCCAACCGGAATGAAAGAGAAAACACTAGAGGTCGTCTGGTTGGCAGCGGGCTCTGGTAAGCTACCATTGTCCTTGGTCAACTGGATGGTGTAGTACTCTAAACTATTCATGTCTGGTAAAAGAACATCGGTGGGCTGCACTGTAACAGTGACTGGCCAGTCAGATGCCAATTCTGAGCTTTCGTTGACAGACTGGTTCTGGTTTAAGACATCTGAAGTTGTTGGGAGAATGGGTAAAGAATGGACTCTGGTTGGCTGGATGGTTGAAATAGTGTGGCCAATGTCTGATGGCAAAATACTGGTGAAAACTGGAGGTCTTGACGTGGGAGAGGGCACAACGGTAGTAAAACTCTGAAAGATTGTTATGTGTTTGGTCATGTCATTGGTGGCCCCATTCAAGGTTGAATTGCTATTAAAACTGGAACTTTCAACAGGTTTGCTGGAGAAAGAATTACTAACACTGATAGAGGAGGGATACAAATGTTTGCTGGAAAATGACATCACCATTCTTGAGGGGAACGTGGTGTCATAGGTTTCTGAATTGGAGTCCTCAAAATCATACACATCAGTCACTAGATTGCTAACCATTGAATAGTCGTTGCCTTCAGATCCCATGAAGGACATTGTTTCAAGGTAATCTCCAGAGCCATACTCCACATACATAGTGTTGGTTGGGAAAAGGTCTTCAGGCGGGCCCATAGTTGGCTCGACAGAAACCGATGTCATTTGATGGTGTACAAAAACCACATGACTTGGCTCCAACTGCTGATGGCCAAGCTGGGTGTTGGGGTCATGGCTGGTTTGCAACTGAAGGTCTTGGATTCTGCTAGATGGTTCCAATCTGTCTCCAAAAGGATCCTCAGAGTTGTTGACTCCCACTGTCCCATACTGCGTTTGAGGGGAAGACACAGGAGGCTCGTCAGGAGAATCTTTTCCAACTGAAGGCAAGCTAGACGGCACAGATGAACCTGTAGTCTGTGATATTTGAGGAGCTGGGTTGATAGCAGACCAAGATAAGGGCACATTATTGGAGGTAGGCACTGGAGAATTTATTTGTCGAGGCTGTCTGGAGGAACCTTTGGAGGTATGTCCAACTCCCTCTACAGACTTTAAGGAAAGTAAAGGAGGTGTGGCAATAGGCTCTGGGCTTGTGGCAGAGTTCAGGGAGTAAGCGAACACCGATCCAGTGCTAACATTGTGATTGTAATTCTCTGTGGCTTTGGATGGATCCGAACTAGGTGAAAGAGAAATTCCAGACAAGGCGGAGAACTCATTATGTAGCACTTCTACTGAAGGTTCATTTGGCAGGTTTGGAGCCTCCAAAGGCCAGACTAAGGGAGACACAAAGACAATAAAATCAAATAAATGAAATTATATAATGCAAACTGAAAAAGTAGCAACAAAACTATGTGGAAATCAATGCACAGATCTACCTAATCACTGAAATATTGTAACTACACATTAGTATACAGTTTTGTTTACTTAGTTTCATTGCTGGAAAGTGAAACAACTCCAGCGTAAGGCTTAAAGCAGCCAGTTATTTAAAAAGCAGCTACAGAAAATGAGCAAAGAAACATCATAACACAGTCTAGCACAAGTATTGTGCACTTTTAAAAATACTGACGTTATAATCAAGGTTAAATATGTTAAAGGTTAAGTCATTAGGAGAAATATTGATTTTGAACTGAATGATGTCAACAAATTACATCAATCAGGCCACACCAAAATACAAAGTGAAGCACAAATGCACAGTGATATCACTGGATGCTATTTCACACAGTTACATCAAACAGTTTGAGTTCTGAGGACTTTCATCATGCCATTGCACTCAGATGCTTCAAGGCTTTGCTCTTGCATAAGTCGCATTGTCGTGATTACCCAAGTCACAATCTCACACATGTGTGGTAGGTTTGGAATGTGCCAAGGCCACGAAACAGGAGAGTATTTAAATAATTAAGCAAGCTACTTTCAAGAAGGACTCCTGAAAGCAGTATCGGCACGTCTGGTTTATATTCCACTACACGTTTTATAAACTTTCCATTTGCATTGCTTTTTTATGGTTGGTGCAGAGGTTGGACATAAAAGCTGGCAGTGTTTGGCTTGGTATTCAGAAGCAGCTGCGCCGTAATGAAATGACCCATTCTGAGACGAAGGATGGAAGGCAAAGGTTAGAAGCTTCTTAATGAAGCATAAGTGTGCAAAACAGTTTCATGGCCTTTTCAGATGAGACTAGTTTTCCCCCGAGCTTAGGTAAATTATTCCTCCTCGTTTTACAGTATTAAGGTCAATATTTCAATGCATGATCACAAATGTAATGCCAAAAAATAATATTTTAAGCTACATTTTTTCAAATATAGTGTCGCTTTGTATCAACACATGCCATATAGCATAAAATTTCTAACATTTGTGGGGTTTAGTGCTATGATAAACATACTGTAACTCATTGGTAGGCCTGACACGATAACAAATTTTGCTGGACGATAAATTGTCCAAGAAATTATCGCGATAAACGATAATATCGTCGATCTGAGAC
>JAUCMS010000034.1:17604949-17637394 GCA_032357445.1 Enteromius radiatus
CCGCTGATTATAGAACCGGATTTACTCACAAGATGCGCAATAAATATCGCGCGATGATTATCGTGCAGCCCTAATTTCCATTGATCATTTTTGTGTGATTTTGTTGTCAGCACATTCAACTATATAAAGAACAAAGTATTTAATAAGAATATTTAATTCATTCAGATCTAGGATGTTATTTAAGTGTTCCCTTCATTTTTTTGAGCAGTGTATATACATTCACGTCATGTGCAATTATCATATATTTATTACTACTCTTCATATATATATATATAGTATATAGAGTTCATTTGCAAAAAACAATTAATCTCAATCAATCTGCAGTTTTTTTAAACACCAACAAAAATTAATAAAATAAAACATGATAACATAAAAAAATAAGGTTTTTGGGGGGGAAAAAAGCAAAAAAAACTTGAGGTTTTTGCAAATAAACTCATATATATATATATACACACACACACATACATACCAGAGAATATCACCTGACAATTTTATGAATATTATAATGAATCACATACAAAATGACAGAATGAAATTACTGCTAGAGAAAATACACAAAATCTTATAGTTACTAAAATATAGTCTCTTACTGTAACAGCTAGCTCCAATCTTCACACTGCTCCTCCTATATGAGTTTTGATATGAGTTTTGGTTAACCAGCATTGTTTTTGGTGGTTTCTAAAATGTCTGGTTATAGTGTGCAAATGCATAGTTTTGTTTTTTTTTGTAATGTAAAAAAAAAGAAAGAAAGAAAGAAAGAAAGAAACTCACAACGACAGCATGAAATTACAAGACTGATGCCGTGACTTAACAGTTTAATGTAAATCCAAGACAAAGTGTGATTACATTTCTACACATATACAATATGCATATGTGAGCATACAAATTTCCTTTAATAACTCGATTCACCTTGGAGACCGAAAAATGATCAAAAGTAACAGTGAATAACAAGCTATAACATAGTTCACCACGACGCGAGCCCCTTCACACCCTACAGTTAGTAAATAGAACGATTAAAATAACTATATTCTTCTATAACCCCCAGGTTTGTTAAAAATCCTCCATGAATTTACACTGCTATCATTAGTTGTTGAAGCCTAATAAAATTCACTCAGGTTTTTTTTTTTTTTTCTACAACGAAAATTATTAAGAGAAGCACACAACATTTGTAATGGTAACACAAGCGCTTAGTAGCAAGTACTCAATGTTTAGGAGTTAAATCATTCTTATTATTGTCATTATTATATTCATTTAACATTCTATAAAGCCAGTAAAATATCCATTCTCATAGCATACTTAATAATATTAGCCTAAGGTACAGGGTACATATAATGCTACGTTAACAGATTGAAATAATGAGACATCACACTTCTTCAAATCCCCAATAAACAAAGCAAAATTATAATAATTATAATAAAAAAAGGACAATAAACAAAGAAGTATACCTGGAAATACTGCAGCACACAATAGCTTTGACAACAACTAATGTGATACACACTACTGAGAAAACCATACAGCAATCGACAAAAATCAGGGGTCGGGGGTCGGATGCTTTCTTAGGTCTTGAAACATCGTAGAAAAATATTTAGTTTTTACATTTGACTGTGAATGTTCACTGCTGTGCAAGTAGAAAATTGTTCACGTCTTCGATGGCTGCACAAACGGCTACAGTGCATCACAGCTACATAACGGGTTTACTGTGGCGACTCGTGTGGTGAGTGACGTTTCTGCACAAATACGTTCACTGGTGATTCGTATCTACGTGTGAATACGTTACGCTTTACACGCTCGTAGTAATGTTGCTCTGTAATACACACTCCTGACAGAGACTTTGCTGTAGATTAAACAACAACAACAAAAAGTTGACCGATGAGTGTTCTTGGGCATAATGATTATTGTTTTGCTTTTTTTTGGTTCTAAAACAACACATGAAGATGGCCGTATTTGACATATTTGGCCTCTTAGCACATTCATATACAAGTTCAATGGTGCATTAACCCCTAATGCTTCCGTTTCAGCCCACACAGGAGAGACAAACCAAGCAGAACAAAGGGAGCTTTACAATTGTGGAAGTACTGTGGCCACTTCAATGACAAAAAAATAACAAAAATCCATTGGGATTTCTGCAAACTTGGAATTAATTCACGATCATGTGCTTTACAAGTGTTGATTTTGGATGCCATCCAGGGTTTGACTTTTCAGTCCTTATATTTGCAGAATCCATCGCTTTCGGTAACGTCGCAAGCTGGGTTATGATTGGAGGTTGTATATTAATGAAGCTAAATGTGTAACAAAACCCCTCAAATCACCAATACAACACATATTTATGGTTCCCTAAAGCATCATGCGCAGTTGACAAACGAGAAGGCAGAATTTGGATAGATGGAAAACAAAATTGCATTAATGCGTCTTTCTAACGCATTTTGGTAGCTTAAAATGACTGTATACACTCTCCAATGTACACAGATCAGACATACTGAAAAAAAAAAGTTCATATGCTTCAGCTTTCTATGATTTAAATTAATTAACTGCATAATTAGGATTAAAATGAATTAGAATTTGGGTAAAATCAATGCTAGATCAAGTGAAATTGATTGATTACTAGCCGGATCAATCCAACATAATCGTGAAGTGTTGATAAGATATTTTAGTCTGAAAATTTACATTACTAATAACCAATTGATTCAATTCATATGAAACTCTTCATTTATCTAGGCGATTTTTACCCATGGCGTTAAAACCAAAAGAACAAAAAAGCTGAAATTTAAAGCTGCAATGTGTAATTTATGCATCATTAATAGAATCAAGAAAGAAATCAAAACCAAACAAAACACACTCCCAGTTTTTCATTGGTTGAACTAACAGCCACGCCCACATCGCACACCATTGGTGAATCTAACGCTGCAGTGTGAAAGCAACCCGGTGTTCAGTGTTTATACTCTTATAAGAATTACACACAGCAGCTTTAATAACTGAAATAAAGCATTAATGTGTGACTGACAAACAACAACAACAACAACATAAGGGCCTTTTTTCTTACACAAATCCTCTTAGATTCAAAAATGGGAGATTTGTCCACACTAACACTGACAAAATGTACGGGAAAAGTACAAAACAATGGATTATACTGTGCTAACAGCAACTGCACTAAGCTCATAAGAGTGCATTATTTTTGTCATCTATATTTTGTCTTCTACTGGTACTTTTCTGACACCGACCTGATCTAACCTGTATTTTTTTTTCCAAATGTCAGTGAAACTCACTCTGTCTTCTCCATTACAGCAAGAGACACGTCTTTGCATTAATGACATGCTGAAATTCTTTGGTGGGAAGAACAAAAAGTCCTTAAATGCCAGCGGAGTCCAGATTTGGTCATTCAGGCCGGTCCCTGTGAGGTGAGAGAGACTGGAGACTACAGATCAGTGCCGTCAGAAACGGCTCCTTCCGGAATGGAATGTTTTATGCGACTAAATTCGAAGGAGCCTTTCTCAACTGTGTGCTTCAATGAGCATCCAACTTAAGCTTAAACAAATATTTGACAACAACAACAACAACAACAAAAAAGCTATTGGCATCCTAAGTCATAACACAGCTTTATGAATCAAGCTGACAAGCTAGCAAACCAAAGGCTTGGGTACAACATAACTGGTATCAGATCTTGGCCAAGCACATGGACAAGGTCTGTGCTTCTTATCAGACGAGGGTCCACATATGAATATTAAACATCACAGTTACATATCGACCACCAGAAATCAAACACATGATGCTTGACATATGACAAAGAAATTAATAAACATCCACGAAATTGATTGCAACACTCTCTATGAGAACACAATATAGCTAGAAAAGTAAAACAATAAAACAGAAGTAAAAACTAGTTCAAATGCAAGTTCTGTGGCATGAAGTGAGACCAGAATAGGATATATTTGATACTCCATAAGCATGTGCCCATAAGAAGACATAAAAATGAAAAAGCAAAATAAAATAAAACACTGTGTCCTAACCAGGCGCATAAAATAAATCATTTAATCAGAATCACAGCCGAGCAAATCTTTTTCTTTCCTTTTAATGAATGAATTTGAATCCAATTTGAAGTAAACTTTTGATTACTTTATTTGTGTTATTTTGTATTCCTTCCGTACTTACATAATTCAATTTTATTTATGGTTATTTTTAGTCTCTTATGTTTATAATGGATGCACTTATTTAACAAACAATACAGTAAAATTGTGAAATGTTATTGCAATTTAAAATAATGGTTTTCTACTTTAATATACTTTATGTATATTTGAATTTTTAGCATTATTATTTCAATCTTCAGTGTCACATGATCCTTCAGAAGTCATTCTAACATGATGCTTTGGTGCTTAAGAAAAAATGTATTATTATTTGTGAATTTTATTATTATTTTTTGAAGAAAAATTAAATGCATTATTATGATCTCTGTATGTCTTACGGCAACTTTCGTTCAATTGAATGCATGTTTGCTAAACAAAAGTATACATTTCTTCATGAAAAGCAAATTCGAATTTACCCAAAACTTTTGAAAGGTGTTTGACATAAAGTACTATATAGCGTTATTGCAGAGCACATGGTTAGGACACTGTGTAAATGATTGGCTAGCATATCAATGCAGAAAAAGACAAGCATTGGCCCACAGTTTTCTACACTTTTGATATCTCTGTACTGACTGACACCTGTAGCGTAAGTGATTCCTACGGTAAGACATACAGTGAAAAATACAAAGCCAATATTGATTTCCGGTGCAGGTTGTTGCAGATATCCTCATGCAACCAGGGGCAGTTTGAACCCCAGAGTGTATGTAAGAATAAAAACCCCACAGATCTTCATAGAACCTTGAACGAGCACTTAAATCAGAGTATGGTGTGCAGTCGTTGCTGCACGGCTTCCTTCGGCATCTACCAACGTGCTCAAAGCCAACATGCTATTCTCATTAAAAATGTGGAATTTGCCCTCTTGCTTTCCTAGCAGTTCCCATCAAAATCCACAAACACCACCTACTCCTAACTCCTTCTCAAACCCTCCCAGGTTTCTAAACCAAGTCAAGCCTTCCATAAACAGATACCCTCTTCAAACCTGGTATGTTTAGATTTTTAGACAAATAGTGCGGCCCGATCTCAAACCTACAGTATTGAACGATACTTGGCTTTTCCCATCTGATACACATTTAGTCTCCCTTTTATGAAATATGCAACCTAAATCAGTGATGTTGCATTGATTGCAAGTACTAAAATGCATATGTACAGTAAATACGCTATATATAATTATATCCACTATCCAGAACAAAAGTTACTTATCTTTAAATGACGACTTTGGTTCGTTACCCCAGGCAAGTATCTTTATATTTAAATGACCTCATGCACGCTAAACGAGAAGCATTTAAATAACGTTTAGGGCTAACGCTTACACCTGGAACTTAAAAAAAATTAAAAACACGAAACAGCTCGAATGAAGATGTTCAACCTAAGAGCCAACTCTCTGACTAGCATCTGGTTCTAGAGGGTTTCCAGCCAAGTAAACTGTCGTAATATATGTAAGGCACTACGAGGTAACAATGATAAACCTAAGACTGTGGAGGAATATGTCGCACAGATGCGCTGAGCGCACACATGCACGCAAACGCACGACCGACTACTGTGTTGAACATGCCTATGTTATTGTAACCACTTTGTGCAATCACATTGAAAGAGGAAAAACAAGAATCTATTGGTATCAGAAAGGTTCTTCATGAAATCAACGGGTACAGACTGCTACATTCTACAAAGAGGGGCCCAGCTAATGTTCTACGGTATGACAAACGCATCTTCTTTTCTAAATGTGAACACAAACAAAGAAAAGTCTATAAATACACTAGAAAGTTTTGTCGTCCTATTTCCAGAAGATTCCTCCAGGTGTTTTTTTTTGTCGGAGAGCGCGGCGGAATATGCACGATACCGCTCGCCGCGTGTAATTTGGAAACGTTTAAGACAGTTCAAGGCCATCGTTATGTTTTTTTTTTCTTTGAAGAGCAGCAGATATCCGTATTTCACCTTATCCAAAAAAAAATTCTCCTTGGAATTTAAAACATCCACGTCGTGACCTCGGCTCAACAGTCGGTGAATGAATTCAAGAAAGGGAAAAGCAAATAAAATCTCCCTCGAATTAAACTCTGTCTCTCCCAAACGGCCTGTTGATGAGACCTTGTTGTAAAAGAAACTACGAAAGCAAAATCTCCTTCTTCTGTTGTAAAAGAAATGAAACCTCCAGATCACGGAATAAAACGTTAACTGGCCCTTTTGAGAAGGCAAACTCATCTACAAAAGAAAAAGAAAAACTCCTCAGTACCCTTCTGTTCCCTCTGAGAGTACACTTCCTCTATCCATCGGCGTCTTCATTGTCTTCAAGTTTAAGCATGAAAGGAACAAGGGGATGGGGTAAAGGATCGATAGGCTTCAGCATGTCTCTCTGTCTCTAGGTGGGATAAGGGTAGAAATGGTAAGCAGCGATTGGCTGGGCTCCAGTGTTTCAGCTTTAGAGGTAAGGGTACTGGTTCATCTTGGTGGGGCTCAGCGGGTATCCAGTGTAGACAGTGGAGGCAGGAGAAGCACTGATGTAGGTCTGGTGCGCGAATTGGGCCTGGTACTGGCCGTGGTGCAGGGTGGGCGAGGGCAGAACGCGGTGGCCCATGCTAACAGGCACCTGGTGGACGATGCCTGGAGGGTAGCTAGCATGCTGGACCGCGTGACGGGCTGATCCCTGCGACGCGACCAGGTGGGCCACCGTACCGGTGGAGCCCAGGGCCGTAGGGGCAGTGTAGGTGTAGAGGTGCGGCTGCCCGGGCAGATGAGGAGCAGCCAGGTGGGGATGAACGTTAGCTGTGTGGGTGGGGCTGTTGTGGAAGGAGTACTGAGCCTGGGTGGCCATGGTGGGGGTGATGTAGGCCTGCTGCCGCCGGTGACCTCCATTGCGCTCAACTGCCATGTGCTGCTGGGCCTAAATGAGGGGATATCACCATATTACTTTTGCGGAAAAATAAAGGAACTAAGAATTAGGTTTTAAATGCTCAACTGAAATACCTGGCTGAGATTTAGAGGCTGCTGCTGAAAGGGGTGTGGCCCTGTGCGCTGCTGCCGGTATGAAATGCCTCCAGTCATGCCTCCCGAAGAGTGGTTGTTGCCAGACAAGCCCCCATTGGAGGTTTTGAACTTGTAGGTGGAGTTCTGGTGGTTCATTGTGTCTGTTAGAATTGATAAAATATGTAAAAAATTTTGAAATAATGTTGGGAATATATATTTTATTGAGATGGATGGATGGATGGATGGATGGATAAAAGTTAAATACTGATTGCATTTCATTTGGGAAATATTGATTATATTGTAATAATTAAATAAAAATAAAAATAAGTAGGATAAACAATTTTTTATATTTTGTAAAATAAATAAATAATTTAAATAAATGTAAAAGTAAATAAAACTGGAAAAATAAAAATAAACACATTTGGAAATATTGTTGAAAATACTGAGAAAATAATTTTAAGACAATATAATTAATATTTTCAACACATTTTCCAAATGTATTTAATACGTCAGATCACAGAGTGATAAAACAGACATGAAATTAATTAATTAGCACAGCTATGTATGAAAGCGTTATAGTATATCAGGCCTTATACAAACTCAAGGGAACCTGTAGTATACTGTGACTGACCAAATAGAATTAATTAGTTATTTCAGCAATCTGCATAATAATAATGTTTGAACAGTACTGTTAATCACACTTAAACTTGCATTTTCATAAAATATCTTCTGTGTACAATTTTTAACAGATCGGACTTGTTTGAATTTCTTCTCTAAGCTGTTTTTATTGCCCATAGATTTTGAAACGCCACATAAATCTACTAAATAAATCTACGCTGCATATCAGAGGCTGTCAGTGAATTGTCACTTTAAATTGATGCTTGATTCAGGCTCTGCCAGGTGTCCCTTTTTCCTCTGTCAGCTTATCAGCCCTTCCCCTGTCTCACCAGGCAGGAGTCTGTCACACTCTCCCAGATTCTCGCTGGTCTGGCTCTTCAGTGGAGGGATGATGATGGTGCGAGGGTTCCCATTGCTGTAGTTGTCCAGGACGGCGCCTTTGGAGTCATAGCTGTTGGCGTTGGGGCCATTAGGCCGGGACTCCACAGCGTACGGGCTGGTATTGCTGGAGTCAGAGTCAGGGGAGTCATGGACCGTCACACAGCTGATGACATTTTTCCTCTGTTTGGATGACGTGCTGTTGAGAAAGAAAAACAGGAAGGTTAGAAAGGTGATTCATGTTGGCGCCAGTAGCCTTGAGGGCACCGCTGTGCTACGAGCGTCCCAAGTTCGAATCCCGGCTTGAGTAGCTTTCCTAATTCCAACCCCTACATAAAATGTCCCACTAGATTTATTACAGTTATTATACAGTTTTACAGTTGTCGTATATAGTTAAAATTATTATTATCATTTTTACAGTGTATGCACAGTACGAGTAATATTTACAATGTCAGATTTGTTAGGTAAAACCTTCAACTCCTCAGAACACCATTTAATTTCCAAGGCATAATCCAGTATTTTCCCTCAGCTGAATAGGCATTTAAAAGTCCAAATTGACCTCATTTATCTACTCAATAAACGGGACGGTCTTATTGCGCAAGATTCATCAGTTATTTCCCAGAAAACAAATTGTTTTTATAATATTTCATCAAAATGTAATAACTTTCTCCGCTTTAGAAATGAACCTGACATAACCATTCCCACGCAGACAGAAAAATATTAAGCAATATCCTAACAGAAACACAATCCAATCAAATCCTGATGGATAGAATCAAGTCCTGCAGTACATTATTTCCCACTTTCACTCAAGAAAATGATGTCACATTACAGAAGTGTGTACTGAAACCGCTCATCCTATTTCTCTGACCTGGTGTTACTGGGTTGTTTGAGGTCGTCCTCCTCATCCGTGTCGCTGCTGATGGTGATAATGCTGACGGCCGGGCTGGGGGTGTCGGGGATGACGATGGTTTGCCGCGGTGGGTTGTGTTGACTGTGGTGGTCTCGAGTGGTGCTACATGCCTGCTCGCCTCCCCACCCCCCTCCTCCACCACCCCCACAGGTCTGTGATGGGCCGCAGGTTGAGGACGGGCCGTTTTGAACCACGGCGCACCGAGGAGGGGTGTTCTCCTTCACCCGTTTGGAGCGTTGAGGTGATGTCACCAACTGGGTGGAGGACACGTCGTATGCTGACACGTTCCTAAGAAAGTTTTGAAAATTTTACCATAATATACCATGGCATTCATTGACAACATGAATATGGCCACCTGATGGCATCACTTTACCATGGTAAAACCATTTTTTTATGTAAGGGTTGTCTGACCTGTTCATCTGGTGCTGCTTGTTCTTTTTGGAAGAGGAGCTGTTGTTTGATGGCTGTCTCATAACATGAGCCACACCCACATTAAGAGGCTGCTGGGATGGCAGGGCGACGTGACCTGCCAGTAAGGCTGGCTGTTGCATAATGGGATTGTAATGGCTGCCATGGGGATGTGAATTCCTGAATCAAAACAAGAATAATTAAAGCATGCCCTTTAAAGAATGCTCACATAACTGTTCATTACCGACAGTAAAACAGTATGAACTATTTTAAATAACTGTTTTATATTATAATATGTTTTTTTAAAATGTAACTTATTCCTGTTTATATTCAGCCTCGTTACTCCAGTTTTCACATGATCTTACAAAAATGACTCTAATATACTGATTTGGTGCTCAAGAAACATGTTGTCTTATTATCAACATACATTGTGCTGCTCAATAATATTTTTCAAAAGTTTTGAATGTAGAAATGTTAAAAGAACAGCCTTTTTATATTTGAAAATGAAACCTTGTAACATAAATATCTTTACTTTCACTTTTGATTAATTTGATTCATCCCTGCTGAATTAGAGTATTAATTTCTTATAAATTTCGGTATATTTTAATTCATCTGACAACAAAATACTCATGCACACACACACATACACACACACAAAAATTATAGAATGAGACTTTACTGTCAACTTGACATTGATTATAAATATAATTTTTACAGTGTACAAAGCTCTGTTAAAAACTGACTAATAATAAAACTGAGTCAGTTAACTTTATGGTCAATGGTCACCAACATTTTGATATACCGTAGCACTCCTTGTCAGAATGAAATACTTCCTACATAGGAACACACCCTAAATAGCTAAACAGCTTTTAGACGTTCTACTTTCAATCATCCACAACATTAGTATCTAAATGAAGAATCGATGCAATGCAACATTTGGCCAGAGAGGGCAGCAGTGACTGAAGGAAGTAGCAGAGGAGCAGAGAACAGAACTAGATCTCAGAGGAAAAATCCCACTCTGCAGTAAAAATGCGACACTTTTCCAACCGGACTGGCTCAGGACTACGAAGCCCTCCGGGCTCAGCTTAAGGCACTTATGTGATGATCTGCAGATATCAGCACACGTTCATCTGTAATATGTTAACCTCATGCAGGACAGCACGACCTGACTCCAATACCCTGTCCACACTCCTGCACTCACCGTTCTATTACATTAAAACCAACAAGGATTCTAAACATATCCAGAATATAATGAATATCAGATTTAAAATATTCTGTTCCTTCATTCCAGATGAATAATTCAAATGCATGATGGCTTTGTAGGTGCATTTGCAGACTAAGCAACCTAGATAATTCAATCTGCTTAGTTCATAATCTAGGAGATTATTAAAACTCAGTGTTGCGGTACCAAAGTGCTGTGAAATATATGGATCACCAGTCATGGTATCTCAAAATAGATTGGTTGAGTTCCACATGACCCGTTTATAATTAGCATGGTATAAGTATGTTTCATGAGGATATAATTGATTTTTAAATGCTAATAGAGTCCCTATTAAACATGATAAAAATATACCAGATCTGTCTAGCTAAATAAAACAAACTAAAGATGAAAGCTTCTTAGTGAAACAGTCGGTTCCAGAAGTAAAAATCTCATTCATTTTCTTCATAGGGGAACTGATTTTGAGTGATAACTTATAAACCTTTAAAAACGGGCCTACTGTGAGCTAAGAGCTTGTTATTTGAGGCTTTTGGTGAAGCCATCAGCCTATATTATTTCGATTTAATTTTGAAATAAATATGTTCAACAGCAGAAAAATGACATCATCCATAATTCCACAGAGAAATTTCCACCAATCAAATAATCGCAATGAAGCAAATAGTGCCCAAAGAACATTCTAGAACCAACTCACTCCCATAAAGCGTTGCAGTTTTATGCCTTTTTTTTGCTTCAAATCAGAGTTTATGATGTGATATCTGGTTGATTTAGTTCACAGCGTATAACTGCTAAACAAAGACCTTTTTAGAAATCCCTATGCGGAGAAAAAAGAATGGGAAAAATACTCCTGGAACCGAGATTGCTGAAAAATTGGGAGGGTACTGTTGCAATCTATTGCAAAAAAACAATAATGGTTTCTCAAACACTCCCAATCTGCCAATGGCCAGACAAAATGATTGCCTTGTCCTCAAACTCACATTGGTTGAGACAAATGTCCATGGGCCAGGAAACAGAAAAAAAACTAAGCACCACAAAGCCACAGTATTAACACTTTACTGGGAAACCAACTCACACTGCAAGAAATATAATTCAAAAAACTTATCTTTGGGTACAGTACAGCTCATCACTGGAGCAGTACCCTTAAAGGGGCAACTTAATACAGTAAGTATCCAAATAGGGTGTCCAAATGGTCCAAATGTAAGTGTAAGTGTCCAAATAGTCTAGTTAGGATAGTTTTGAGCATATTAAAGGGATAATCAAACAAAATAAAAATGTAAAAATTCCAAACCTGTATGCATTCTGTACAAGATATTTTAAAGAATGCTGGTAACCAACATTTATGGAGCGACATAAAAGTGAGCAAATATGACAGAATTTAAATTTTTTGACTTTTTGACATAAAATAATAATAAAGCAAGAATAAATGGGCTGGCCTACAGTATGTACTGTAGCAAGCACAATAGGTCCTCTTTAGCGGTGACGGCATTGTGGTTTCTCACCTCCAGTTGGCCAGAGGCTGCGAGCTGGTCATGGAGTCGGGGATGACGGTGGCATGTTGAACGGAGGTGTGTGTGAGCTGCTGCCAAGCCGGTGGAAGGAGAATCTGTTGAGTACCAGACGGCCAGGCCTGCTGCAGAGTAAGGATGAAAGGAAAACACAGTGTACAGAGGTCAGGAACATCTCCAGCAGAAGGTCGAACATCTACAGATAGCGGAGCTCATGTGATCCTCATGTGAGAGCAGGGTATGAATGGTGCATGGACCCTGTGACCTCTTGCGATCTAATTGGCATCAGTGTGAAGATCTCGTAACCTGGCACATGAAGTCGCAGGGCTGCAGTGCAGCTAAACAGGCCAGGGTACTGCATCCACAGATTTAGAGAGAGGAGAAAAAGGATACGGCTATTTAGAGAAATGACCGCTAGTAAGAGCTAAACTGTGCCAAACAACCACCAAAGGGGTCATTTAGTTATTTAAGCCACAGTAGCGTCAGCGTTCGGGCCTAGATTCAACAAAATATGAACAGAAGAGATACACTATAAACAATTTTATAAACCATCCATCTTCTAAGCTAATTATTCTCTTGGTCTGCAAATGAAGATGTGAGCAGGACGGCTATGAAGCAGCAAATTATGGACAGCATAAAAGCTCTCCCTCTGGAATAACAAAAAGCTTGTGCCACTTTCGTTGGAACTTTCATTCATTTCTCTCCCTCGATTCCTTGGCACCGGTATCTAGATGACGGCCTCAGATGGGGCCCTGCATACTGCGCACGGCCTTGGCTACTGCCTATAAAAAAGATAAGACCCTGCCTTAATAAAGAGATGTGGCATCTCCCAGGCAGTGCGCTGATGTGTTAGACATTTTCCAAATCAGCCCCGACTTTAATTAAATTCAGGGGCCCCATTCAGAGGCTTTGTGAGGAGCTGCTTTGTATGGTGGGTGAAGAGTGCGGGGAGTGCCAGGCATAATTTGCCCAGAGATGTGAGCTTGAAAAAAAGCATCTGCAGCTCTAATAGTTTAATGCAGCTTTATTGATTAGCAGTTTAATGTACAACTAATGAATTGTTTCTTTAATACCCTTTGCACATCTATTTACCAGTCCATTCGTATGGACCACAGCACTCGCACTTACAAGGGGAGGAAAGAAAAAATGCTTTTAAGATGTTTGAAAGGCTGTGATAACACATTTAGCATTATAAGAGAAGTGAATCTTGCCATTTTTCTGGAATTCCAGCTATTTAAGTTCAACTTTCTGAAGTGCATTTGACTGATATTTAGATTTATTTCCAAACTATAATCATCCTGTCACTTTGTCTGATTTGTTTAATTATAAAAGTAGTTTTATTTTTATTAAAATTTTCTTCATTTTTTATTTTTATGTAACTAAATGTTTAATCATTTATTTTATATAATGTAATTATTACATTTTAAATTAATATTTTATTATTTTAACCGCTAAGTAAAATGAATAAATAAAAAAGCTATAGCCGACAGGAGAAACTGGAACTGAAATATATAACTTCAGCAAAATAAAAATTAAATATAAAAATATTTAATATATATTTTTTGTTACTTTTTATTTCAGCTAAATTAAAAAAAAAAAACAAAAAAAACTACAAACTGACCTAAGAAAACACTTTGTCAGCATAAAGAAAGAAAGAAAGAACACTTCACACACACTATCATTAGCACCTCGTTTAATTTTTCCTGTTGCACAAGGCTTAAAAGTGCATACTTTGAGTATGTCTCAACACCTCTACATGCATTTTCCACCCATAACAACAGTGACACCAATAATTTCTTTAGAACTATGTCCCCAAAGCCCTTTGCCTACATTCCTGACACTTTGCATCCTCCTTTCTCACTCTGGGTTAGGTTGTGTAATTGTACCGTCTGGCCTGGAACGCTAACCCAGATAAGAGTAGAGTTTTCCATGCAAGGCCATCTCTGCAACGAGCCCCCCTAACAGCTTTTCTGCCCTCGCGGGGTGAAAGCCTTTTGTCACCCTTGGGGCTCTGAAAGAACTGCCGCTCCCGCGCCAATTGTTTTCACATTTTCTGCATTCCTGTTCCAGATAAAGGCCGAGGCCTTCTAGAAACCCACTCCACTGGCACCAGGAGTGATGTGGTCTGGCTGATTGGGCTGAAGGGGGGAGAATGGGCAGTTGAGGCCCTGAAGTAGTGATCAACAAGTGTCTCCATCCACGTTTCCCAATGCATCTCCGGTAACCACAAGTCCAATTCATGCATGGGTTTTTCTGAACGTGAGGAACAATAAAGATGCATTACTGTACTTAAGCAGTCGGGTAGGGCCCACGAAACACCAACACAAGCAATGTGAAAAATTCTGCTGATAATTTGCAATTAACATAATGATTCTGAACCTTAATATACTAATTAAAAAAACACCCAGCCTAGCTTTTGGTATCCATAGATGTCATTTATTCACCACAATGTTATTTCATGGTATGACTTTATTTCTTCAGTGGAATAAAGGTGAATGGAGCTTTCAGATTTCAGACGGATTGCAAAAACATCATAAAAATAGTACATATGGCTCTTGTCAAGTTTTCAGAAGTCATATGATAGGTTTGTGTGATAAACAGATAAACATTTAGCCTGTTATTCGCTGATGGTCTTTTTCCATTAAAATTTTAACTTTGATTTGTGAATGAATCATTCAGACTTGTGAACTGGATCAATTGATTCATTCAACTGATTTGATTCAACCGAATGATTCATTGATTATTTGCTGAAATATAGCTGCTTCTCTCATAAACATGCAGATATCAAGATGTCTACTTACATTTTGATCTGTTTCTCACACAATGCTTTTGAAGATTCGGCATGATTCATATGGACTAATTTTTGATCAATTAATGGTGTTTCATTTGTCTTTTTTGAGCTTCACAGCCACAGTCCTCATTCACTTTAATAAGCGTCATCAAAATATTGTTAAAAACTACATTTTTTATGTTTCACAGAAGTCAGTGAGTCATACAGGTTTGGAACAACATGAATGCGAGTAAATAATTTTCATTTTTGGCTGAGCCTCTTCTTTAAGCGGTGGAGTAGAGTCTTCAAAAAGCAACAAGAGCTCAGCAAAGCCGAAAAATGTTGTGCATAAATTACAAATTAGCTAAACGCCTCTGAACCTTGCTACCCTGTCTCAAATTTAAAAGCCGTCTGGGCCCTGCCTTGTGGCTCTAGAGGATAGACAAATCTTTCAGCATCCACAGACCTCATTTAAAGCCAACCTCAGTCTTGCTCATCAAAGCATGACTTTCTATAACTTCAGGAAAGAAGCACAGTTGCCTGGACCTTAGTGGAAGCAGGAAAGCAAACCATCAGTGGGGTAAAATCTCCAAAAGCGAAAGACAGGTCACTCCAGTTACTACAGCAGAGCATACCAAGATAAATCCAACCCGGCTTCAATTAATCTATTGGCCATGAAATGAGAGTGTCTTCTCAATTTTGTCAAAGGGAAAGTGAATTATACTTATATCATTAAAACAAAGTAGGTCATGCTAATTGCTCTTCGTTGGAGCCAAACTCGGATGTAATTGGGATTTTGGGAAAGGCTGAGGGGTGTAATTAGTTTAGGAAATGTGGCTTTGAATTGCTATGGCAATGGGGGCAATGTCTGACTATACCTGTGTCAGAAGGCCCGGCTGGATTTGTAGAGGTTGGGCACCGGGGGCCTGTGTTACTATGGGAACTGCATTCTCCATCCGCACAGAGTAGCCAGTGTGTTTGGATGGTGAAGCTTGCAAACCTGGGAAGAAATGACAAGGAACACCATTAGTTTTGCAAAATGTTAGAAATTGCTCAGTCATTGTGATTCTGTCAGTATTTACTCATTTTAAATGCATATGACTTTTAAAAGACTTTTATAGGTAATATACACCTAAGATGAACCTATACAAGGAATATCCAGGGTTTTGTAAAAATTAAATTAGCGCTCACCTTGGAAGCCAGGTGGGCAGACGATGAGGGCCTGCTGGAAGGGATCGGGTCGGGCGGCGCAGAGCTGTGGTGCACCGGGTTGGAGGTTCATGGTCCTGGGGGCCACGGCAGCCATGGGGGCCGCAGAAGGCTGGTAGAGTGCAGATTGGTAATTTAGTATGGAGACATCGGGATTGGTAAGGGAAAGGGTGGCACTGGTGGAAGAGGGAGCCAGGTTGGTGGCCTAAAGGAACCGATGGGATCAAACGAACAAACAAAGACAAACAAACAAAAGCATGAGGAAGTGGGTGTGGCGATTGGGTGGAGCAACAATGATAGATGAGGGGCAAAATTTCAAATAATAGCAAATGATTAACAAACACCTCAAAAATATTTCTTGATATACAGGATGGATGTACAAAAAAAAAAAATGCTAGCTGATGAAAATCACAGGCAGCAAGCACAGGAAGCATGTTTCGTGTTAAATTATCTTCGAGCGAATACCACAGCACTGTTCTGTAACTTCAACTAAAACGCTTTATTAGCTGTTATTGTGTGCAGACAGCATTAGGGTTCAGGCATTTTCTATAAAATGACTTATTGAGCGCAAGGAAAGAGGAGATGAGAGAGCTTCAATCAATGCTCTTGTGTTACAGTCTCCATCAATGCTAGGACCCTTCAACTCATTGAATTTGCTCAGTCTCATTAGCAGCAGATAATGATCCCTCTTTGCGCTAAAGCTATGATTAAATATACACACAGATCTAACTGGTGAGGGGAGAGAAAATCTGTTCTTCAAAGCCTCTGCACTAGATTTCCCCTCCAGTGCTTTTTAATCCGGCCTGACTGCAGCACATTCATCTGTTTATTCATCTATCAATGTGGAATTTGCACCGTCTAGGAGGTTTGATGAACGAGGGAACTCCCTCTCCTCCATCTAGAACGGTGAACCGAATGTGCTTCTCAAAAGAATTGTGCCGGTCCTTCCATCATAGTCAATCTCTCTCTATAATGAAAACACAAGACAAAAATATAGCCAGAAGTAAAAATATGAGTGCGGTAACATCGCCAGAGAGACAGAAAGGGCGTGAGTTCTGCTCAAAATGAAAAAGAAGATCCGATCCCTGGCTTAGTAGTTAGTGTATATGCTCCAATATCAATATTTTGAGTTTTAGAGCTCAATTGGGAAAAGTGTCTGGCCTGCTTATGGTTGTATGTATCTATTCACAAGGCATGTGTGCAGGCTTAGCAGTCTCCGCACATGCTAAGACATTCAAAACATTGAGCCTTGGCGCTAATATAAGAAGTTTGAGTTTGAATTTGGCCTGTTTATGGTTCCATGCGCCCTATTCAGAACTTCCAAAACGTAAAAAAGGTCTGAGCTATGGTTTAGCAGTCTGTACATGCTAAGGCATTCAAACTGTTGAGGCTTGGTGCTAAAATAAGAAATGTGGGTTTGAATTTGGCATGTTTATGGTGCAATGCACCCTATTTAGAACTTTTGAAACTATAAAAAGGTCTGAGCTATAGTTTAAGCAGTCTGAAAAGGCATTCAAATATAAGAAATGTGGGCTTGAATCTGGTCAGCTTTTGGTTTGGTTCGCCAATTCAGAACATGAAAAACTAAAAAATGGTCCAAGGTATGGCTTAGTGGTCTGTATGCATGCTAAGATATTGACGTTTTGAGCCTTGGTGCTAATATAAGAAATGTGGGTTTGAATCTGGCCTGCAATTGATTCAGTTCAGATATTCAAGACTTTTAAAACTAAAAAATGGTGCAAGTTATGGCTTAGTGGTCTGCGTGCATTCTAAGACATCAGTAATTTTAAGCCTTGGCGCTAATATAAGAATTGTAGGTTTGAGCCTGGCCTGCTTATGGTTCCATCTGCCCTATTCAGAACTTCCAAAATAATAAAAAAAAAAACCTATTCATAATCCCATGTGCCTTTTATAACTAAAAAAAGATTTGAGCTACAGTATGGCTTAGTGGTCAGCACACACATACTCTAACATCAATATTTTGAGCTTTGGAGCTTATTTTGGTAATCTGGGTTGGAGTCTGGTCTATTTATGGTCTCAATTGCCTATTTTTATTTTCCAAGACAAACAAACAAAAAGATCTATAGCTTGGTGGTCTGTGCACATGCAAAGACATCAAAATGTTGAGCCTTGGTGCTAATATAAGAATTGTGGGCTTGAATCTGGCCTGGTTCAAAACTTTCAAAACTAAAAGAAGCACTGAGCCATGACTTGGCAGTCAGCTCCAACATCAATATTTTGAGCTTTGGAGATCATTTGGAAAAAGCAAGTTTGAGTCCTGTTCATGATTCCATGTGTTTGTTCAGAACTTCCAAAATGCAAAAAAGGGTCTATGGCTTTGTGGTCAGTGCACACACTCCAACATTAAAATATTGTATGAATATAAGAAATATATATAAGAAATGTAGTCCCTTCTTTCCACATGTCTTCTCCTCTGACAATAAAAAGGCACAAAAATCCCAGAAACAGAAGGCCAAGGGTCAAGTCTCAATAGTTCTAAATGGTACGAGTGCAGTTCCATGGGAATGCCTGTCATTTCTTCTAAGATATGGATGAAATTGAACAATACAACAGACCATAAAGATGTACCTAAATGCTGGCGCACCATCAAAACCTGTTAGTTTAATAGAGAGGCTAGTGTTATTTACTTTCATCTGTTACCAAAGCAATACTGTTTCATCTCATGCCACCGCTAGTAATTATAGACTTTTCATTAAGGTTTGTATGGGGAGAATTCAGTACAGCGCTTTTCATTTTTCATTTTCCCCGTTTAGCAAGGCCGACGAGCACCAAGGGAGAGAGTTAATCAATACGCCGCCATGGCATTCATCACACAAAATAAACACTTCAGCCTCACAGCTGGCTAATGCTACACAAGCTTTCTCTTCCAACACATCGAATGCCCTACACAACGTTCTTCTTATGACGTTAGAGAGAAGCCGGAAGGCTATAACATTACAGTCGTGTGACTTTTTGACTTTAGACATGTTTATTCGAAAGGGGAAAGTCAAGGTTTGAGCCGATCTAGGAACTCAAAATGAAGGCATTATGGGATTCATGCCTGGCCCTCTGTCAGCAGTTTAGACAAACGCTCCCTGGTGAAACTAAACTGCACTGAGGCAAAACAGGAGGAAACAAAAGGAGAGAAGGAAAAGTGGTGCAATCCTTAAGGCTGCAAAGTAGTAAAATGCAAGCCAAGCAGGAAGTAGAGGCTGTCATGTTGTTAATCAGCACATTGTGACAGAGGGCTGCAAGGCTCGAAACACACACTCAGGCGCACACACACACACACATACAGCCCAAATGGCCCATGATATGACTAGTGTTCTGTCCACTGAAGGAATTCATCCAATGCTGCCAGTGGTCAATGGGCCAGTGCTACTCTAATTTCTTTGGATTGTCCCACTGCAAATAAGTCTCTGCATGTAATACAATTAATTATCTGCAGCTTTAAGAGAAACTAAACTGAACAAGAGATCAGTTTAACTGAATTCAAATAATGTTTGTGTGTGTTCGGGTCTAGCTGTAGTTTTGAGTTTTAAATAGCATATAAATGACTTAATAAATGAGAAAAAAAGGCAAGTTTTTACTATGTGCTTCAAAATTAAACAGGTTCACTGGTCCATTCTACCCAAGAATATGAATGGTTCTTTTTTCTGTGAAGTTTCTAAACATCCATAAAATTAAAAAGATTTACTTGAGAAGAAAAATTGTAAAATGTAACTTGTTATATTCACATTTAACAGAGAGGATTATGTTTAAAATAAGATATATAAGATATATTTTTTCTAAATGACAGCTAATGGTCCAGTAATTGTATTTTTTATATTTGTATATTTTTTATTTATTGTTTAAGGATTTTAACAAATAATATTTGACTGTAAATCAAGACAAAATTCAGTGTTTTTTTTTTCTTTTTACAAATGCCAGCTTTTTATTTAAAAGTTATTAGTTACATATTACAAATATTTAATAACATAAACAATAATAATAACATTGAACAATTACATTTAATTATTTATGATAATTTATTTCATTACATTTACTACCTTCAATCAAGATTTTATATTTATTTATTTATTTATTGAAAAATGTTACTATTTACCAATTACAAATATTTAATTATTTAAATAATATTTATAATGTTATTAAATTAAATGTATAATATTTATTACCTTATAATTTATTTTACTACATTTATTATCTCCATTCTCAATTACATTTAACTTGATTTATTGTGATGCATTAACTTATTTTCTTTTTAAGCTCAATTGTTTATTTTAGCTTATAGGTTCATTTTTTAGCGAATTTTGACACAGCTATTCAGAAACCTGCATGACAAAAAAAAACCATTTTTGCACTTTACAAAGACTAAATGATATCCGAAATGCCAAACGTAGGGGTTATAGCTGTGGTTTGCCTATCATAACTTTAACTTCTTTAAAGAAGAATATAATGGTTAGTGGCTAGTTAGATGTGTGTGTAGATACTGACCTGGCTATGCACAGTGTTAAGCTGGTTGTTGAAGGTCATGGTGAGATTGGTGGAGGTACTGGGGGCTACATGTGTTATAAAGGGCGTCTTGCTCTGATTGACCGTATCGTACATGTTCACCCGACGCTTGCAAATCTCCATGTTCTGGAAGCAGGATTTGACACTGTAAGAAAAAAAGACATGGTCAGCGATCAAAACATGACTTGATAAAACTATATAGGTAATCCTAATGTTGTAGTTTAACTGACTGTGTGCTGTGAGGGAAGTCCAGCAAGTGTGTCATTGTGACGAAGGGGTGGTTGAGAGTCTCTATGGGCGTTATTCTCTTGTCTGCGTCGATGGTCAGCATCTTGGTCAGCAGGTCAATAAACTCCCTTCTGTCTGCCTTCTCCGCCAGCATGTCGCTGCCCTCCAAGTCTGTGGTCATGTTCACCTGCACACAGCAAAAGAGTGAAGATGAAAGCGAGAAACAGAGTTATGTACAGAGATCATAAAGTATAGGGATCCTCAAACAAGGTTAACCAGCTATTGTCTTTTTTTTTTTTTTTTGTAATGATGTAACATTGCCATACACATCGCCATGGAGTATGTGAGCACAGAATTCCTCAGAAAATGACAGTTTAAATGACAGTTTCCACGGTAATGTTGTACACAAGTAGCACTGTGCTCACAAACACTGCTTTATAACAGGCATACTGAGATGGAAATGAAATCAATCGGACCAATCAGTACAGATTAGTGTCTTGCAAAGGAGGGATTTAGAAAAATTAATCGTTCAGCAAATCGTTTGGGAGTTATCACAGAGAAAGTAAGATCAAAATAAATGCATTATAAGAGAGATTATAAGATTATAAAACAATGAAAGTGTTTTTTGACCTTGCATGCATATTGACCTGTTGTTGGGGACTCCCAAAACCAAAATGCGAATCTTTCATAAACCATGGGGCTGTAATGCTTTAATGCAAAACTAAAAAATTGAATTTGTGTAAATGCACTGGACAGTAATAATCTATGAACATGGGTGGCAGGGTAAATGAAATCATTCTTAGTAGCTGAATGAGTGTTGAACACAAGACTGGGTGTTCCCAAATGATGGAATCTGTCAGCTCTATCTTCTGATCCTACTTACATCGTACAGTTTTTGTAAATAATACATGAGAGTATTTGTGTGTGAAAAACTCCCGCAGTGCTTGACGTTTACAACTCTATTAATATACACAGGTCTGTCAGTCAAGAAGTGTGTGTGTTCTCAGAGGACAGAGGTAACCTTTCTGATATTCCCAAATATTTGCCCTCACATTTACAGATATTCACTTAGGAACGCTTTAGATGCCAGGCCAGATATTTCAGTCAGTTATGTATGTGCACTGTATATATTAATTGTATATATATATATAAATACACACACAAACACACACACACGTTTGTATATATATATTTCAGAAAAAAATCTCTGTATATATTACTTAATTTATAATATAATATATTTATTTATAATATAAATTATATGAATATAACTATAGACATGTACATGTGAATGTTTTCAAAATATATGCTGTCAGCGTGTGTATTTATACTGTATATAGACAGAACACACACATATATTATGTAAACAAAAACTTTTATTTTGTATGTGATTTATTCTGATTAATCATATGACAGCTAATTATATTATACTAGTATATACAAATGAATATATGAATCAAATATAAATGAAACAGACATGGAAAATTAATTTTAAAATTAGAATTTTTATATTAAAAAAATACAGTGACTGGTAATACATAAAAGAAAAAACAAAAAGTGCCTGTATTTAAAGAATGCGTTTATTTTCTGATAGGATATTTGGCCAGAGGTTAAAAGCAATGCAGCTAAGCTTTTTTTTTTTATATTGGGAATCCCTGTCAGAGATGGCTAACACATTTTTCATACTGCCATGCTGTTTATCTGTGGCCTAACCTCCCCGAGCTATCAGATAAACCGCCAGTCACCAGCACAAATCAGAGTCTTCTTTTATGCATGCTATTTTAGGCCCGCTCTGCTTCTCTCTCTCTCTGTTTTCCATCACACTGCTGCACGATAAAGAAATAATCTTTGACACGCGAGGAAAAATAATCATTCAGGATGTAGAATATGAACTGCAAGCGAGGGGAGTGACTGCATAGCTACCGTACACAAATCTTGCAAAAACAGTTATGCACGCACACTTAGTGAACTGTCTCTTGAAGATGATGAAACCGAGAACAATCATTCATCTTGCTTTCAATTTCACATCTGACTGTTGTATTTAAATCGGTTGAATACACAAGTGCTGTATCTCTGAATGCAACAACTTAAAGACAGGTGCGTATCATGAGACAGATGTGCAGATGCTCCACATATAAACTGACAGTGCTGCAACAGTGGAAACTGAGAAAATACACACAAACAAACACACACACACACACACACACACACACACACACAGTGTGAGAGAGACAGTCTCAAATATTAACTGTTGTTAGTAAAGGTGGCTTTATTCATTTATTTATTTATAGATAGATATGCTTGTTTGTTTGTACCTTTTGTATATCTAATGATATTATTAATTTGTTTTATTTAAAATAATTTGTTTTATTATTTATTGTTTTATTTATTATTATTTTTATTTTTTTATTATTGTTGGTTTCTTTTTACATAGTTTCTGTTTTTATTATCATAATTTGCATTAATAATAATAATAATAATAATGATGACAACTATTTAAAACAAAACTAATATAACAACAACAACAACAACAACAACAACAACTAATATTATTATTATTACTAATTTGTTAATCATTTTATACTTCCGAATAAATTTTACTTTTGCTTATAATATATATATATATATATATATATATATATAGTTATAATTCAATTATTATTATTATTACTACATTGTTTCTGTTTTATTATAAATGATTTTATTTTGTAAGATTTATTATGAAATAAACACACTAATTATATACTCATCATAACTGATTTTTATTTCAATGCCATTAATAATAATAATAATAATACATATAATAATATATATTATAATAATTTAATTATTATTATTATTTTATTTTTTACATTTCTGTTTAATAATTACCAATTATTTCATTTTAGAATATTTATTATAAAACAAAAACACATTAATTTTACACTCATAACTCTTCAATTTCCATTAATAATAATAATAATAATCCATATAATAATACCTAATTATATGATTATATAATTATATATAATTGTTTTATGTTTTATAAACAATCAATTTAATGTTTAAAATTTATTACGAAACAAACTAACTTATTATTATTATTATTATTAATAATAATAGCCTTATTCATTTTTATTTCTTTATTCATTCTTTTATGTTAATAACGTTTACTGTGTACTACAATAAGTGTACTAGGCAGTGCAGTAAACTGGACTACACAGCAAGTCAGTACTTAGATCATAACACCAGAGGACCTGACCTGAAAATGAGGCTCTGATGTAATTCTTGTTAAACAAGGTTGCTGTGAAGGACATGAGCATGGATACATTATAGATTGAGCATATTTCCATGAACTCATCTGCATTTGCTGTGAATTAGATCAGCTCTTTTTATCTGATGAACTGGGATGGAGAGTCTGTTCTTATGGGAAAAATCCAAATTGAGGTTTGCATCATTGTTGGCAAAAGCATGACCCGGCCCGTCCAGACATCTGACGACCGGCCGGTGATGAGGCGTGCTGATTTCAATAACTCGCAGAAGGCAAAAGGTCATAAGTCATGTGTCTTATCACTGAACAGCTCCAAGGGGAATAAGGTTCCCATGCACCAGTGTGCTTTTGAGTCATGTCCTAAGTTACATAACTTCAAAGTTTTCTGCATAACAGAGGTGTGAGTATTACTGGAAACTTGCCACATAGAGTTGGAGACAAAACATTTTAGAGGGTGAGGGAGGTTATTATTAGCCATGAGCCAGATTTCTGCTCCTGTTGAAGCTGAAGCAGGTATTGTGATATGAAACTCCTACCTGTGCCATATCATCCAGGCAGTTAAAGATGTACTTGCGAGCTTCTTTAGATTTGATCCCCGTCTCTGCCTCGTGGTCCTCAGGTGTCTGCAGAAACAAACAGAAATACTGTCAGCAGCACTATCCTGATTCATCTTTCAACATGGCCTCCACTGGCACTTTCAACATCAGGAATAAGCTGAGGGAGTTCATCCACAAATAAAACTTCATTTTCTATACTCTCATGTTGATTTAAACCTGTATGACTGCCTTTCTTCTGTAGAACACGAAAGAATACTTTGCAGAATGTTGCTAACCAAAGTGTTATCTTTTTTAACTCTGGTTATAAACATTATTCGAAATATTTTCTATAGAAGAAAGTATTGCACAGAGGTTTGAAACAACATAACGGCAGATTTGTCATTTTTGGGTGAACTATCACTTTTTTTGAAACATTTAAAATCAACTGGGAAAAGTAAAGAAATGTTGAAATTTGGAATGAAACCCACAGTAAAGAAAACTCACAAATTATATCTCATTTATGAGGCATATGCTGAAGAGATTTCAACATGAACTTAAATATTTCTCAATCCCTTTCAAGCCTAAATTATTTGGGTTCTGCTCTCCATATTAATTTTAAGTCAACAGTATGTTTCTTTTTTATTGAAACATCTGAGGCAAAGTTAATGCTTAAACGGAACATAACTGAAAACTCCATTAAGATTCCTGAACTATGAAAGATAAAACCTTATCTCTGGGAAGTACTTGACACTGGATTGAGTATTTCTACAGTCCAAGACACAAGCATTGAGGGCCAAGAAGTTTAAGGGGGTACTGACTATGTAGGAGGACACGTTTTTCTAGTTTTATTGGATCTGTATCATATATATGGGAGGTTAGGAATGCAGCTTAGAGTTGCATTGGGGTTCAATAATATGAAAAGTTTCCCCATGTGAAGCCTTGCAGGGTTCACCAAAAGTTATCTAGAGAGAAACTCTATTGACTATGGGCAACCAGCCACCGGCGCAGTTAGGATGGGGGAAAGTGGAGAGAAAAAGAGCAGAAAGACGGAAGAATGAAAGAGGGAAGAATAAGAACGGGACTTTGAGCAGGGTTTATCCCACGTCGCTCTGGTTGCCAAGTCCTCTCATACAAAACCCATTTAGCTCACATTAGCCTCTTGGTTTGTATACAGGGAGTAGTAGATGCGTCAATTTAACTTAGTTTAGAGAGAGAGAAAAAAAAAACAAAAAAAAAAAACATTCTCGCTGCCTATTACATGTGAACCAAGCGAGACTAATTAAGGAAGTGAGAAAGAGAAACAGAGTAAGGGGGTTTACCTTCAGTCTCCATAGAGGATAGGTGGAGTCAGGGTCTCTGTTGAAAAACCTGGTTGTTTTTGTCCCTGCGCTTAACAGATATTCTGCTGGCAAGCCCTGCGTTTGAGAGATGTACCGGATCTGGTGGAAGACATAAACACAGGCGATAGGAGATTTACAACTTACGTCACACATTTGGTGCTGGAAATTCACATTCGGAAAAGGGGATTTTCTGACTTGTTTTATATATAAAGGTTTAATATATGTGGACATAGTACAGTCATAATGCAAAGTCAATTTAGTGAAACTAAGCTGTAAAAAGGCATACAGTTTATGCAATTGAATGGAATGGAATCTAATCTAAATTAAATTTTAATTAATTGAATTGAATTGAATAAAAATTAAATCAAATCAAATCAGAATTGATTTAATTGAATTGAATAAAATGGAATAGAATGGAATCTAATCTAATCAAAATGTTATTATTAAAATATAAATTGTATAGTGAATACATTTAAACTAGCAGAGGATGTAAACATCATAGTTAGACCTTTTGGGTCCAGTACATAGTATATGGAAATTATTTAATGTGGCAGAAAAGTTAAGCAGATACTGTAAATACATTCTATTTAAAAACAGAAATGCTAGGAGCCTGACATCAAAGTCTTCAAAACATCAATGTATATAACAAATAGAACACACATAGTATGTATATAGATGAGTTTAATTGTCAGTGTTTGGTAGTAAGTGATTACATTTTACCTTTTAAAATGCTCTTAATCATAATGATAATAATTCTTTTTCAAGTTCTTTTCTACGACATACAAGTAAAAAAAAATACAGTAGCCTTTCATTCTAATGATGGGGTGGAAATAAAACGTCATGAAAAATGAAATGATTCTGTTTTTGGTGCAAGAATCCTTGACTAATACTGTAAGCAGACTTCTGGGAAAAGCAACAGTGAGCTGCATTAAAACAGACTGATGACATTTTGTCTGCTCGAAAACATATCAGTCACTTGGCTGCCACATTGATGACACAACTTCAGCATTCCAGCATTAGAAGCCGAGTAAACAGCATCTGTGATGAATGCTGTCACCATGAGACTGATTTCCCCTGCCAAACCCTCTTTTTGCAGGTCTGTCCGGGTGCCGCAATTATGCAGAATGCCATTCACACACCTGAAAGACGTAAATACAAGAGCTTGGCAGCTGAGGGAATCCACAATAATAATAATAATCTCTTCCACGGCCCCTGCCAAACGGCCAATCTCGTATCCCGAGACCGAGCTCATAGCTGCTCAAGAGACCTTGATCACAGCATTTGGCTCATTTACCGTCTTGTGAAACAGAACAGTGGATTTTTTTTGCATTCACTTTTTGAGGATTCTTGCTGGTGATTTCAAAGTGCTGTAATTAGAAATGAGCAGCAAATAACTTCAAGTTTTGCTTCCAAGTGAAAATCAAAAAACAAACCGGGAAGCCGAGGTGAAATGCCATGAGTCCTTAGCATTCGAATGCTTCCCAATCACGAGAACTCATAAATGCACCAAATGAGAGGCTGAAAAAAAAAATCCTATTACTCTGTAGCACACAGAAATGGTGCAGACAAATCTGTGTTTGCTGTGTTTAAGTGCTTGTTAAAGATGGGTTTGGTTTGCTTAGAGCTAGAACATTGGCCCTGGGCTGTTCCATGAGGCCAGAGTCATTTTTTAAGAGAAAGCCTCGCTGTAGAGCTCGGGATCTGGGCTAATTGGGCAGTTTGTGGCATGTGTCCAGAACTACGAAGGGGCCAGAGAGAGATGAAAGTCAGAGAGAAGACACACACACACACACAACACTTCAGGAGAGCTAAGAGAGCAGGGGCCCAGCTAACAGTCAGATTTGTTTTCTTTCTCTTAAGCACAAACAGTAATTGAGGGATGTTTTCCCAGCCATTTTCTGAGAAAGAAGATGGCTCTCTAGGCTGGGCCACACAATCATACACACATAAAAGTAAGACTTTTTTTTCATAAAAGTAAGATTTTTTCACTAAATTAAATATCATTTCATAAATCATTTTCCAATTGAAGCACATTGTTTATTTATCGACTTGTATCTGACCACTTAATTACGAAACAGAACAGCAAGGAAGGATTATGGGTCAATAGGCCCCTGAACGCTACAGTAGGGGCCCCTGAATGCACATGTAAAATAAAAAAAAAGAAATTTCTTCTGCTTATCAAGCAGAAATATTGTGAAATATTATAACATAAAAAAATGTTTTGTATTTTAATACATTATAAATTGTCATAATTATTACATCATTGATCTTTTAAAAATCTACAATTTGATTTGATATTCAAGACACATTTCTGATTATCATCAGTGTTGAAAAAACTAAAATACAAATTGCAATGAACATCATTTATTTGTATTTATTAAAAATATATTAGTTAAATACATTAAAACATTTAATAAATAGAAATCCTTTTAAATGTCCATGTTAAATGTAACATTATCAAATTTTGATCAATTTAATGCACCTTTGCTAAATAAATAAATAAAAACTAAAATTAATTCCTTCTTCCAAAAAAAAAACCCAGAAAGGGTATTGACCCTAAATGTCTGCATGTACTGTATATACAGTAACAAAACATCTTGTTTTTCTGCTATTTTTATATTAGGGCAGGGCATCAAGGGAGGGTCTCCACAGACGCTGGTGCCCCGAGTGTCCCAATCCATCCTTGGTAACAGCAGCATGGGAACAGGCAAGACAGAATAAAACAAATATCCTCACAAAGGTACTAATGGTGGAAACCTCAGACAAGCTGAATGCCAGCGCATAAATGAAACCTTGGATGACTTCATCTCCCTGCTCTATACTGTTTCCATTATAATCCATTAAAGAATTAGTCTTACCTGGTCATACTCAGATGCTCCGGGGTAGAGCGGCCATCCCAGAAACAGCTCAGCAATGACACAACCCAGGGACCACATGTCTATGGCCTCGCAGAACGGCAGGCCCAGGATGATCTCTGGAGCTCTGCAGACACAGAAGTGATGGAAACACTTTAATAATAGAGTCACCGCAGAACAAATACAGTTTTAAAGATTTATTTAGTAATGGCCAGCTGTATACATTATTCTACATACACTACATTATAGTCTGGTTAAGTGTACATTTATGGAGCATCTGCATTGTCCTTCACTGCAGACATCCAGAGGGAGATTGAGATGTTTGGCCCAAAACCAGTTAATGTGCAACCTGTTCCATTCAGCCCAAAGTCGCAGACGTAAGACCTCATTGTACCCATTTAGGTTGACTGAGTTGAGTAATAAAGACAAACACTGAATGCATTTTGTTGCCACGGACACAGCGGGTGAAGAGGAAGGAGAGAGAAGGCACATGACTTGGGAATCATCATTCTGAGGATAGACAGAGGGCCACTCTTTTGGAGAGAGGGACTGAAGATAAAAAAAAACGCCATATGGAGGGAAAAGAGAGCAGGAAATATGTAGAAAGTCAAAGAGACTGGTGCTGGGTATGGAACGATGTTCAGCAAGCCTTAAAGGTGGCAGAAATGCAGCTCAGTTGCACACACACACACACACACGCACACAGTGATAATAGACTGAGGCTTCGGTTTTAGGGGTGACAGGAGAACATAGTCATATTATTTGGAAAGACAACTTTGTACACTGGAAGAACAGTCTGTTCTTGTGTTGCTTAAGTTTAATGAAAGCTAGTTAGACAATTAAAACAAACCTAATAAAAATGACAAAAGCACATAACAAAATGACTTAAAACTGAAATAACTGGAAAAAAAAATAATAAACTGAAAAAAAAAAGTTAACCTTAAATATTTTTAGTAAAATAAATTCTTATTTTACAGTATATCAATAAAAATATTATTATTATAAATAACATTTAAATAAACAAAACTACTACCAAAAGTAGAGACAAAGCCAGGACTTATCAGAGGAAAAACAAAACCATAAAGAAAATCACTATATTATTTCTTTATTATTATTTATGATAATTTCTAGAGATAAACGTAATGAAAATATTCATATTTTAGGACTGTCTTAACATAAAAATTTTGTCCGACACAGATGAGCCAAAAATCATTTTAATGTTATGACATGTAACTGATAAAAAAATTTAAATCTATATTATTATATAAATGAATGTGAAAAAATAAAACACTTAAAACTGAAATCACATGCAAGTGAAATTAAGTATTACGTAATTAAGCAAATTAATATTTAATGTGAGATTACATTCAACAATGTAGCGTTTACAGTATGTCAACAAAGGATATCTGAAAGCAAATCATGCACAATAAATCAACTATCAAAAAAGATAAATATTTTAATATGAACTTTTGAATAATTCTCATTAAATTATGAATTCCACAACAACTTGACAAAGTGACTCATTTGTTTCTATTTCTGTTAGTGCTGTCAAATGATTAATCACAATTAACTGCATCCCAAAAAAGTTTTTCTTTACATAATATATATGTGTGTGTGTGGGGGGGGGGTGTATATTTTTATGTATATATAAATCAACACATATAGTGTATGCATTTAGAAAATATTTACATGTGTATATATTTATTTTCATCTAATTTAATTTACATATAAGTATATTTAAAATATAAACATTTTTCTTAAATATAGCATGCATGTGTGTTAATCGCGAGTACTAGTTTCACTTTTTTCCTCAAGAAGTCAAGAAGAAACATCTGGAATGAAACAGAAACTAAATTCTTCTGACAGGCACTCAAGGGCAGGGAAAGAGTTTGGCAGCTAATTCTCTCATTGGCTCTCTTGCAAGGTGTATAGCGCATGACATCACCCTTGTGAAGTGATGTCATTGCATACAGCCTTGTGGCCTGCTGGTCTGTCTGCTCGTTATCATTCAAATACTGTAAGCCACAGCGCTACCAGCCCAAAGTATCTCCGTGACACTGAGGACGCATTACAGCCGCCACGTATGCAAATACATATCCCACTTCAATCGTTCTCGCCCTTCTTCCAATGCCATATGCAAAACAGACCAGCAGCTGCTGATGCAGGACTTTCTGCGGGTGTGATACACATAAACACAAGTCACTAAATATCGTCCTCATTCTCTGGCGAATAAAACGGCTGCTCGTAATGCAAATATCTGTGGTGAGAAATTCACAGCCCTGCTCCAGATCCACACACGCAGAAATATGAGCTCCCATACATGCAGATGTCACACGGAGGCTTCATTTTGCATACCTAAACCTGTCAGGCCATGACCCTGCAGGTGTGTTTGAATGCATGTCATTGCGCAGCTCACATGTATGCAAGGGTGACATTATGCACACAAATGCAAACATCCGTTCTTGGTGTTGATATTTGCATGGCAAGCCCCATGCTGTGGGAGTCGTTTCTTGTACACAACACCTCTCCGAATATAGTGCAAACAGGCACAGGAGCACAAGGTCTTTGCACCCATTCGAAACATTGCAGGCAGCATGCAAATAATCACCAGGTCGCTTTGGGCTAAATGGTTTGTGGCTAGGAGGTCAGGGAAAGGTCATCACACACAGTAAAAGAGTGCTTCTTGGTTCCAAACTGAAGAATCATACTACTTCTGAAGTCCTCAGTCATGCACATGCTCACTCTTTTGCTATTTGAGGCTCTGACATCATTCTGTGTGGGCATGTCAAAAAGCATCGATCACAGCTGACCTTCAATATGGACCACCACTCATAACCACAGACACAGATGATGCTCTGCTTTTCATTTCATTGTGCCATGCTTTGTTTTTCTACAATTAGGACACTATTTTATAGTACATTGTAATTTATATACAAATATAAATCTAAAAACTACAGACATTTATATATATTAGTGCTGTCAAGTGATTAATTACATCGAAAATAAGTTTTTGTTTACATAATACATGAGTTTTATATGTACTGTGTATATTTACAGTATTATACATATATAAATACACACACGTACAGTATATATTTAGAAAATATTTACATGTATAAATATATAATAATACATATAATTTATATTATATATAGCCTAAATATATTTAAAATATACACAGCTTTTTTTTATATATATATGCATGCATGTGTATATATATGTATATATATATGCACACACACAGGAAATCAAAACATTAAAATGTACTGTACTGTAATGTACTGGTTTAGATGGTTTGGTTTGGATTACTAAATTAATATGGTAGTCATTTCAACCATGGCATATACAGTATTAAAATACCATGGTACACCACAGCATTATCAAATTTTGTTAATGGCTGTTTGCAAAATATAAATATAAAATAAAAAACTAAATAATAATAAAAAAAAAAAAACATTCAAAACATATATTAGGAAAGTAGTTAAAATGAAATGTAAACACAAAATAATAACATAAAATATAAAATAAAACTGCAATAGAAATGCAGTTACAATCAAATATATATATTAGTGCTGGGCAATGATTAATCGCGATTAATCGCATCCAAAATAAAAGTTTTTCTTTACATAATATA
>JAUCMS010000034.1:17664775-17682074 GCA_032357445.1 Enteromius radiatus
ACATGCACTTTTTTGTGTGGAAAGCCCGCTTTTATTAAGCAACTGTAGGAAGGCGGTCGGAAATGTCAACAGATGAGTGCATCAGCGCAGACGGGGCATAAAGCGCCGTTATAACACAGACACACAAGCAGTTTTACATTTTAAATGGTCAATGCCTTATCGTGCTGATGTGGCCGAGCCCGACCCGAACCAGTTCTAAATATCTGTCCGAACCCGGCCCGGCCCGTCGGGTACCGTCGGGCTCGGGTCGGGTATCCATCCTCTAACAGAGATAGATAGACACAGATAGAGATAGAGAGATAGATAGACAGAGATAGATAGACAGAGAGAGACAGAGAGATAGAGAGATGGATAGAAGGATAGAGAGATAGATAGATGGATAGAATTTTCCATCTTGGGTTAAAGTTTACATCTCATCTCCTTATCATTAATGATATCGAATTGCTTTGTCACCAAGCATTTGTCAATAACTTCATTGCTGAGATTAACAACGCACCTCATGCATTGCAACATATGAAAACTAATGCGGAGAATACATTTATATATCGTTGTTTAATAACATACAACTGAACAACAGCTCTGTCAGTGATGAATAGTGAGAAATGTAGTGAGAAGAGAGTAAAACAGGACAGACCAGTGAATAAAAGCATTGATTATAGCAAACCATGCAGAACACAATGTGAAAGAATTGAATGGAATGGAGCAGAACAGAATAAGAAAAAAAGAGAGAGAGAGAGAGAACAGGGCCTTAATTGCAGCAGACTTAAAAAAAGTCCTCAGCTGGCAGGACAAGCTGGGTCCGGCCTGGCGTAAATTAGCCAAACTATTTAGCCTCATAAGCATATTAGCAAATTCTTCCAATTGAGAAAATGCATGTATGTGTTTCGTTCAGTTCAGTTCATGGGAAAATTGCATGGCTGCCTGAAAGCCAGACATTTGCTGTGACTGGGCTGAAAAAGAGCGGAGAGGAGGAGTGAGGCCACTTATGTTCACAAAACCCATAATGCCCATAAACCAGCCATGCCTGGCCCGGGCCCAATCCTCACCACAGCAAAGCTGGACACTGACCCTCCAAACTTTACTAGTTTCTGTGGCAACCCAAGTACAAAAAACATGCAATTTCAGCTGATAATATAAAGCAATACCATCATTATGTCATTAACATAGTAGAGTACTGGAATGCTTAACTAAGTGCACTGATCCACTCGACTACATAGCAATTCACATAAACCAGGAAGGCATGTGGAGTTCAGGATTTTTAAATAATACATTTCTGTGAGAGACAAGAAAATGGAAAGGTTTATAGGCCTATGAGTGCAAACTCCACACTTGCAAAGAATATGCTTTATTTAGGCTGGGACGAATACAGGGTAGATGTCACCAAACCATACTGTAGGCTACTCAAAACAGAGTAACTATAGAGTGGAAGGCTATAGTACAGTGTGCTGCTAAAAGTCTCTTAAGTGACAGCGGATGAGGACGCCTTGGCAAAAGGCATAAAAACGGGGAGGGAAGATCACAACTTGCAAATTTTATGAAACATAAAATGTAGAGTACATCAAAGCAAAAAAAGGAGCATCTGAGCTTGGTTTTAGCACTTTTCTAAACATTCATGTATTACTATGCAATGTGGCATGCAAGTGATTTTCAGTTTTGTTCAAGGGAATTAAAAGCCTTTCAACAATATGCAAAGTGCACAATAAATTGTTTGATAATACACTGATATTTATAATATGTAATCATATTAATATTTATTAATAACATATTATAATTGTTTGTGCTGTCAAACAATTAATTGACATTAATCACATCCAAACTAAAGGTTTTTGTTTACGTGATATATGCATGCGTATTGTGTATATTTATTATGCATATATATAAATACACATGCATGTATATATGTAAGAAAGGTGCTACGTTTATATATTAAAACCTTCATACATTATATAATTTATATGAATAAAAACATTTACACATAAATACATGTAAATATTTTTTTAAATATACGCTGTATGTTTGTGTCTTTATTTAAACATAATAAATATTCGCAGCACACATAAAATGTAAACAATCACTTTTTTATATGCATTTCATATCATTTGACAGCACTTATTAATTTATATATAGCAATTTGAGAGTCTGTGCTGTATTACACTTACTACTACTATTCTAAAGTCATTAATATTGTGGATTTCCATCAATCAGAGTAAGAGCTTTTACAATATATATTTTTTTCAATTAAATTAAAATACCTGAACATATTTCAATGATTGGTTGAATAAACCAAATTAAATTAAAATATTTCAATTCAATTCAATTAAAAGAACTTTGTAAAGTGATTGTTTTGAACAATTATTAAGCTATTGCACAAATATTATTATTTTAGCTGAAGTATTTGTAACAATACTGGAGGCTTTTTCTTTTTAACCAGAGTGTGAAGGCCTCCCTCTCCACATTATATATTTATATATTTTTTAACGAAAACATATTTTTTGATTTCTTTCTCCACAAAATGTGCCGCATCATCAATGTTTAATACAAATTTCATACCCTATTAGAGTACTAAAAAGCAGATTTTCCTTAAGGTTTGCCTTTAGCCCTTCTATCAGACTAGCCACAATGCTAAATTATAATAATAATAAAAAAAAGATAGCTACACTGATAAAAACGACCACAACATAGCTCTTAAAATTGACTACAGGTGTCAATATCTGACAAAAAATGATATGGAAGGGTTTTTGTATCTGGCTAAAATGACTCTGAGCACTTGGCTAGGTGTTAAGATGCTCAAGTAGCAGGAGTTAATTAGCTACTTGTCTCTTGTTCCACTGAGAAGAAAGTAAGACGCTATGAAGCGGGTAGCCCACAGGCAAATGAAACAAGCGCCTGGTTATTACGTTTCTGTCACTCATCTCCACAAAAGGTTGAACGTCTCATAAAAGTAATTCTTAAGAGGTCCAAAGAAAGAAAGAAAAAAAAAGCTTTCTTTCATCAATGCAATGCAATGATGTCCATCGGTTGAAAAAAGCCTGGAAAAAGTAATCTTAATAACAAAGAAAATGTAACGGTTGGCATTTGTCAAAGAACTGTTGTACCTCCTCAGAGTTATTATATTAGCTTCTATCTAAGCAGTACACACAAACCCTTATTCTCTTGTGGAAAGCATATCAAAGACCCCAGTGATGTCTGTTGCCTGTTTTTGTTGCATTATGGGTAAACAGCTCTAGTTTGGTTGCTACAGGCCAGCCTAGCTCATATTCAAGGCTCTGTGTAAGCGAATCCCACTGCTCAGTGGAGTCGGAATAAAAAAGATGCCTTACGTACGCTTGAGAGAACAGTAACTAGTGGCAACCTCATTCATTAAAGCGCTTCTTAATGCCTGCCACGGAGTCACCGCAAATGTCCTGGAACGGTAGTTCATTTATAAACACAAGATAGGCAGGTTCTGACTGCTCACACTGAGGCGTATTGTTTCGTGCCAGAAAGGAATCATGTTCCCCGTGATGTTCTTTAGATGAACAGATTGATAATACAGGTTTGTCTTCTTTTTTGTTGGTTCTGTGAGGGGTCCCTGCTAAAGTCACCGCCACCATGACAGAAGCTTCTAAGCGGCTGCTTAGTACAGTAGTTACTAAAGTTACTAGATTCATATTTTTATTCAGCAGGAATGTATTAAATTCATTAAAAGAGACTACATGGTAAAAACTGATTTCCTTTTTATTTCAATTATGTTCTTTTGAACTTTTATTTTATTAAAGAACCCTAAAACAATTTTTACTAAATAATTAATAAATAAAAAAAATTAATTATTTTTAGATTTATATTTTATTCATATTTTTTAATTATTAAAATTAAATATTATTAATATAAATATAAATACTAAATATATATATTATTTATATTTATATTTATTTAAGTATAAGTATGCATTTAATTTCATTCAAGTTTATTTTATTTTAAAAGCAGCCCAGGTGAAGATACTTCTTTCCAAAAACATTATAAAAAAATTTATCAATTGCAAAACTGAACAGTAGTGTACAAGCATGCTAGATTACCAATGCAAAATATTAATGCCTAATATTTGAATATAAACCAACAAATTAATTAAATGACCTAGTATTTAAGACAAACGTGAGGCTAAAAATATAACTGTTTTGTTTATCTGGCCAAGAGAAGGAGACCAAACGCTATGTGTCGAGGGTAAATCATTGGCATTACGGCTAGAGAAGAGGTCATATTGCATTTTGCACAATGCAGCGCTTTAAGAACTGACAGTAAAAGGCATACTGGCTGATTCCTGCATTATAGCACATTCAAGCTGTGCTGTTATGATCGATGTGCCCAAATAAATAAATTCTTGGATGAGATCCCTCAGGTTATGAGCTCAGGCTATTAGCGCATTGGACGTTCTAAAGAAAGCAAGGTCATGAGGTCCGGATCCTGTGCATCTTTGGGCTAAATTTCTGCCTATCGAAGAAAAATGTGCAAAGCATGCTTTCTTCCCCTCAAGCCCTCCTATATTAAGGCTCTGACGTCTGGAAAGTATTGACTGACACACTGAGTGGCCATGCTGTCTCTTCCTTGGTGACCTCTACCCACTATGACTCCCACTGGCGAACCAGCAGGGTCTTCAAAGTGCTGAGAACTGAAGACAGCTAGGGGTTGGATGTGATGTTGTGGACGGAGAATGAGAGACTGGTTGCGCACGTTTGACAGTATATACCACGCACCCAACCGCAGCCATTAAACACTCTTAAATGAGAACATTCCTTTCGTGATATACCTCCCTATTTCATTTAAGATAAAAAGGGCCAGCTGGGACAGGATTATAATCTGCTTTATCTGGTCCTCTGTAAGCTAGCTAGATTTACCTGTTACATCATTAGCTAGCCCGCACTGCGACTAGGGTGAGGGGTGTTAAGCTGACATAACCTGAATAAACAAAGTATTAGGAACGGTCTCAGAGCAATGAAATGACGTCTGTGTGCAGATATATATCTAAGATGCTATTTTGGCAAAGCTGTGAGTGTGAAAAGTACCAACAAATACCAAACACCATATAAACAAAAGGTTTTTTTTTTTTATTTTAACGTAATGTGAAATCAAAATTAACCCTATTAACCCAAAAATGAAAATTCTGTAAATAATTGATCACCCTCAAGTTGTTCCGAACCCATAAGACCTTCCTTCATCTTCGAAACACAAAATAAGATATTTTTTATGACATCAGAGACCCTTCATAGACAGCAATACAACTGAAATGATCCCAGATCCATAAACGCAGTAAAAACACCAGTAAAACAGTCCATGTGACATCAAGTTTTGCGATGCTAGGAGAATCCTTTTTTTTACGCAAGAGAAAACAAATATAACATAATCTAACTCTACCGTTCTTCTCCCCTGACTTACGTCTTTCGTCATTTTAGAGTGTATTAGAACGCAGCAATAACTAAATAGGCACAGTATTTACACATTTTAAGCAAATTCCCATTGTGTTAAGTAATGCTGTTTTTTGCGATCTAATAACTCGTAACAGATAAAATTATAAACCATGAGTCACAAAACAGTGTTGCACAAAAAAAAAGCAGCACAAAACCTCACTTCCAGAAATCGCTTCCAGCAGATAAACATCAAATTTAAATTTTTGGGTTAACTATCCCTTTAAGTACTAAAAGGTAAAGAAAAATAGCACTCGCATTTTGGTAAGCAACGAAATCCAATTAATTCACATCTGATAAAATCGAAGTCTTTCCGTACATGTTCTTTCTTAAATATCCCATTTCACTTAAAAAATATACTTTTTTTCAGGTAAAAACCATTGCAAACAGCAATTCAAGTTGACTTTAATCAGACATAGAACAGACTGGAAGATCATGCTTAAGCTGCGTAAAACTGCTGTTTACTACTTTAATAAGGCTGTAAATGTCTCATCCCACACATGCGATGCATGGCATAGTCTGCTTCTTCCATGGCTAGCATGTGTATGCAGCTAATTGCCTTACTGATGTTTACCTTAATTAGTATTGCTTTGTTTACTTGTCATGAAAAATCTATAAAAATCACATGATACAAGCATAATACGAGCACTTAAATCCGATACACTACAACGGATCAAATACCAGCAGAAGCGACAGACTGTGGGTTTGTGTTGAGCAGCGGCAATAAAGATATGAAGAACAGCTGATAGGGGCTTGCGTTGCCAGTGCTGACATCCGTTTGTGGAAGCTTTCATGGGGCGTTTGCAGCAGGAGAATGACACCAAAGCCATAAGCAAGCTGCTGAGACTTTGGAAATTTCCTGCTGAGAGTCCTCCCTGCCTTCCACAATCACTTTTACAGCTGATGGCATCTTAAGAGGAGCCTTTTAGGAAGCAAAAATGGGAGGAGGGGAGGGCCGACGGGGGCTTTAGTTAAAAATATGCAAAGGGAACATTTTGTGCATCCTGTCCTATCGAAGGTCGCGGGTAATTGTCCCTCCGATTTAAAAGCACTGCCAAAACAAATAACTGCGGGGAACAGAATAGAAGATGCATGAGCGAGCATGTCTTTATATAACAGTTCTGCTGAAAGCTCCTGCCTTCGACAGAAACGCTTGGTAACCTTGGTGCAAGGGTTAGCCTTAATTCTTGAGTTTTTCATGAGGTTTAATGGTAAAACAAGCTGGTTTTAATCTCTTCTCTATTCAGCCGTTCTCATCAGCAGTCCAGATGTAATAAATCCAGACAGATTGAGAGACGCAGGAGTGATTACTGTTCTATCCCTCTCTAGAAAGGCATGTGGCCTTGTTATGCATTAAAGGTGAAGTGTGTCATTTCTGCATCACCAAATGCAATTGCAAAAATAATGACCTTTTAAAAAGGTCCCGAACACTTGCTCCATGTTCCATTGGTTGGACAAACAGGTCATTGCATCCATATAATGCCATCATGGGTCAAAAAAAACAAAATTTCAGCTTCATTTAGAACTAGTGCCATTATTATTAAAACTATTAAACTTGTTCTTGGTAATTAAAATAAAACAAAATTAAATAAAAAAATTAATTAATTAAATTAAAAATGAAGTTGTTAAAAATAAGATTAAGAACTTAATTTACTAAAAATAAAACAATTATTTTAAAATATTTAAATTAAATAAAAATATAAACTAATAAAATATACAAAATTATTCACGCTTAAGCTAAAATTAAAATGTAAACTTAATATATATAAATAAATAAAAACTTATTTGTTTAAATATTAGGAAATATATATATATATATATAAAAAAAAAAACATTACAGTTATAAAATATATTTTTACATTTTTTAATAATTGGTTGTCAGATCAGTAAGTCCGTTTCTGGTTGAATAAGTCTAGACCAGTTCAGACCATTTCCAGGAAGCTCTAAAGAACAATTTGTTCATGAATCAGACATCACTAAGTCAGTATTTACACATGTAATAAAGCTTAACATGGCTTATTTATGTTCTATTAGTCTAAGATTATAAACAGAAATAGAAGAGAGCATTTTGCATGCAGAAAAAATGCATTCAAACACTTCACCTTTAACCCAGCAGGGAGTATTTTTGACAGTATACAATACAATAATACAATGATGTGTGAAAGGAGATCAAAGTTGCATTCTTGTCACAATGCAAATTCGCTAGCAGCAGCCATTTAGGAAAGTATCTGCTGACGATCCTTTCAGAAAACCACAATCTTTCTCTCCCTTTCCCATTATAAGATTTTCCCCTATGAGAGACAGAAGCCCCTCATTTCAACAGAAGCCTGTATTAAACAGTCAGAGCGTTCCAAGAACAGTCTGATCCTCTCCCAGGGCTACAGAACTCGGTGGGAGGCCTCTACAGGTGGGGCGCTGCTGGCTACATTTCTGCGTGTGTGTCCTGTTACTGAAAAATGAGGTGAGAGCCAGTCTGTAACAGTAGGCTGATGTCTGATTGAGGGATCTTGTTGCTTTCAGTACAGAAATGCAACACATCGATGCGATGATAATTATAGATCACCTAAAACAGATCTGCAATCCATAAACTAAACACATCACTAAAGTAAGATTTTCATGCTTTCTGAAACAGTGCTATCCCATGAATATTGTTTAGGTACAAAACTAGATATCTCTAGACGTGGATTGACCCCTCCTTAAATGTAAATTTAAAAAATGTTCTGCATGTTATGCAAAAAAATGACTTTTTAATGAGTTTTTAATTAGTCTTTTTTAACTTGCAATTTCAGTAAAATATATAATTACCCTTAAAATAAGAAAAAATGTACTTGAGATGCAACACTGCAGAAGATAAAGACTTGTTTTGTCAGACTGCATTAATACAGCTATATGTTGTCTTATTACACTGGCAGAGTTTTACTTTAAACTAGTGCAAAACGATGAAATACATGAAATAAATGTACTAATACCTGAAAAACAAGTTGTAATTAATCTATATACAGTATTCATAATAAATATACACAGTACACGCACATAAATTATGTAAACTGAAACTTTTGGATTGCGATTAATCATGATTAATCGTTTGACAGCACTACATTAAATATTTTTATTTATTTATTTTTTATTTAATCGACAAATAAAGCATTAACACTAGGATTTTTTGCAGTGTGCAGTCGTTTAAAAATTTTATCATATCAAATAAAATGGTGCAGCGGGAGTTACGCACCAAATTATAAACTGAAGTATTTGAACAAATCCCTAACATTAAATATGCACAATTGTAATAGTGCTTGCTATGTTTTATTCTTTCTCTCTCTCTCTCTCACTCCAGATGTGCGAGGCTGACAGCTGATGTGACTCTGTTCATTGTCAGCTTTTTCCCCCTCTTTGTTCCAGCTGGGAGGAAACTAGGGGATCTTCTTCTTTGTGGACTCCCACAAGAAAAAATGACAAAACTTTTTGGATTTAACTCATCACCTGAATCTTAATACAGTGGCAAAACTAAATTACTGCACATGGGCAGTTGAAATATACTTGTTTTTCCTTAAACAGATGTGTTTTTCATTATTGGTAAGGATCTAAACACGATCAGTGTGCGTTGAAGAGTTTGCAAAAACATTTATGAAGATCCTGCTGCAAATCTTCTCTGCCAAACTGGGACAGAACCTTAATTAAATACTCATTTACAGTGACCTTGAGTCAAAAGCATACAGTTTTCAGTCTATTTTGATCTTTTCCTACATACAAACTGATTACATCAGCACAACTTAGATAAAAGAACCAACAAACTTGTTGATAGTTTCCACTCGCTTCAGCAATTTCCCCAAACATGACCAAGTGGCTGGTTGCAGCTCATGCCTCAAAGCATTAGCAAATCTACCCTCCTTTAGTAACGATGCCGGTGGCATCCTAAACGTAACACATCTGGCAGCACTTGGACTGACTCATTCCCCCTGTGTTTGATTTCTTTCGGGGTGGTTGTGTGGTCATACACCTAACCTAGGCCACTCTCAGCCTACCCAAGGCAACCCGACAGAGCGAGCTTCTGTGTGAACCAGGTCTAAGTCTACACAAAACAGGCCAATCTGGCCCGTGAAACCCAAACACGGCTATAGGTAAACGAAAGAGCTGACTGGAAAAAAATAAGCAGCTTTCAAGTCAGGCATCTGTTTCTAATGTTGGCGCTCTGGTGTGGATTACAGGGAAGTATTGCCGGGGACCTGACGGTGACCCCGTATCTTCATCCCTAGGGAGACGTAAGTAGCGATGAGCGGGCTGGATTCGGGTTGGGAGGAGGGAAGTGAACCGAAATGAAACTGACCCCCTGTTTACAGATGCAGCTTTTCTGTAGGCTGTTTTTTAAAAGTACAATATATTTTGCTTTTTGTACTGGGAACTCTAAAGGAGGAAAGCATGGAAGGGGATAAAAAATAAAAATAAAAACAGCTGAAAATATCTCCCAGGTGCTGCCACAATGAAGCTGTATTACGCTGTAAAGCACAGTAAACGTACTATTTTAATCTTAAAAGCAGAACTCAAACATGTGTTTTATCACATTAAATGAGATAAGGAAGCAGGTTCTCAGCATGCCATTGAATTTTATGAGTCCATCTAAACGCACGTGTTGAGGAAGTTCTGGGGATTTTTAACAGACAACACCAAGAAAAAAAAAAACAGTATATGCACTTCCCTACTAGAGAGTTTGAAAACAACAACATACTGTAGCAATAATTTAGACCATAATACTCACTAAGAATAGGATTTTTTAGTTTTAATTTGTTACAAGTAATTGGTATCCCACAAGGCCATGGGATTTTAAAAGGCAAGTATAAAAATAGCGGGAAACTGCAAGATGGTATAATCTCTGTGGATTAAACTTTACTTAACAACGCCCGAGTAAATCATTTTAAATCAAGTTGTCGTTAATACATCCCACACTGCAAAAAAAAGAGTATTTTTCTTGTTTCTAAGGTAAAATATCTAACAAATCTTGAAACAAGACACAATTAACACTACACTAGGTATTATAAGAGTAAATATTTTTACAAAGCTGTTTATAAAGTATAAACTAGAAACCAAAAATGAAAATTCTGTCATTAATTACTCATCCTCATGTCGAACCAAACCTATATGTAGAACACAAATTAAGACATTTCCGTGGCTTCTGAAATCTGAGAGCACTCTGACTGTGCATAGACAGGACAAAAAGTATTCCTGTAGCTTCATAAAATTGGACCACTATTTTAGTGATGTCCTTAATACGTTTCTGGGCACTGAACATTTCAGTTCTACTGCTGTCTATGGAGGATTAGAGAGCTCTCAGACTTATATTAATATTAAAATATTAAATTTTTTCTCCCAAGATGATCGAAGGTCTTACAGATTTACAACGACATGAGGTATACAAGGACATGAGTAAATAACGACCTTTTGGTGACCTACCTCTTTAAAAACAACATATCCAGTATGCAAAACAAGTCTTAATGCTTCTCAAGTATGTTGTCTTTGTTTTACAGCAAAATTTGTCTAAATAACTTATTATTAACTGACAATGTCATTTTTTACTTCATCATCTTCCATATCAAAGTACAGAACAATTTCAAGATGGCAGAAGCAATTAATCCAAAAATGTATTTATACTACACACCTGTGAAAGTATAAATTGAAAAAGTAACAGCAAACAAGAGGAGAAATTCCAACAAAGGGCATGACAACATCAGCGCTTTACCTATAGTATCTGGACTGCAGGTAGGTAGAGCACACCGCTTTGGAGACGTGACTAGCAGAGCCGAAGTCGATGACCTTTACCCTGTAGGGTTGGCGAGCTGGGTCTACAAGCATGATGTTCTCAGGTTTCAAGTCAGCGTGGATCAGTCCGAGGCTCTTGAGCTTCATGAGGGCAGTGGCCACCTGCTGCAAGATGGGTCGGATGTACTTGAGCGGCAACGGGCTAAACTTGTTCTGCTTGAGGAAGTCGTAAAGGTTCTGCTCCAACATCTCGAAGACCAGGCACGTGTGGTTCTTGTGCTGGAAGCACTCGTACGCCCGAACAAAGTTGTAGTCGTCGGCGCTCTCTGTGCTCAGCCGCGCCAGTATGCTCACCTCGATCTGGCCCTGCCGTGCATACGAAGGGTGGTTCTTGAGGATCTTAATGGCCACGATCTCACTGGTGCCGCGTTTCCAGCACTTCACCACCTGCCCGAACGTCCCTCGACCCAGGAACTCCAGCACCTCGTAGGTGTTGGTCATGGAGCAAAGCACCTCATGCTGCAAGAGCTGGTAGTCACCCTCACTGTTGGCGCCGCTGTTCTTGGATGTGGCCGTGGTGGAGGCAGTCGCAGTGGCGACAGTGGCCCCGCTCTGCGCGTTGTTCTGGATCATGGGTGCGGGCAGTTGCTGCTCCTCGACCACGTGCACGCTGCTTCCGCTGCCGTTGTTGTTGTCCAGCTCCTCGCTTTTCCGCTTAAGCCCGCATCGCTGGTACGTGTCCAGCAGACTGACGGTGCTGCGGCGCGTCAGGTTGTGACCTCCGCTGCCGCTTCCGCTGCTCCCGGTGCTGCCCAACAGTTGACCAGCCACCCCAGACGTGCTGCTGGCCGAGGCCACTACGATGTGCCCCGAGCCGGCCGGGAAGAGGAGGGCCTGTTCGTAGGACAGGGAAGAGTTGGAGACCTGGAGGCTGGCGCCGTTGATGCCCACTGGGGCGACTGAGACACTCTGCTTGCTGTTCTGACTGTAGACCTTGCTGTGCGTGCCGTACCCTGTCATATCCCAGTTGCAACTCTGCTCCACCTTCAGTTTCTTCACGCTAAAGAAGGCACTTGACTGGAGAGTGTGAGGGGAGAAGACTTGCACTTGCGAGGCCATACCTGAGGAAAAGCGAAAGAGAGAGAGAGGGAATGTGAAACTTGGACTGAAACTCGAGTATACGCTTTAAATAAAAATCCTACAGGTCATGGCAGGCCAGTTTAATAGAGTCAGAGTCCAGATGCTAACTTATAAAATAGCCGCTGTACAAATACCTCGCACACTTTCTCTTTGATTGCTCAGCAGTGTTCAGACTTGAAACCAAAGCTGATGGTGTCAGCTCCGGGGCAACACCTGGACTGATTTCACCCTATATATTTATGAATATTTCTATACAAACTGCATCCACATGGCGGTGATGATATGTGTACTTTTCCAATAACGTTCATGGCTCGACTGCTCCTGTTGCAAATCTAGCCATCTCTCTTTTATAGGGTTTAACCTTGACAAATTTGCTGAAAAATGTTTCCAGAAGTTTTTAGAAACCTCCTTTCGGGGACCTCCTCAAATAGAAAAGCCTACTATCCACACAATGCAAATCTGAATTGAACTGGCCCAAAATGCAATATTAATGCATGAACTGAAAATATTCATTCTTTACTAGCCCCCATGATTTCTGTAAAAAAAAAAAAAAAAGGGTTAGGACCACCAAAAAGGCACAGTCCATGTCAAACCCAGGGCCATTTGCGTGAGTCTGAAGGAATGACTGCAATTTCCTTAAAGAAAAAAAAATGCAGCCCATGCAGGCAACACAGTGCAACGTTTACCTCAGGGAGATGCACATCACTTTTCCAGAGGCATTTGAAACAGAAAATTTCTTGAGACTGAAACGTCTGAATAACTTCTCAACATCAGATCCTCAAAACAAAACAACATAAGCAGAACTGAGCGGGATTTCAGCTTCTGGGAACTCTCTGTGCTTCAGAACAGACAACACTTCTCCAAGCAAACAACGGTCCAAAAATAGCCTTCACTAACGGCACTGTTTGTAGTGCTAAAATAATGATTACAGTACTGAGAGGATTACATGCAGAGCGCACTGTAATGCACTATTTACAGAATCTCCAAAGTGGCCTGAATTAGCGCACCAGGAAATAAAAAGGCTCCTTCAGTGTGTGTTTCTCACCACACATGAATATCAGTTCACACCTAAACTGCTCCTGTAATGCATTATTCTTTTTATTGCATTCCTGTGGCATTGCATTCCTTATGACAATATGCCTGCAATATTAATGTTTGATCTCATGACACATGCCTGCAACGTGTTCTCACATTCTCTCTCAGTCCCGAGAGATTGACATGAAGATTTATGGGTGGATGCAATGACAGGTCACTTATGTACTATTATATTAAGCGTTATATAATATGTGGATTTAGTTCAACTGGAAATGTTATCTTGAAACCCGGAAGATGAAAAGAACATTCTGAAGAATTGACATGCACCTTTCTTTTATGTAGTTCATTGTGAATATATCTGACAAGCTTTAAAAGTGACAAAAGCACAAAAGTAGATTTGTGAGCAATAATAAAGTATAGATTTTCAGCAAATGACAATTTAAAGGGACAGTTATGAATAAAGTTGGGTCATTTACTCAATTGCATGTTGTTGCAAACTTGACTATTTCTGAAGATATTGTGAAGATATAGTGTTGCACAAAAAAGTCAATGAGGTCTAATGTTGCTTTGGACAAGGGTGAGTAAACAGTGATAGAATTTTGTGTTTTGAGTGAACTCTCTCTTTAAATTTAAAACTGTTCCCCACACACATGGCTTCAGAAGACTCATATGGACTCCTTTTATGATGCTTTTTGACGCTTTTCACAGCGTTTACTATAAACTGTCACTACAAAAACCTCTGTTCCATGGAAATAACATGAGAGAAAGCAACATTTTTCACTAATCGTCTAGCTTGACAGCACAACCAAAGCCTTCTAGAATAATCTCTATCCCTTTCCACTGAGGATATTAAATATACAATGGGTCTCCTTCGATGCTTTCCATACAAAATAAATCTCTATTAGAATAATTACTTTTACCCTTTGTGGTCCCATCTTACAAGCAGATAATGAATCTCATTTGGTTTGAAGAATTCCTTGACGCAACCAAATTCCCAAGACAGGAAACATACAGAGGAAACTTTACATGAACACTTCATCTTTGTTATGACTCCTGATAGTTACGGTTACAAAATTACCTTCTTTTTTCTCTATTGTTTTTTTTTCCTCCTTTCTCCTTCCACCTCTTACATTTGACTACATGATTGAAAGACTTCAATATCCGTCATGCTCTACAGTAAAGGGATTCGTAGGCTTTAAAAGTTGACTGAGCGTCAAAAGACGCTGACTATACAATCTATACTGTATATCCATTAGCCTTCATACCATAAATCTCCTCTAATATAACATTATGCATTATTCATCACCTATAGCCAAATCATCTTGCACTGCAGATGCAATAATCTATGCATTTAATATATCAAATATATTAAATATACAGAAACCATATACAAAATGTATATTAACTGAAAATTAATAGGACCTTTCTGGCAATTTGTTGATGGAGCAAGCAATGAGGAACATCCGCTACTGCTATTAGGAGCAAGGACCCTATGTTAATCCCATAATATACTAGGCCAGATGTCACTCCTTGGATTATGCTTTTCTTTGCCAGGTCTTTACGCTAAAAATAATTTGTACATGGTCAGTGGCTCTGTGTGTGTGAGTATGTGTGTTTGGCGGAGATGGAGATGGAGCCTGGAAAGTAATAAATCTCCCGCGGCAACGGCTGATCAGATGGAACATCCCTGGAATTCTTTACGTCAGACATGAGTGGTAATCTCGTCTCGCGGGCAGCTGACACGTTCAGATTACCACTGTGTAACAACTCCTCTATCTAACTCATCATGGCTCCATTATGTTTGTTTTTGCTGTTTTAATCCAGTACGGTCTTCTCGAGTACCTTAAAGTCTATGCCTCACCATGCTATGCTCTGAACACGTCATATGGCAGGATCCAAACTGGACGTCTACGTCCTAACTTGACTTTCATTTAGGTCTGTGGTCTGTGTGCCATTCAGAAGTGAGGTGAGAATGACTTTTAAGTTCACAATCAGTTTATGCTTTTGAATTACAGTAAGGTTGTAAACAGAGTGCAACATTGCAATTTCAGTCTAAAAGACGATAATTTAACATTTATAGAAATTAATTTGACTATATGTGTTGGTTTTTCAAAACAGACCTTGAGTGTTGGCTTTACAAAGCCTTGTTTGAAAGTGGTTTCAAAGTAGCTAGTAGTTTGAATAGAGCAAAATAACAGAATGATAGATGGAACAAAAGGACTATAAATCACTATTCAGACAGACAGATAGATACAGACAGATAGATAGTAGATAGAGACATGAATTTTGCACAAACTGGTTTTGAACAGAGACGTGTTGTTAAGCAAACTAACTCTACAGTAATTCAATTTAAAGAGAGTTCAAATGGTCAGAATGCTATCTTCAAACAACAATGCATTCATTCCCATTCAAGCTCAGGAACTCTGCAGCTGTTCAGCGTGAGAGCGGTCCAAAAGTTTACAGCCTCGAGTCGACTAGCACCCTGAGAATGATGTTTATGCACTGATATCACAGAAAAACCTCACACAAACTCAACAGGTGAAATTTACTTGAATTTCTGAACCCTGCAGTGAGAATACAACCAGTCTGCTCCATTGTTTCATATTTACAATGCTGGAATGTTTTTCATAGTGCCAGCCAGCTTTCAGCATACCTCTCACAGAGCGGCCCGGTTTAATGCACTGCCACAGAGCATACCAAAGAGCTATTCATCTGCCTTATACAAGCAACGTGTTGAAATGCTAATGGTTAGTTTATTACAGGATCAGGTATTACTACATTTTGTCCAAGGTTGGATAATCTACTTTAAGGAATGAGGAGATCAGAAAAAAAAAAAAGTACTCGCCCTCATGTGTTTCCAAATCCGTGCGCGTTTCCTTCTTATGGTGAACACAAAAGAATATATTTTGAAGAACCAAACAGTTGTTAGTCACCAATGACATCCATAGTAGGGAAAGAAATACCATGGAGGTCAATGGGGACAAACAACTGTTTGATTGTGATCATTTTTCTGAATATCATCTTTTGTGTTTAACATGGGAAAGATACTCGTAAAGGTTTGGAAAGACCTGAGGGCAAGTAAACGATGACAAAGTTTTAATTTGAGGGTGAACTGTACCTTTAATTACAAGTGTTTAAGCTTGTTTACTCTTTAATGGAGAAAGTACATGGGCATTTGTAATTCTTATAACATATCTAGCTGCTCACAGGCTAAAGGTATAAAAGCAAACAAAGGACTGAAGAGGTTTGCATTGTCTCCTTTGCGTGATCCCGGACAGAGGCATTTGGGGAAATTGTCCAGGGAAGGAATCAGTAGTTAATGAATTGACCTCCGCTTGTCTAGACAAAGCATTATCCCCCGTGGCTCCGAGTGATGCCCACTGTAGCATACCATCAGGGGGGAGGAAGCACAAGAGAGTCTCTCCTTTCTTGCGTCTCCCCAGAAAGAAAAAAACTAAACCAAAAAAAAAAGGTTTGTACTTGTTTCTTCCTTTCATGTCCTTTACTACCTGGCTTTCTGTGAGATCTAGTCATTTGTTAGCTCTCATGGTATCTTGTTTCTCCAGGTCTGGACTGATCTTTTCCAGCTCTCCAATCCTACATTTATTTTGCCACTCTATCCCCTCGGTCACACTCTCGCAATCAAACAGTCTCTCTGCTGACCTCCCCCTGCACATCACTACTTCTTTTGCTCTCCTTTTCATCTCCTATCTTCAGACAATGTTAGTGTGTGTGTGTGTGTGTACTTTTCTGGCATAACAAATAATTGTACACTAACTTATACTCACATGTGCAGAAACTTTTGGAAAACAATGTACATTAATTAAGAAAAAAAGTTGCTTACTTGCCCAAGAGAAGAGAGTAACTGTCCTGTATTTTTTTTATTCATTTTGTCCTTTTTTAACCTTATATTTTTTTTTACGTTAAAAACATTA
>JAUCMS010000034.1:17684721-17715641 GCA_032357445.1 Enteromius radiatus
CAGTGACACATAACAGTTTGTAATAAATAATTAATTAGTAATAAAAATAAATATTACTACTACTACTACTACTACTACTACTATATTTACTAGTAGTAGTAGTAGTAATAATAAATCTTAAAAAGTAAAATAAATTAAATGCAAATATATATTAAATAAAATAAAAATAAGAAAACAAAAAGAAAATATACATAATATATAAAAAAAATGCATAAAACAAAAATAATAACAATCAGTACAAATAAAAAAAAGTACTAATAATACTATTACTACTACCATAATAATATGGACTCCACTACAATATTATTAGTAACAGAACAGGTTAAAAATAATGCTCTTAGTGTAGAAGTGCAGAAGCTCTTCTCAGTAACCACTTTAATGCTTCAGGACCAGCTGACTAACTCTTGTTGGCTGTTTAAGGACAAGCACCCAGAAAGAAGCAACTTGTACAGCCCTGTTATCAGACCATTACAGTAACACAGTATCGATACACTCCTGCAGCCTCCCAGCATTCGCCAGGCCCACTAATAAAACAGTGACAAGGAAAATTTATAATGCTTTAATTATGTTGATTAAAGGTTTGGTTTATTTTATTTGGCACTCTTAATTGGAATCTCTGAGGTACAATAACAAACCGTGAGTTATTTCGTTGTGTGTAGCGGTGTGTTATGTGTGCCGGGGTACTTGCGAAAGTATGTTTTGCAGGTTTTTGCTGCACTGTTGGTACTTCAAAAGAGCAAGACCTGAGAAACATGCCAGAGACTAACCACAAAGCCAAGCCAGGCATAGATGAAACAAGATTCACACACCGAGTGCAGACAACACACACACACACACATACATGCAGAGCACATCCTGCAGTTGTGGCGCTCAAAGGACGGATAAATGTGGCGCCCCAGTGACTAAAGTGATTCTCTACTCTAACAAAACAACTGTTCTTAACCACAAAACAAGCTAAAAGCGGTCTCGGAAATTAACAAAAGAAGCTTATTTTGAATTCAAGTGTTATCAAAGTGAATATAGCATTGTGTGTTCCTTAAAGAAAAAGTAGCGGTTTGCTCTTCGGTGTTATTTTAACACACTGCGATTTTCTGGAATTCTGAACATCTGTCATTTGCCGGTTCAGTTTGTGTTTTCCGTCAAGTATAATCTTTACACAAATGACGGTTCTGGAGAATACCAAAGATAAACAGACACGGCTAATAAGCCAAAGTCCTCACAGGCCAGCTCTTCAGGATACATTATGACTGGCTCTTCCTGCAAATACATCACAGTCTGGGGAGAAAGAGTGTGTGTGTGTGTGTGTGTGTGGTCGACCTCTATAACCCCATGGCAGAAACTTGTATGGAATCATGGGAAGAACTAAGGAACTAAAACTAATGAACATATCATGGAAATCTGGATTACGTAATAACAAAATACATTCTCCAGTCGGCTCAGACTATAAAAACTCAAAAGAATTCATTTGAGTTATATTCAAGCAACATGTTCATCCATGTTTACTTAATGCCAATTCAGAATTTAGTTTTATTGAACTATCCAGGTACATTGAGGTTAGGCAATCATAATAAAGGTAATTTACATAGAGACGTCTTAAAGGTACAGTAGAAAAACTGCATGTTTAATCCTAATGAAGGAAAATAGTCACGGAAAACTAAATTACATTAAAAAAAAAAGAATATTTGTGCAAAAATGTAAAATAAAAATTAATTAAAACAAATATTCAAACTCGGTCATCATTTACTCTCCCTCATATTGTTCCAAACCTGTAATAATTACTTTTTTTACTTCTGTTGAACAGAAAAGTAGGTTTTGGAAGAATGTTGGTAACCAAAACCTTGCTGGTAGCAATTGACCTCCACATAAGGCAAAAAAATAAAATACAATAGAAGTTTATGGCTACTGGCAGCTATTCCGCAAACAATATTCTTCAGAATATCTTCTTTTATGTTCAACACAAGAAATAAATCATATTTTTCATCTTTCCCTTTCAACTGACATCAAGCCTTTTACAAAGATAGGCTACCAAGTTCACAATCAATTCCTGATGAATAAAGTCAAGTCCTGTTCTACATTTTTTTTCATTCATCATGCATCACATTACAGGAGTTAAATGGTTTGCGAACAGAGTTTCATGTTGACTTTGAGTCAGAAATGACCAGCGGTGTTGAGAGCTCCATAAACAAAGCCTGGAGTCCTGCCAGCCACTGACGGTAGTGATAAGTGAACAACATATACAACATATTAATACCTCAGCAAAAGCCATAAACTATGAGTAATCTGATTACTGAACGGGTTGACATTTTCTGGGGAGGCAAGAATGAAATTACAGGCTTGGACAGAACAAAAGAACAAAACAGGAACACGTACACACACAGAGAGTGCACAACAATAAGTTTAAAAATAATGTAATCCGTGACTCCATCAGAGTCTGTCTAGGCCAATTAATTGGTTTTGGCTATAAGATGATAAATGAGTTTATACATGGGCTGTAATTTTTTATTCCCTTTATGACCTTTATATGAAGACAAATTAAATGATAAAAGCTACAGAATTTGTAATGGCTTTTACATGTTTCTCTTTAATTATTTTCAAAAGAGCCAAATAAATACACATACTGTATGGGCGATTCTTCAAGGGAACTATTTTTTTTAAAGCAGTCATTCTAATTGGAGACATAAATCATAATCAACCTAATAATTACCTATAAATTCTTCAGTATTTTAATGTTAAAATTGCCAGTATTTTCCTGTTTAGGGCTTATCCTCAACTTCTCATTATTAATGAATTGTTTTAAAAGTATTAAAATCTGTAAAGTTTGGATTTGACTTTTTAGGATTTGAGTCACAAGACAGTAATGATGGTTTGGCACTAAACGTATTGGTTTTTTTAAACAGATCTAGAATCTAGAAGATTTCTTCTCCACCTCTCTAACCCTAAAAAGTCAAATCCAGACAACAACATGCTCTGCCTACATACTAAGAGCTTGAAATGAGAAAGCCCCTAAATTCCAGATCATTAGTCAATGAAAACCGGTCACTAACAACATAAAGCCAGGTGACCAATCAGCACTAATCATGGCTAAATCCAACATGATTAGCATTCAGGAAGAAAAAAAAAAAAAGCGTGCATAAATTGTTCTAACACAAGTCTGGATGGACACGATATCAGCTTATGGAAAGCTTCAACCTACATTCTAGGATAAGCGGTTTGGAGAAGCGATGGATCAGTTGACTAGGAAACCCACATTTAGTTGCTGAAAATATACTGTTTAAGAAATACAAAATGACACAAACACCCAAGACAGAACACACAGTAATGTTTATATCATATCTTCCTTGTGTGGCTCTTTGCATACATTATAGGGGAGGCCCTGTAGTGCTGTGGAATCCATTACGCTAATATGTATATCTATGACGGCCCTGTCATTTGTTTCATGCTTGGGCAAACACATGGAGACGTAGCCTTCTGAGATTCTCAGACACACATTAAAATATATCTGAGCAGGGGCGTCTCTCAGGATCAGATCATACTGAAGTGCTAAGGAACCAGTCAGACTCGATCAGTCTTCCTGGCAGCCAATGGCGAGCCATACAGAGCTGTTTTCAAAACATGTTTGTGTTTGAGCGCTGGCTGGCTGGAGGAGAGCAGGGCTGTAGAAGAGGATCAGCACTGACACCAGCGAAGGTCTGACAAACACACACACACACACACACACACACACATACACTACACACTGTCCATGTGTCTGATTCTGATAAGCACTCAACCCACCCGGTCCCTGCTTTCTCTTCAGCATGAGACTATTGTGTGTGTGTGTGTGTGTGTGTTTATGTATGTATCCTCCCCTCTCAAATGCAACAGAGTTCAAGCACATGGCCTTAGCAGTGTCAGCCACATGAGACATTTCAGGCCACAGTGCCAAACTCTCATTGTCATTCCAAATCTTTCTTGCACACCAAACAAAAGAAGCAGATGTTTAACAGAAAGTTTATGCTGGTCTCTTCCCTGTAATGAAATACTAATAAGCTAATAACAGTGTTGTTTTTGCTTACTAAAACTATTAACATTGATTTTGTTAACTGAAATAAAGCAGACAAATACAATATAAATATTAGATAAAAAATGTTTTATATAAGAATTTACAAACATGGCATGAGTTAAAACTTAAGGTAATACTTTACTTGAAGCCTTCATGTACAATGCATTAGTTTTAATGCTTTAATTAGCGTAGGCCTTGTAATGCATTTGTATAATAAATCCTTGTAATGCATGTGTACAATCTCGTGAATAATGGTTAATACATTATAACACTTAATTCATTGTTACACTATGCATTTTAAATTCACTTATAATTATTAACAAGATTTTATGCATTGCAACACACATTATTAATAATTATAATGCATTGTACATAAATGCTGAGTAAAATGTTATTAACACAAAATTAAATAAAATATATAAAACGCATATAAATATTTAAAAAATGAAAACAAAAGACAATTCATTATATTCATAAATAATATAGTATATATTAATATATAAATAATACTAAAATAACACTGGCTGATAAAGCTAAAAATTACTGTATATTATTAAAATGTACATTATCGATGGATGTGCAACAATGGATATTCATTCTAAAATTTGCTAAAGATTACATTTACCAATGGTATTAAATTATTATTTTTTTAATAGTAATGTATAATATTTATAATACATTTTAATATTTCTATCACCAGCTGATAACTGATACAGGGCCAATATTCAAAGAAAATAAATCAATTTAGAAAAATAAAAAAGGAAAATGTATTTTAAAACTGAAAAATAAGTAATGAAAAAAATATGCATGTACACAGTATATATTATATAAAGTATAAAGATTATTTTATTTAGCTCAGTCTTGTCTTGGCCTTTTTTCCTTTTCATTTCAAGGCTGAATTCTAAGTGCTCTGCTCTCTTAACATGACAGGAACTCTCTGTTATCTACACACACCACAACATGTGACTCACATTCTAACTGAAAGTAGAAAGGGGACGTATACATTATTGACGGGACTTGTCTCTGAGCCGAGTTCGAGGTTATAACGTCCCCGCAGCCCCTTCCCAAAGGAATTCATGGATTGAGACATTCTGCTGTCGTCCCCCTCAAAGAGAGGAGCCTCTAATCAGTCAGCCAGCCTGTGACACCAAAGGCAACACGGACTTTCAACACACATAAAAGAGGGTGTCCAGCCTAAAATAAACAGGATCCAGAGCCCACAAGGGAACCAGTCCCAGTGTTGACGCTCAGTATCCACCCAGTTGTATCAGCTGCCATCCATTTCGACCTCGTTCTCCCTCACGCTCATGTCTTGTTCACAGTCATAAAGTTTGCAAGGTAAAAACAACAAAAGGCAAAGGCCATGCTTTCATAGCAAAAGGTCGGCATTTGGCCTTTCTTAGAGACTGAGCGAGGAAGGAGACCGAGATTTTCTGGGTTCTGGGAGCGTCGAGCTGCCTTGACCGGTCATGGGATATGCAGAGGGGAGGGCAGCATGTGTCATTGATCTCAAAAGAGGGGAGGGCGTCTCACACACTCGAAGGTTACAGCCTACACACAACTACACCCTGCCAACAACCCACCAGCACCCTTTCAATTATTAACCTCCAAGAAATGGGCCCTGCAAGATGCACCCCAGCAGAGGACGGGATGGAGAGAAACGAGGATACTGCATCTATCATCAGCCTCTCTTCTGCTCGCTGCCGTTCTCTGGAGTGTTGAACGATAGGTCAGCTCAGAAAGAGCATATACAGTGAAATCTATAGCCTACGTCACACACCAGTGGCCCAAAGCACATCTTGTGTGTAATCCTATAACTGTCATAACAAAATGACAGTTATATTAATCCAAATACTAACAAATTACAATGTGCTAAGAAAAAAAAAAAAAATATTAAACACTTATGATATTCTGTTTTAATGCATTCAATTAATCAAAAGTGACAGTGAAGACATTTATAACGTTACAAAACATTTTTATTTTAAATAAATGCAAATGCAAAATTGTATTAGTTTCTCCAAAAAAATATTAAGCAGAACTGTTTCAACATTGATAATAAGAAATCACCAAAATTTAAGGGTTACCATCAATTAAAATTGACATCCAAGTAAAACTGACTAAAACTACAAAATATACCATATAAAAATTTTTCAATTTCTTTTGTGGAGAAACCCCCCCGCTTTTTGGCTAACAAACGTTGGATCCTATTGACTGTAATTGCATGAACAAAGACTTTCTTTTCTTTTTAATTTTCCTTTGTTTTGCACAGAAGCAAGAAAATCATACCGGTTTGAAACAATGTGAATCGGATTCATTTTTGGCTGAACTATCTTTTAAGACTGTCTCTTACAACCTTCCAAGTGTTTTGAATTCAAAGAGAACTTCAAATTAAAGAGGAAAAACTGAAAAATGTGACTTAAAAGTCAAGATTAGTTTTAAAAAGTTGCCAATCAGAGCTCTGCTGGGTTAACTAGAGTCTAGAGTTAACTGGTGAAGCTTTCTTGACAAAGAGGACCTGTGTGTGAGCGTGATGGGTTTTGGAGCAGAGCTCATTAAGGCGCAATGGGGCCGCTCATCTCCGGCTCTTAGGAGCGCTCTGGTCTGTCGGGGCGCCAGTGTCCCTTTCTCACTCCTCCAGGCGCACATCAAAAAGTGGGGCAGACTCTCTTAGCTCTGTTCTGGCTGTCTGGGGCTTTGAAGTCCTTTGGTTATCAGCCAAGCGTGTCACGCTACCTGCAGCCATCTGTGAAGAGCCCACAGTCAGGCTGGGCGGCCAAACCCCACAATGACTGTGTGTGTGTGGAGAGTTTTACCTGCAGCACTGTCTGCTGCATTCACTACATGAGGCATAAAACATGAGAATAAGAGGGTGGGAATTGACCATTTTGAAGAGACTTATTGACAATATCTCTCTCAGGGCTGTTCTTCTCTATTCTCCTGACGATATTACCTTCAAGAAAAGCTTACATTAGACAGAAGAAGACATACTAAAGGCTGAGACATACTAAAACTAACATACCAACTCAAAAATGCTAATAAAAAAGTAGTAGAAAGACTTATGATCTGTTTTATTTATATCAAGGTTAAAAAGAAAGTACTTAATTAGTACATAGAAAAAAATGAAAAAAATATAAAAAAAAGCTAATATAAAATTTTAATAATAAAACATAATTAATACAAAAACTATACAGTATATATTTTATTTGATTTTTTCTGTAAAGTTCCAATCACTTAAAAAAAAAAAAAAATATATATATATATATATATAATTAAAAATTTACAGTAAAAATTATTTTTAAAAACTTTATAAAAAATGAATTGTTCAGAAAGACATAGTAATAGACAAAATGCATATCTAAGCTGACTACAAAAAGAAATATTGACTGGTACTAATAAATACTACTACTACCTACTACTACTAATAATAATAATAATAATATAAAAACCATAAATTAAAATAAAATGCAATAAATCATTCAGCTCAGTTTTACACTACAAATTACTGTCACAACAGATGTTGTGTTCAGTTATGTTAGGTACTAACTATGAGATGTTTGTGGACAAAGCTAATCTGTCTGTCTCATCAAGTTTAGACTGTACATTACCCCGATAAAGCAGGCCGGGCCTCACCATGCCATTTGGCCCAACTTATGGGGGTTTCTCAACAAACAATAGGATTATATAGGGCATAGACAATGTGCTTTCAGCAGGCTGGCATGGCATGAGCAGAACAGGGAGAGGGAGAGCATGCTGAAAGACCAATGAATGCATTGTATGCCAATTTAACCCCCGGTTTCATCCATGTATGCACATGCACAGTAACCCACATTACAGAAATCTGCACAAGAGACTGCAATTTGTCTCCGAGTACACTAGAAAAAATGATTTTGCCAAAGCTGTAAATAAAACAAATATTACTGGAGTACAAAAGAATTCTACAAAAGGTAATTTTAGCTCAAAGAGGAGTTTCTCGTTCCAAAAAATGCAAGGTAACATTATCACATTGTGTTTCAACCTACAGAAATTTGCTAAAACCAGGTACATTACAACAAATTGCCCCCAAAATTGATAATTGTGAAGTTCCCCGTCAAAAAATACAGCTCGTTTTCTAACAATTAGCACAGATTTTGTATCCGCACCTCAGCTTCTGAATGAAATCATCCATGAATAACATAATTTTCACTCAAAAATGGAGGTGCATAAGCTCAGATCCACAAGGCCTAATCAATCATTTCCAAAAGAAATAAAAAACCCATGCTAACTGAAAGAAAGCAAGTTGACAAAAAGATAAATAATATAGCACTTTTACAGACTTAAAACAAGGTAATATTTGATTGGGAACACCAAATTAGGTTAAGTTGTTTTTTTAAGCACAGCACAATGGCTAATTCAGTGTGCTCCTTGCCATTTGCCAATTGTTTATGAAATTTACTTGCAATTCCTGAGAGTATTTTTTTTACTAAGTTCAAGTTATCAACCACTTGCACTTTTACTAAAAATGTGTAACTGATGCCCTGAAATATATGCCTAAGCAGGAATGCATTGCACAAAAGCCACTCAATTCCATCAGTCAGTGGCTGGTGATATGAACCCTGCTGCCGGTAACCATAGGTGTGAAGGCGAAATGAATGGTGCCCTTCATGAAGGAGTAATTGCCATGTGATTACAGCCCCTCAAATCCAGCGGCTGTGAAAAAAAAGCCCCCCTTTCATTTCCCTTTGTTGGTGGAAGAATGCAGCCGGAAGAGACCCCAGCATGAACTGATCCTCTCATATCTGATCAAAGAAAACATGCCAGTTGGACCCCCACCCTTTAAGAAAAAAAAAAGCACATCCACCAGACCTGGCAGAATGAGTCAAAACAGGCCCATTTGTGATGTTTTGAAACAAAAATGACTTGCTTTCCTAGTCTTTCCCATCGGCTTCTCTTTGCATTTTCTTGCTGCTTATTTACCCCACGAAGTGACCGTATGTTAACACAGCCTGGCAACTAAATGCAAACCTTTTGTTTACCATGTAAACACGCAATGTATCCCAGAATGCATTAGTGCTGGGGGATAAGTGTGGGTGTAGAAAGGTATGACACTCAGCATTGTCTGAAAATGCCCTTGGTGCCGCATCATATCTGACGCCCGCACTATGAGACAAACAGAGAGGCTTGCAGCTGGATCCTTCTGTGTTTCCGCATGGCTGCGAATCAATGCTGAACTCACCTACCCTGGCGTATCTCGCATTTGGGGGGAGCTCTCGGGCTAACGTCGCTGGCATGGCTTTCCATGAAACCTTATAGCGGACTAATTGTTGCCAGTCATGCCAAAACTTTACAAATAGAGAACTGCAAATTAGTAATTTAAACTGTGAGTTACATAACTAATTATTACGTACTGTAAGACAACATGAGCGTGGCAAAACAGGCTAATTATGAAATAATAAAACCCCATTATCCAGCCTGCAGGTCATGTGCTGTGATGCCCGAGAGGGTACATATAGAGCAGAACTTGAAGAGAAAGACAGTCAGTGTGATCATGATCCCTTTGTGAGGGACACCCTTCCTAAAAAATAATAAAGATTAAATATAAAAATAAAGAATATCTGAGAAAAAGATTGAGCATTACATTATGAAGGCATCTTGTTTTTAAAGTTTCTAAGTAATACTAAGCAATTAAATCTAATGTTGTGTGTCTTTTTTCTACCATTAAAGTACATATAATGTACTTATACTTTATACTTAAGTATAAAAATGTTCCTGACCAGAATCATAAAGCCCTCAGCATCATACTAACAGTAACATTAGAAACAAAAACGTTTATGGAGATTTTTTATACTGTTAAAAACTAGGGCCTTCAAAAGAATAATTGGACTTTCTCCAGTCTAAAAAATAAGATTTTGGTATTGTTAACCATAAATACAACAACTAAATGATTTTTTAAATAAGTATTAACATAAAATAAAATTAAATTAAATTAAAAATAAAAAGAATAAAATACAATTAAATTAAATTAATTAAATTAAAATAATATAATAATAGTAATAATACATTATTTTAAAATAAAATAAAATAAATCAGTAAAATAAATAAAAATAGCATTTACCCGGAATAAAAAAGTAGAAAATTCTTGAAACTGAAACAGAAACTTAACTTAAACAGGAAACTGAAAATATCAAAAAAGTGTCAAAATATTATTCAAAATATTAATAAATGCTACTAAGAATGAAAATATATTAATAGCATATAAATAATACTAAGGCAACACTTGTTATAATTAAGAATGCTTATGATATTAGCATTATAGTTTATAATATTCAGCAATTCATAATACAAATTACAATATTAACACTTTTACAGCCCCAATTTTTGTCTTAAATTCTCTGCTCCAACTCTAGCAAACATGCATCGTTATATGTTTGCACAGACAACAAAACATCCAATACCAACATACTGATAGCATCCAAAAGGCTTTTACAACTTCAGAGACATGCAGAGCTTTACAATATTGAATTAATAAGAATTCAAAGTTTGTTTTTATCGTATTTATAATGAAAGGGATGAACGAAATATGTAAAGCCATTACATTTAACACTGTTTACTTAATTTGACAGTTCTAGAGGTCAACGGCACTGTGACAAGCACCCACATAAATCACTTAATGAGAAAAACATGCTATACTAAAACATCCACTGTGTTTATATTTCATACTTGTTGAGCTTTGAAGATAATTGCAGCCATACAGAGAGTGCAAATTACTTTACTTTTATTACTCCTATCTGCATTTCATTTATAAATACGCTTGCCATTAACAACGTCTTTCTCACAGAGTCATTTATTGATAATGAGAGACACATTATGAGATTGTGTTGGAATACTGAATTGGTTCACTAGCAGTTAGACGCCAGAGAGTTCATAAAGATTAGGGTGTTTTTTGTTTTTTTTATCTTAGATGCAAGTCAAAGCATTGACACTAAACCTTTTAGTTTCAAACATGCAAAAACTGGTGCATTTCACATGCAAAATAAGCACCTACAAAATGAATGAGCGCACCGTGGTCAGTAACAAAGCCCCGTTTTCTCCTGCACTTTTGGTTTCTGCCAGTAGGTCAGACCCCATTACCTAACCAACCCCCATATCCCACAATTCTAGTCCCTTGGGCACCAGAGCACACCTGTGAGCCATTTCCCCACTGAGGTTCTGAGAGCTCAAATGTCCCTCAGGCTTCAAAGGAGCACAAGATGTGGACAGCATAATCACATTCAGCAAGCCTGCGGTTCATTCATTGACCCACGGTGAGGCGAAAAAGTCCTGTAAGGACTTCTGTGAGGATAATGCGCTGGAAAAGACTATTTCCAGAGTGACCAATGACCTGGAGAGCCATTGTGGTTTTCAAACGTGGATGGCTATGAGAACCATGCATTTGTCCGTCTGCCAAACAGACACCGGTGTCACAATGCTTCAGTGTCCTAGCAAGGAAGCACTTCCTCTTGATTGAGGGGGGCAACAATGTAAACTTACTCTGGGGCGATGACCTTCAAACTTATAGATTTTCCTGCAATTCTCAACTGGCTATGACCCTGGACCTTAGCCATGGGTTAAGATCAGTTAGGGACAATCAATCAACTCCAACACCAAAACAGAAGAACATGTTGGAACAGTGGTTTTATGAAATTTATGACGCAGATGCTCTTCAAGTGGAGATGGCGACATGAACTCAAACTCAGGGGAACCGAGAAGGTTTCCAAAGGTCTGAATGGCAAAACCAGTTGGCAGAGATCAACTATAGGTCAGAGAGCAAGACTATTATACTGGTTTCAGAAGGCTTGGAATATAATGGAGAAGTCATATGGGCCAATTTGAGGGTGCTTTGTTTCTTTTTTTGGTTTCTAGACTATCACTAAAAGCTTGGAGGGTTTTTTGGATATTTCTGAAAGCAGAAAAGAATTTTCCAGCATCATTACTCCAGTCTTCATGATCCTTCAGAAATCATTCTAATATGCTAATCTGCTGATCAGTAAGCATTTATTATTATTATTAATATCAAAGTTAAAAATAGCTGTGCTTCTTAATGTTTTTGTGGAAAGCATAATACATCATTTTCAGGATTTTTAGAAAGTTAAAAATATATGTATTTAAAATGTTGCCATTGCTGTTTTATTAATTGAATGCATCCTTGCTAGATAAAACATTTGAACAATATGGTATATTACATTATGTTGGAAAAAGGAACTTTGAAATTCTGTGAAACATAACATTCATCAATTCTTACAACAGCATTGGCAAATAAATAATAACTGTCTTTTTAAATACTATTTCTCTAAATATTAAGCATACTGCAAACAATACTGATAACCACTACACATGACCTCCAAATATAAAGAGGAAAAAAAACAATAATCGGAAAGGCCCAGGACTGACTCGAGGTGTCTTTCCATCTCCAGAATTCCAAAGCTAAACATGTGCTTCCTTCTGCTGTAGAGACAGGTTGTCCTGGTCCTCACATCAGGCATTTATCAACATGTCAGTGTGGGTTATGAGGCCAGGAGCCAAGACTCCTCTGGCCCCAGATTACTCTTCCGTATGGGATTGAGCCAGAGCGTTGGGCCTGCACCACAGCGCTCCACAAAGACACATCAGTGCAGGGGAAAAGGCAACAACAAAGAGCTCTCACTATGGACTGGCATTACAAACGTCTCCACGGACAGTCTGTACCCTAAACTGGAGCAGTAACAGATATTTATTCACAAACTGAAAGGTCTTTTACTCCTGCTTTTGAAAAGTGCTCAACACAGCACGCATGTGCCTTAGCGACACAATATGCATCTGACAGCCGTGAGATGAGCAGAGGAGTCTGTAAATAAATTCTAAACAAGCATGACCAGACATTTAATCTAGTTTTAATGCGTGTTCACATACACTCACAGACTGGCATTACATTGAACCGGCTGCTCAAACCACAAAAAGCAACAAATAAAGCAATTATTAGGCATTATTGTAAGATAATGACAACACCACCATATTAAAATTCCATTAAAACAACTCTACAAGTGAAACAAAGAGAGATAAACAACAACAACAACACAACATTTCTGCATTAACCAGCCATCTGAAGTGTAAAAACTACACATACATATCACACAAGACATATGGACAGTAAAGAAAGTGTGTGTGACGCTGCCCCACATTTCCATTTTGAGCACACGCATCTATAATAAGCAAGAGCAGAATAAGAGAAACCACCAGAACGATGTCATTCCTACTTTATTAACTAGCTACTTCCAAATGACAAATCTCTCTTTACACCTTATGAGCCTCACTGTTCGACTAAACAATTAGGCTGAAGTCCAACAGATTTTTTTTTTTTTTTTTTTTAAATAAGCTCAACTGGCTTTGTTTTGGATCATCGCGAACATCCCCACAGGAGATGCTGTTTATACAATAGCCAGAGCAAAGTAACATGAAAGCAAACCAAGTCCCAAGGGTCTTCAGATGTCCCATAAGGTTAGCTTAAGGGTCTTCAAATCTATCCATCTACCTATGAGATCATCTAATCAACTAAGAAAGTTGTAGAACTGTGAGGAAAGGTTTGCATATTTCCCATTTGCTTTAGCTTGATCAGGCAAAGATTTAAAAAAAGTAATGCTTATTCATTTTGTACAAATAATCTTGAAGACAAAAAAGGGTGGTGGTGGGTGGGGGGTGGGCTATCACCAGCAGAGGGAGCATGGGTAATGAATCAGAAATATTGAAAAAAATGTAAAAAGACAAATGCAAACCTATGATTCAATTTTAATCTAATATCAAACTCATCCACAACTAAGGCTGTGTCTTAAAGATCTAGCGAGCTACCTACATTTTAAAGCACTGATGGCACATACAGTACCTTCAAAAAGCAGCATATGCACCTATGATGCCCAAAAATTGAAGAGACAGTTTATCCAAAAAAAATGTTTAAATCTGTCATTTACACACCATCTCGTCATTCCAAACCTGTTTGATCTCAATCTCAATCGCCGCTCACTTTCATTTTGCATACATTGAAAGTGACGAAGGCTGTCAGTCACTAACATTCTGTCCAAAATCTCCTCAGAAAAAAAAAATATGCTAAACGATGCTAGAACACATTTTGGGGTGAACTAACCCTGTAAGTGACCTCGGCGTTTTCTCAGGAGAACAAAATCAGCTTTTTAAGCTGTTGATAAATCAATTTTACAAAAAAAATGCTAAGACAGTCAAAACTCTGCTATGGATTCACTGTATACTCCATAAAGCATTCCTGCACAAGGATTAGTCACCTTAACACTGCAGTGTATTAGTTAGTATAAATCACACCAAACCATCACAACATACATTTTGCAGCATCAATAAAAAAACAAGTCACACAATAGTGAAACGAGAAATTAGAAAGCGCAATTCCAAGAAGTATTTAACAATCATGCCTCATACCGCCTGTTTGCTTCATATCCACTTTTTGTTTCGTATAGCCTACTACATCCCTAAATAGATCCTAAATCTATTATATATGACATGAGCATGCAGAATACACAGCAATCTATTATAAAACGATAGTATTTTGTAATAATAGCCATTAAGAATAAACATTAAGTGAATAGACAGCATTACACAATGAAGGAGAGGGAGGTTTGCGGTTTCAAATACATTTTAGTGAAAATCCACAATAAACCATGATGAATTCTACAACTAACTGATAGCACATCAAGCTAAGATTTCATAAATAATAATAATTTAACAAATGCATCCTTTCTGACACAAGTAACAGATTGGTAATGAACCTCAGGACCCGACGGTCTCTCTGCGGAGAGAGTGAATAATGTTAGTCAATTATGTGCAGGTCTGACATTAATTTCCCCCTCGTAAGGGCTGTAGATCTTACCTTCGTATACAGGGGCCATCGGTGCAAGGATTTCTGTTATTCATGGCAAAAAATGAAGCGACAGCACTGTTCACAACTCAATAAAAATCTGCCATCTTGAGCCGCGGACAGAATCGCTGCTGTCTCCTGCATTACTAACCCAGTTCATCAGGGAGAGAAAAAGGATAAAAGAAGGAAAAATCACATCCAGAATTTAAATTTGATAATCGGCCCGGGGTGCGTGATGAAAAAAGGATGTCTGCAACTTAACTCCACGGGTATCGATGGTGTTTTGGCTCTAAAAAAGAGCCAAATTGCAGGTCTTGGCTTCAGCTGGTGATCATGTCTGTGGAGTGAGTGCCTGCAAAAGTTGCAATGAGAGAAACGAGCGAGCGAACGGAGCGACTTTGCGTTGTAATCGAACGACGAGGTAACCGATCATGTTGAACAGCCCCTTTAAATCAAACGACGATCTACTCGATCCGGCTCGCTGCCTTTCTGAAAACAGCTAGTTCTGTCAAAATATACTACTTTGATCACTTCCTTACTGAGATGTTACCGCGGTCTAGTGAGGATGTGATATGTTAATGGAATATTACCATGGCATATACATCCAAGGAATTTGTATGTGTCAAAAAGAGCTATAAGCCATAATCTCTAATACACTTATTTGAATTTGCTTGCAACTACTCTCTGTGTTTATGGAGCTGGATATCCATTTGAATACATTGGACATTTGATGAGTAGATCAGTCGTATCAGAAACTGTTCTTTCCATATTTTGATGAGATTTTAAAATTAATTAGGCTATGGCTTAACATTAAGTGTAGGAACTTAAACGTTAATTAAGTTGTGTATGTATCATAGCACATATTATAGCATATAATATAGAATGTTTTCTTATTGAAATGCAATAAAGAAAAACTCTTCAATAAAAACTGTTCTCCACTACAAAATTTTACTTCAAATTATTTTGTAGCCTTTTAATTTATGTATAGCCTAGCTAATTAAATGAAATATGTATAAATAAAAATGTGTGAGGTCTCCTAGCTAGCTATCAGTGCAAACTACAAGTACCACAATTCATTGCGTGGGAATTTTTTTCCAGCCGCATAAAAACTACATTTTCCAGAACGCCTCAGTGTCATCGTAAGCGGTTGTTGTCAAACACGGGGTAAGCGCGTTTGTACCATTTACTTATAATGTTGGTATCATCTAAACCTTTGATAACATCGTAACATCCCTGATTTACGCAAGCAACAACAAATATTGTTAGCAGAGTGCATGATAATCGCTGATCGTTCTTTTTTATTATTACGTAAACAGTTCTCATTTACAAAAACATGCAGTGAACCGATTCTATTACAAAACAACAGAGGAAAGGTGACATGACACCGAGAGCATCTAAAGTATTGAACCTATTCTTCGTATGTGTATTGGTAAAACAGTAACACAATGTTGACAGTAGCCTAATTTATAAACACTCCTAACTTGAATATCGGGAACGTTTCACAATCAAAGAAACAGAAATTAAAGCAATAGGGTTTTTTGGGAAATGATTTGTAAGAAGTGGTGTGTTTTTTTTTTTTTTTTGTTTCTTTGTTTCTTTGTTGTCCTATACGAGTGTGTTTATATTTTTTTATATTTTTATTGACAGTTGGGTTGATTATGTGACAAATTTTTCACTCAAATAATGTTATTAATATAGCCTATTTTGTGAGGTGTTTATATTTGTATAGTTCTCATCTTTACTATGATAGAGTAAGCATGTGATATTTGTCTAAAATCATATTCTGATGTATGTATTAGATCACTGGCAGTCTTGCGTAATCATTGTCAGTTAAAAGTTTATCTTGCATTATTGCAAAATTGTTTATGATTGGCGCTTTTCCACACAGCTCGATGTCCTTACTTGCTTTCAGACTCAGTTATTGATAATATAATGTCAGTTATGCTTACAGAAAGCTGTTAGCCTACATAAATCCCTTTGTGTGTAGCTCTTCACGAACATAATTGCCAAAGTCAAGAACTTCACTGTTAATGTAAACGTTCTTTAACTTCAGCTGGTGTGCTCTGGCAGGTAGACAGCTCTTGAGGGAGATGCTGTGTTTTTTAGCCGACATTTACTGTACCTCCACACTGACATGGATAAGCATCTTTAAAATGTCAATGATGAGAACTCAGACATGTGTTGTATCTCAAGGCCTCTTGTTCACAATCAAGAACCTGCTTTGGGGATTTTGAGAAACGTTCATGAAACCGCATGTGACTAATGTAAACAGCAGAGCATCAAACTTGTACAAAGAGAAGCAGTGAATAATGTAAATAAAAAGGTTGCAGGTATCTAGTTGTATTCTGTTTATGATAATGTAATAAGATTAATCTTTCTGTCTGTATGATTAAGTTACAGTATGTGTTGTGTTTTTGTGTTTTGGCTGCGTGCAGTTTCTGTTCCTCATGTAAAACAGAGCTGTAAAAAACAAATGGCTCTTATAGTTTTATAGTTGTTATAACTCTTTATTTATTTCTTTTTATAGATGTTCTTGACCATTGCAACTTGTGAGCTGGTTAACCATTGACATTTTGTATTTAACCTAATAACTGAAAATGTGGGTGAGGTGAATGGGTCAAGTGTCACAGGGCAGTGTTTTCATCTTCATGAAAAGATTTCATTCTGATTAACTTGATATTCACAATATGTTGTTGTTGTTTTTTTACCTTAAGTAACGAGCAAAGTCAAAGATAGGTTGCAGGTTCAATATAAGTCTATAGGATTTCTTGGCCTTTTTTTGCAGTAGTTCGATGCACTGTTATAACAAAACTTGATTTGTTTATTTGTTGTTTGTTTTACACAATTTATGCACCAAAAGTTGTCATTTTACTGTAGGAAATTACATTTTTGATATCTGTTTGTTTAGTTTTGTGATGCTTAGCCGGCTAGGCTAGCCAGGTTTAAATTCCACTGGTGTTTTACTACAATACTTTTAAGTGTTTCTTTTTATGTTAGTGACTTTGTTGCATGTTAATCATAAAGTGCCAAAATTAATGGGTGCATGTACAATCATCCTTTATAGGGTAATACTTTATTAAAAGGTACCATTAAAGTAGTGAATGTATTAACATTAGCTAATGCTGACTGATGCATTTATTAATCTGTTTTAACATTACTTTAAAAATGTTCATTCATGTCAGCTCAGGTCTTAATAAGATACAACTACTGATTATAATAATATTGAAATGTTAAAATTAACATTAACTAAGATTAATAAATGCTTTAGATGTTTTTTTTTGTTGTTGTTGTTCATGTTAACTAATGTAATTAACTAATATTAACAAATAGAACCTTATATTATTATTACCTTATTAGAACCTTATATTGTTACCTTATGTTTTATAAATAGCTTTTATCAATGTTATATTTTATTTGTCTTGTTTTATTGAGGTTAATAAGATCTGCTTTTATTAAGAGCTGATATTTATCTTGCAAATTTTAAGCTGTTATATTGTGATGTTACAGATAACAATTACTTTATAATACTACTTGAACTCTTAAACCAATACTTTGAACACTAATTTATCAGCGTCTCTTCTCTTTGTGCAGAAAGCCAGTGGTGAGAGTGACAGGTCTCATCATGCAGCTATTAGTCGATGTTTTCAAATGGTTTGGAATCGAGGTGAGTGGATGGTCTGTGTCTGTGTGCCTTTTTCTGCTGTTTCTCAGCCTCTTATATTGGTGAGTAAAACAATTTCATCATGAGGTTTCCGGTCGCAAAACACATACACTGTTATTTACAGACTGCAATGGCAGATTTCTCATGACCGATGTTTCTAATGGCATTCTGGGAAGTTAGTAGCACTGTGAGATCCAAGCAGCTCAGGCTTGTTTTCCTCAGGAGAAGGACGATGCGATCTGATCAAATTCCAATCACACGTGTCTCCGCACTTATCTTTTAAATGTCTTCCCGTTTGAATGCAGACAGCATTCAGATCCTGGTCCCTTTTTACAGTCACGTGTCGGCCAGGCTGAAGGTAATTCATAATTTCCTTGGTCACAGGCCTTAGGAATTTGTAACTAGCAACAATAAATCCTGATAAAAAATCTTGCAAGGTCAAGCTATAAAACAATTATTGGATGTAAAATATGCACTTAAAGGTAAAACCACAAGTAAACTGAGTTAAATAAAAATGTACTCACCCTCAGGCCATTTAAGATGTAGATGAGTTTGTTTCAATGACAAAACAGATTTAGAGAAATTGCTCACCAATGGATCATCTGAAATGAATGGGTGCCGTCAGATTGAGAGTCCAAACAGCTGATGAAAACATCACAATAAACCACAACATGACTCCAGCCCATCAATTAACATATTGTGAAGCAAAATGCTGTGTGTTTATAATAAACAAATCCATTATTAAGACCTTTTTATATTCAAATGAGTCCTCTCTTCGTAATATTGCTTTCTCATCTTGTCTGAATCAGGAGAGAAATACGCACAGATCAGGTCAAGCAAAAAAGGTCTAAACCAATGTGCCTATTTATTTTTGAAAGGACAAGAGGGGATAGAAGTGTAATTATAGATAATTGATTTCAGCCCGAAGCGATGATTTGAAATTAAAATGGACTAATGATGGATTAGCTTATTGTGGATTGCGGATTATTTTGATGTTTTTATCAGATGTTTGGAATCTCATTCTGACGGCACCCATTTACTGCAGAGTCTCCATTGACAAAAAGTGATGTTTTCGCCCAAATCTATTCAGATGCTTTCATCTACATGTTAGACGGCCTGAGGGTGAGTAATTATCAGCAATTATATATGCATTTCTTTTTTGGAAGGGGGTAATTATTCCTTTAAAAAAAAAAAAAAAAAACATAGAACAAGCAACAAGAATTATTTTTTTTTTTACTCCGATGCCTGGAGGTTTAGCTACAGTTTCCATGTGGTAAATCTGGACAAAAAAAAAGAGTTGTTTTCTATTTTTCTTTGAGAATTGAGTGCTACATCAATGTCCAAAGGTTTGCTTTTGCAAAGTCTAAAAGTGATTTTTAAAATTGTGGCGGCGTGTCCCATTTTTAAAAAATTGGTTTCCGAATAAATTTGTCATTTTGTTTTAGGACATTGACAAATGTATGGAAATTTATCAAGAAAAAAAACTGTGTCCAGTCCCTTGTAGTATAATGCATGTTTTTTTTCTGTAGGATTCAGCAGTGTTTTGCAGAGAGTGACATGATTCTTTAAGAAAGCAGTGGCCTCAAAAACAACACAGTGACTTTAAACAAAAGTGCTCAGCATTTAAATAAAGGATTAGTTAAACAATGCTCTTATAATGCAGTGACTCAGTCTGGTGAGAAGCTGATTAGAGTTGCAGGTCTCTATTAAGGTTATATTTAGTCTGCTGTATCAGAACTTTATTACAGTGTTGGAATCAGTGAATTTAATTACAGCCATTTTTACAAGGCTTAGTCACACCCTTCGTTCTGAAACATTCACATTGTCACCTTTAACAGAGAAGGAGCACTGAAAAAAGACATTCGTTTGTTGTCCTTAGCAACAAGAGTGCTCTGGACAGCAGCTTGCAGGTTAATTAAGGTTTAAGAACTTAAGCCAGTCTAAAAAGATAAGTGTCTTTCCTTCAAGGTAAATGCTAAGGTATTCTTCTTTTACATCCATTGTGAAGCTTACATAATGGTATATTCCATTGAAGCATCACTGCTTTGTTTAGTGGCGCCATGACCTGTGACATCATATATTACATTATTATTCAAACTTATATAAAATCCAAAAAAATGTAGCTGTAGTTAGTTTAATTTAAGGTAAAAAAACTTTAAGTGGAGTAATTATTTTACAAGGTTATCTACAAAATTTAATTATAGGTTATATAATGTTTTCTGTGGAATTTTAATTATTGCATAATATGTATTAGTGGAATATTAAAGTGAAATGGCACCTTCCAAGAATACAAAAATTATATACTTTTTTAAATTTTTTTTTTTTTTAATATATTTATATGCATTGCCTTTTGACATTGACATTCAATCTGAAATATTAAAATTATCTTTTTTATTTTATTAAGTATTTATATTTTATGTTATCTGTAACTACTATAATATATATATATATATACTAATAGAAATCTCCTTTTATATATCCTTTTATTAATATATTGTATGTATTATTCCATTATATATTTATATATATGTATTTACATATATATATATATATATATATATGTATGTATGTATGTATTTTGTTAATATTACTATTTACTAAATGATAAATATTTTAAAATGATCAATAACAAATATTTAAAATATTTTGGCAATACCAATGCAAAGAGGAATAATCACTAGAAAATAAAATGGATCATAATATTTCATTTGACCTCTTGATTTTGGTGGACAGCAATTTCTGATGATTAAGCACCTTTTTTCAGTTTATTACATCCTAGCTAACTTTTTTCCTCCATGGAGTACAAATGCTGTCCCTGTTATTTAACTTTTAGCAGTCTTACACAAACACACACACACACATTTTTGTTTCAGAACAAGTAAATTCCTGTCTGTTGGCAAAGGCATGACTGTCATTCATAGTGGACTTAAAGAGGTTAGTTATGTAAGGGCTCACTCATTCTGTCACAGTGCAAATGGAGATTTATATCAGGGGATGAAACCTTTCTACACAGGGCTGCTATGAAAAATAGTTAAAAAAAAAAAAATCAGGATTTTGAGGAGGGTATATCAATAAGCATTTTGGGTCGGTCCCAAGGCTGAGGATTAGTCCCTGATTTGAGACTTGACTGCACTGCTAAATATATAAGCCTTGTTTCCTTGAGATGCTGCTTGTCAAACACACAAACTTAAAATACAAAAGACCCCGTGTTATGAAACAAAACTTTCTAATCAGAGGAGCCAAGTCTTTCCTCTGAGGTCATCCATGTGTAAAGGAGAACACTATTTATTTGCGTCAAACTTGCAATTGATATGGTAAATTTGTTGCAGTGCAGCAAAATATGGCTAAATGTGCTTGGCAAAGCACTATATATTTGCAAAGGAACTTCCTGAACTACTCCAGCACATTTAGTTTTCCTTTAGACAAAGAATTGATCTTCAGTGCGAAAGGTTACCGCTTATATAAGAGGCCAGCTTGGACCAGTAGATTGAAGGGTTTTACAATGACAGGGCGTTCAGAGTGTTTGCGATTGCCAGAATGTGAGGAAAGCATGATTAGCAGTGAGCTGAACTTCTTCTGAACTCTGTCCCCTTCTGCCTCATTATGCATAAAGGCATGATGAGAGAGGACTGGAGACAGCCAAAGCATCACCTACTGGCAAATAAAGCTGTTCGGTTCAGTCCTCTGCAATTGGGTGTTACTTGCTTGACTTTGGCATTGCAAGAAAAGGTTATTTGGGTAGCTTGACGATATTAGCAGCTGAACGTCTGCTGTTGTGTAGATTGGAAGATAATCTAAATAATATCTAAATGTGGGCAGTTCATTGTAATGCCCAGTTTAGTGGCCTGTGTGGGAATGCTGAGAAAGCAGCCTTTGCTGCTTGCATTGTTTCGTTTTCTTTTCAAACTTGTGTAGTGAGAATGTTTTGAGTTACATGCTTGCACATGCTATCAGGCTTATGCTATATCTGATATATCTGATCATGCTTCAAGATATATATGCACAGTATATCAGTACTATATTGTGCAATCAGTACTATAATACAGTCAGTATTACAGATTTAATTTATCTATTGGTCAATATTGGATATTTAATTGTGCTGGGTATTTTTCCTGTTTTTATATTTAGATTACATTTGCAGCAGCATATAATGTTGATTTTAAGTAAAATAATGGTAATAATAATAATTCAATATCATGTAACAATGCAAAAAATCTCAAAATGAATTACTTTTTTATGCCTTACATTATATTCTAAGATGACTAAATTCATAAGTAGCTTTTAATATGTTTGGTTTTATTTTTTTATTTTTCATTTATTTAAACCTTATATATTATTATTATTATTATAGAATTACTAGCTAAAAATGCAAATACATTCTCTCTCTTGGCCAGAATTGTAATATTAGTAAATCTATTGTGAGTGATTTATATATACATAGGGTTAAATATTTCTCTCAGGTTTAGAAAATGCAGCAAAATATGACTTTCAAAGACACTTTATTTATAGATTCTTTTCTGATAGAGTTCAACTCTTTAATTTCATTTAATAGTGGACATCCTGAAATATGATTAGGGGTAGTTTGACGTCTGTCTCATTTCTCCTTTCTTATAAAGGACAACTTAAGTAAAAAGCGACACAGCTTACCCCGCTCTTCCCTGTGTAAAGGTTAATGCAATCATTCCTATTAATCTTCTTCTGCTGTTCCTGTCTTTATTACATTTGAAAAGTGTCTCCTTCCTCATACAGATTGTAAATTGAAACCTGAGAAGTTTGTTTTTTCGTCTCTTATTGAAAACTTGCTAATAACACTGTGAATATAGGGGCCTTGTGACCATGACCGAATCTCTCCACTGGCAAGGCTGAGTGGAGAAGATGACATATTCTAATAGATCCTCTCGTAAAATTTAAGAGACAGAGTCGAGTGCGAACCCATCTGTCACCCTTTGGACTGCATAAACAACGGGCACCATTTCAGAAAGGTCACTCACTTGCAGTAGATGTGTGACATCTGCCGTGATATCATATGGACTTCTTCTCTGCTTCACTTTATCTCTCTTCCATAAGAAGAGCTCTTTTGGATTCTTTGCAGGAGTCTATTAAAACTCTTAATCCTCATGCATGACATTATTAAAGTATTTAAACACATGCAGGCAGCCTGAGATGTTAGGTTGTGATTCACATAGAATTAAAAATCACCCCATGTGATCTGTATTTAATTTGAGAGCCTAGCTGTGGTATTGTTGTTACAGTTTGGGCTGGTAACTGAAAGGTTGCTGGTTTTATTCCCACAAGAATGAAACGATCTCCATTGTGCCCTTGAGGAAGACACTTAAACCCAGATGGTCCAAAGAGATTGTCCCTATAAAAACATCATGGTGCTGTTCAGTAGTGATGCTGAGTGAAAGTCATGTAAATGTTTTCCACTGCACTTTTTCTGGATATTCTGTTCTAGATTTATAGAACAAAGAGCTCTAGTTCTGATTGGCTAATACAAGGTTCTATTTCAGGTACTACTGTATACTAAAAGGAATAGTTTACCCCCAAAATGTAAATTTACTCACCTTCAGTCCATCCAAGAAGTGGACAAGTTTGTTTATCAATACATGACTCCAGTGCATCATTTTAAATGTAGTGATGTGAAAATCTGCGTCGATCAATAAGCCTTGCTTCCAGGGCAAGAGGGGATTGACTCGTTCAGTTGAGGAAGCGCTTTTTTTTTTTTTTATTATAAAATTATAAGTTATAAATTATTAAAATGTCTTGTTTCCAGCCAAAATATTTAGAAATTCTTAAATCAAGAAGGATTTTCCATACAATTGTCTTATTAGCCTTTTACTCTACTTTACTGCTTCAGTAGAGTGCGTTTAAGAACATTTGTTGCTCTGTGTGTGTTTGCTTGGACTAAAATTCCTCGCCCATAACTGCTAGTTTCTTTCCTTACCCTCACTGTAGCGAATTCCCACAGTGCTAGATTGTCTGTTCCCTCTGGGTCCTCAGTAGCCCAATCTAAGTGACTATCTTTGCCCTCCAACGTGAAAGTAGAGGCTGAGCGCCGACCATTCAATGCTGATTGCATCAAGCTGCGGACAGCTGACTTGGCAGCAAGGCACTTGCACACACTGTTTGACATTCTTTGTCATTGGCCAGCCTGTGGAATGGTTATTGTTTAATTGAGGGCCGTTGGACAGCTCATCCATCACAGATGTTAATCCTATCAAACGTTCGCACCTCCCCGAGAAGCTGCTACGCTCCTCCGTTTCCACGGTGACGGGCACCTAATAAATCTAAATATGGTAATCTACTCTAATTTCACCCAGATCCACCCTTCGCTGTAAATGAGCTTGCCGCCGCTCACCATGCAAGACCGCCGTGAAGATAGGCTAGCTAATATGGAAATGGAGTACCCTAGCACACACCATTAAAGTCTGTAACCAAATTGTCTTGACACCTCATGCTGCAGATGTGCAGAGCCGGAGAGAGAGTTATACGTAAATTAAATCTCAGATTGCACAACTGTTATTCGATTACGAAGTGACGAGAGTCAGCAGTTGCTTTCGTCAGGCTTTTGGTGTAGTTTGCGGCATTGCTGCTTTGCTATAAAGTGCCCTCCTGCAGCCTGCATTAATTCACTGTCGTTATGATATGATTTTGCATTAGATCATCTTTCTGTAATTCGGAAAAATTTCTTTTTTTTTTTTTTTGACATTTTTTGCAGTGGATGACATCACACACTAATTTGCATATTCCCTGAATTATAAAAAAAATTTTAAAAATTTGATCTTTGGTCAAACAGACATGCATCCAGGTTTCCCTAAACAACCTCAAACCCCTTCAAATGCTCGAACCCCGGTAATTGCTGCTTGCAGCTATATTTTTTTTGTAGTTGTAAAATATAAACTGGGAATTATGACTTTTTTCTCAGAATAGCATGATATAGGCAAAGCTATAAGCAAATGTGAGTTATAAAGTCCGAATTGTTAGAGGAAAGTAAAAAAAGTAATAAAATTCTCAGAATTATGCGATATATAAACACAATCTCACAACCAATTTGTACGTATTTGTACAAGGTGGCAAAATTGTACTAATTCATACAAATTCGTACGACCTCACTCGTACGATTTTTGTATGATTTTAGGTTTAGGTGTTGGTAATTTGTACAAATTCATATGAATTGGTAACTTGTGAAAAATGTATGTATTGCCATGAAACTGGGTTGGATATACTCGCAATAGCGAGTTATAAAGTCCTGTTTATAAAAGACAGATATTTTCTCAGAATTGCAAGTTCATATCTCATTCTGACTTTATATCTCACAATTCCGAGTTTATATTTTGCAATAATCTGTATCACACTATAAAAAACTCAGAATTGTGAGTTTAAATTCTAGCAATTCTTGCTTTATAACTCTCAATTACGAGCTTATATCATGCAATTCCGGGGAAAAAAAGTCAGAATTACCTTTTTTTGTTCAAGACAGAAAAGGGCTTTTTATCCAGTTCCCAAGTCAGTAAAATCTATGACTTGGGAACTGGATAAAAATCACGAATTAATAATTCCGTCAAAATATTTGTTGAAAAGATTTTAGTTAATAAAAGATTTAAAATATAGAGCATGTCATTTTTTTTATCTCATTTTTAAAGCCCGACTTCCCTTCCATAAGAATTCCAGGAACCAAAATGTCTCCACATCAGAAAGAAATATGGGTTTAGAACAACACATGGGTGAGTAAATAATGACGCTGTCAAATAATGTTCCAAAAATGATAAATAATGGCAGAATTTGTGGACGAACTGTTCCTTCAAGCCACTGTCCTTTCCAATCACGTCTATGAGTTTGAGAATCATACAGACTCTCTCAGCCGTCTTTAACAAGTCAGTGTGGCGAGACACGCCATAGTCCCTGCTGAGGGCTGGAAATAGCACCATGTTTTGTGTGGAAAGGCTCGGAAGAACGGGATTGGGTCCTGGGGAGGTGTTATGGAACCGGAGGGACTCACATGACTAATGCCGACGAGAGAGATGTCACAGCAGGCCCGTTCACGCGTCTATTTTAGCGCCATTTTTCAGCCTATTTTTGGTTATTGTTGTCTCACAGCTGGCTACACATGTGCATCTGCACACACAATGCTCTTCAGCAGTGAGGAGGTGACGGGGCAAGATATACTTCTTTTCAAACTGCCTTTTCTCTCTTGGTTTATTCCTTTTTTTTCCTTTCTCTTCGTTTTAAAAGAGCACACTGATGAATGGTTGACGATGGTTGAGCACCGAAATGACACATGAACTCCTTCCTCTCTTGCCTGACACGGACTGAAGCTGTAATGAGGGAAAAGTGTTTGTGTGATTAATAAAGGCTGGTATGCTGAATTGTAAGTGCACGTCGCCTAGTGATGAGAGGAATTACAAGTCATTAAAAAACCCCTCTGAACTCAGTGAGGGGCTTTTAACATGCAGCCATTAGTTTGCATAGCGCGACGACACGGGTCGGTAAACAAGAATATCTTACATCATCAACTGTGTAGGTTGGTTATCTCCGCTACGTGGTGGCACTCAGCAATCCCTCTGGGTACAGTAACAGCATCAAACTTTGTTGAAATAGACGTCTACATGAATGCATCTCCAGCTGTGCACAAATCAAATGTAAATACGTCATGCGGTAAATGTTCAATAATAGCTATTTACTGACTGACACAAAAGCTGCACGGCTGTTTGTTATTGATCTACATCAATAGCTAGAGAAGAGTGTACATAGACCCAAATTAGTGTATGCAGTAATGCCTACAGTATAGCATCTCACAAATGATACTTAAGTACTTCACTTAATTTGTTTATTTTTTATTTGAGCTCAAATCAAGGATAAGATTATATAGCCTATGAAAAATCATAAATTTATATTTTATATTTTAAATTATTATGAAACATTATTTCAAAATATTTTTGATATTTCAATATTTTTATTGTTATTTTAACAGGACCAAATTACCTTGAATTTTCAGAATCATTACTCCAGTCTTTAGTGTCACATGATCCTCCAGAAACCATTCTAATATGCTAAGTTGCTGTTTATTATTATTATTATTGTGTGTATATATATATATATATATATATATATATATATTTTTTTTTTTTTTTTTTTTTTAAGGATTGTTGAATAGAAAGTTCAAGGAAAAAAGCTTTTTTTGAGAGTGTATACATCTTTATTGTTGCTTTTATTCATCAAGGATGCACTGAATTGATCCAAAGTAGTGCTGTCAAACAATAAATCACATCCAAAATAAAAGTTTTTTGTTCACACAATACTGTGAATATAAATACAAACACACACACACACACACACACATATATATATACTGTATATATATATTTTTTTTTAAGAAAAATATGTTTAGATGTTACATTGTTTAATGTAAAATGTTTTATATATATAATATAAAATATAATAATATTAATATATATATATATGTACATACATTTAAATATTTTCTAAATATATAGTGTATGTGTGTGTATTTATATTTAGGCTACATAATAAATAAACAGTACAAATACATATGTTATGTTCAAAAACCTTTATTATGGATGCAGTTAATTGAGATTAATTACTTGACAGTACTAATGAAAAGTATTAATTTCTTTAAAAATGAAAACTAATAATTTTACAGCATTTCAACATGTTTATCTTTTGCCTCTTGCATTGTATGACAATGCAGGTCGATTTTCATTGTGTGATCTTCTGCGTCCTGTGTGCGATTGATTATGTGACAGAGGAGAATCTTTGAAATGCGTAGCTGTGAGTCTGTGTCAAACTGGAGCCCCTCTGTGCTTGAATGACAAAATCTCATTTGTGTTTCTTACTGAGATTAAGAGGATTTCAGGCTGAGACCTTGTCGATCCTTTGTGTCTGATTTCAGATATTGGCCTTGGTATTTGGTATGAGATGATAATGAGGAATCTATGTTTCGTGGTAATTAGGATTGCCACTGGTACCAGTAGTTGATACGATGGGTTTTGCAAAAATATGAATTAAAGAATTGGCTCCCTTTTAATTCAAATGTTGTATTTTGAATTTAATTAGCTGTACAGAAAGATGGATTGTAAGAAATTCAGTTCAGTTTTGGAAAGAATGTATTCTTCTGTGGAAGTATATGGGTAGCATATACAGTATTGTATGCATATGCAGTGTTGTGAAAAGTTTATCATGGCAATGAGATTAAATTCTGTACTAAGAAACTTGCTCTTAACAACGGATCATTTATTATGAAGGGCTATGCGCATTTTAAACCCCAAATTAGCTTTTAAAGGTGTTGATATCATGTGTTTGTATACTGTGTGGTTTAAAGTCATTTGGCTCTCTGTCCTGTGTTTGTTGTTGCTGTGTGTCGCAGATTGTTTGGTGTTGTGCTGGACCGTAGCGCCTCCTCATCCACAGCTGATCAATCGCAGCAGCTCTCTGCTCTCAGAGATAAATGTGTGGCCTGAGCTCACTATCGCGGCGTGACCGCCAAGCGTCTGATCCAGGTCTGGGTTCTGCACAAAACTCCACAGGGGAGCTCGTCCTCTGCCCACCACCAGACCGCTTAAGCAGTTCTGGGCATCGCTTTCCCCATGCACACACTCGCTCTGTAGCCCACCCAGGCCCACGGCACCATCAGCAGACTATTGAGTGGAAAGCTGGCAAATCACAGTCCATGTGACTGCAGCTGCACACGTTAGTGTGTGCGTGAGTGCGACAGAAGGGAGCTGGCGATTTTGTGGCCGTGATAAAACTCCTGTCCGATGGGCTAATCCTGCATGAATCAATGCGCTTTTATTGGTGCCCATTTTTAATAGGCTCTTACAATAGAAAAGAAATCAAATGTGTCATGGATGATCAAGAGAGACACTAGAAGCAGCTCAGAGCAATTATAGCTTGCACTTTTATGCCCGGCAGGATCAATGTGCGCGTCTGAGTGCTTCAGGAGATGTTTGCTGATACTAAGAGTCCTGAAACATACAAACTGTCTGCTGCATAAACTAAGCTTGAAAAATATGTCAGTGCTGTGGGATGCTGTAATGTGTGAATATAGTGTAGTTATGAGTGTTTGTGAATGTGAAGACACAGAGAAAGCAGTCTAGTGGTATTATCAGCAAAATAAAAGGGAGTTACAGGGTTATATCTAGTGCTATTATTCAATTACAAAAATCACATTTTTCTGAAATTAAATAATCTTGATTAACTGAATCTGCAGTTTAAATGTAAATGGAATAAATGCCATCTCTTTTTGGTAGTTTTATACCAGCACTGATGCCTCTTAAATTGATTTTTTTATTAATTTCTGGAGATGAGTAATCATAACCATTCAACTCTAGAGTAAAATATGTGCTATCATTTTTAACATGTAGTATTAATATTAACCACAAAATTTAATGCATTACTTTTTTTACAGCCCTAGTTATATCATAATGATATATCAGTGCAAAACTCAAACTTGCAAAGCAATGCACCAAACCCAATAGAATAGCGAGGTGTTTCCCCGTTTTTGTTAGTATTATAAATATTTTAGTTTTTAATATTTCGTTTATAGTGTGTATTCATCAGATGGTGGTTACTTCATTTGAAAAAAAGTTACAAGTTATTTGCTGTTATTCTGAGATACGTTACATATATTTAGCTTCTGTGGTGTTTAATCCACCACACAAAGATTGGAAAATAACTTCTGTTTAAAGTCCCATCTGGAATTAATTTCTGAATTAATTTGCTTCTGGGTCTTTAGTTTCTCTGTAATTGCCCCCAGAACTTGAAATACAAACAAACTCATGTCCATCAAAGAAAGAGGAAGCTACTTGCTTAGACGGCTTTTATTACACATTACACAGCAAAGGAAGAAAAACATATCTGCTGAAAGGGTACAAAAAATATACTTACTAAACCAGTTAAATTTTTCTTACCCATCTTAAACATAAACTCATTTAACTTCAATGCATTGGTCAGATAACAAGACTATATCTCATGTTATTTTTCTTAAGAAGTCAATTTAAAAGTGTTATACTGGAAAATAAGACAAAATACTTTTGTAGCGTTTTGGTTTTAGTTGATGTTGAGTATACTTAAATGTATTTGAAATGCATGAAATAAATGTTACGCACAAATATCTACAATAATATTTGATTGTGCTTGAACTATTGCAAGTATATTTTAGGTACAATTGAAATATTTTGTATTTAAAGGGCAATATTATTGAAAGATCATACAATCCTCACCAAAATGACATTAAAACACATTTATTTAAAAGTAGTGCTGGGCAATGATTAATCGCGATTAATCGCAACCAAAATAAAAGTTTTTCTTTACATAATATATGCGTTTAT
>JAUCMS010000034.1:17716353-17729514 GCA_032357445.1 Enteromius radiatus
TCCGCTGATTATAGAACCGGATTTACTCACAAGATGCGCAATAAATATCGCGCGATGATTATCGTGCAGCCCTAATGGAAATCTAATTTATTAACCCATGGAGGTCTGGATTTGGAGTCACACTACTTTGATGTAATGCCCTTAAAACAAGCCAAAATGAGTAGTGTGTGTGGCCTCTATGTGCCTGTATGACCTCCCTACAGTGCCTGGGCATGCACCTGATGAGGTGGAGGATGGTCTCCTGAGGGATCTCCTCCCAGACCTGGACTAAAGCATCCGCCAACTCCTGGGCAGTCTGTGGTGCAACGTGACGTTGGTGGATGGAGCGAGACATGATGTCCCAGATGTGCTCAATTGGATTCAGGTCTGGGGAACGGGTGGGCTAGTCCATAGCATCAATGCCTTCGCCTTGCAGGACCTGCTGACACACTCCAGGCACATGAGGTTTAGCATTGTCTTGCATTAGGAGGAACCCAAGGCCAACTGTCTCCTGGTAGCGCCTCCATGCTCTGGACACTACGCTGGAAGTGTTCCCTTTCTTTTTTTTTTTTGAGCAGTGTATATCAGCCTTGGAGAAGTTTGTGTTTGTCAGAGTGTCACTGAAACATTGAAACAGGTTTGATATATCTGTGTCTGTGCCCAGCAGTGCTCTTTCCTTACCTTGTAGAAGATTTGTATTTGGGAAGGACAGAGAGTAAGGCTGAGGTAAATATTTAACAAGGAGGCTGGGTGTGATTTTTAGTGGTATTATTAGGTACTATCTTCCATCCTGGCCTTTTCCAGTATATTTAGCCTGTAGCACATCTCTGTCTCTCTCTTTGCCCCTGGCACAGGGCTCAGAAATGGCCAGGCGTATTCACTGATAAGCTACATCAACATCTGTTTATCTAGCCTGGAGAGACACAGAGGAGATGCCTCGCTGGATTTGTCAGTCAGCTCAGGCTTGGATTGAACTACAATTGATCGTTATTCAGTTGCTGTAGGACGGCAGTCAAATAATTAAATGGACATATGTAGGCATTATAATGTTCATAAAAAAGCGTACACTAAGTTTACGGAAACTATGCTGCAAAAATGGGTCATTCAGATAACATCTCAGTGTTGGCATCAGAAACATGAGCACATTAATGACTTTGCACATTTATACATAAGCATTTATTCAGTCATCCATATTTACTGCAGTTTATAGACATAGAGATCACCTAAGAATTTTAATTCTGTAATTATTTACTCGCCTTCAAATCATTGCAAACTTGAGGATATTACGAATAAATGTCATTTCAAACCTGCGTGACTTTCTTTCTTTTGAATTTTTTTTTTCTGTACCTTGAAAGTCATTGGGGTCCAGTGTGGTTTCTAAAAAAAAAATTATTTGTGTTCTTCTTAATTATTTAGAAATTATTTATTTATTATTTAATTATTCATTATTCAATGATTTATTCATTGATTTACATATTTACATATTTATTTATTCATTTATTTATATCCATTTTGAAAAAAAGCATAAATAAATAAATGTAGTATAACACAGTTGGTATAAAAGGCAATTAAAAATGACACCTGGCAAAATCCTTTACTATCAAGAATTAATTCATGCATATTGGCATTTTGTAACAAAGGGATATGACGCGGTCGGATCCATATGCAGGCGTTTATTCATGGACATGGTCATACAGGGCAGAGTCAAACAAAAGCATACAAGAGATATCCAAAATGGGTAGCGAGGGTCGGGCAATTGGCAAACAGAGTCAGAAGGGGTAAACCAGAGCAATAATCCAAAACAGGCACAAAGAAGTTGATACACAAACGAGCAATAGCGAAAAACAAGGAACACAAAACAAAGGAAATGCTTGGTAAGGGAGACACTCACAATACTCAGTGAATTACACAACATGGACAAACACATTATATAAAGACGAGATGAGAAGGTAAACAAGGGGGCGGAGTTGGTCAATAGCTATGGAAACTAACAAGCTGGGTGGAGACACAAAAGTTGGCAGAGAGGGAGACACGTCATAATAAAAGTCCACATCACACTACACAAGGGAAACACTGACAGACAACATAACACATAATTTTTTATTTATTTATTGAAGCATTTAATTGTTATTTTATTTCTACATTTATTTATTTATTTACACTTGTCATTTCTCATCCTCAATAGAAAAGCTAAATAGGTAAAATATCTAAACTCTTTGCTCATTTTTGTGCTTGATGCTAACGGTCTATGCTAAGCTACAGCTAAAACAGAGAACGGCTGAATGGAAAATGAGCCTATTTTTTATTTATTTATTTTTTTTCTAAAGTGGCATGTTCCTTTAACAGGTAGCCAGTGCAGAGACTGTAAAATTGGGGTAATATGATCATATTTTCTTGACCTGGTAAGGACTCAAGCAATGGCATTTTGGACTACCTGTAACTTGTTTATTGAAGACCCAGGACAACCAGCTAGCAGTGCATTACAGTAGTCCAGTCTAGATGTCATGAATGCATTAAATGTCAAATTTACAGTAAATTTGCAATTTGTTAGTAAATTAATATTTTTGTTTTGTGTGTTTGTTCTTATTATTAGAGCAAGGTATTAGCCTAACAGCTCGCTCTATTAGAACATGGTTTTCAAATTAGCCTTTTTTGTGCTTCACGTGATTGACTTTTAACTGACCTGCTGTTAATGTTTGAGCTTTTTAGTTTAGTCACTTTACTGATCATTTTTGACTGCCTTTGAACTTTTCCGCCTCCAAAATGTGGAAATATGCTACATTCTGTTTCATATGAGCTGTGACACACTTCAGTAACACCTGCTCTTTGAGCAACACATTAATTCTGATGCTCCCTAAAGAGATTTTTGATTTAACTTCAGCAAAACTGGAACAAACTGTAGTTAGTAATGCTCCAAACTGCATGTTATGAAGGACAAATCAACTTTGGTCCTGTTTTGCTGAAAGAGTTTCCCACAACTATAAACCTGATCTCACCCTGCTGAGTGCTGTGGATGTGTTTCACATTAGTTCTGCGTTCACTTAACCAATAATGAGATGAAAGACTGGATGCTTGCCTGACGACTCGTGGTGAATACAATTGTGCTGAAGTGAGAAATGGTTTTGAATCCGGACACGGATAGATTGGACTGGGGATTCATCATCTTTCAGCACCGGACGAGCATGTTAGGATGCGACGTGCTTCTGTGTAATTAAGAGCGTGTCATAAAATGAGTTATCATTCCAGCTCTTTTTTTTACAGCATGTGTTAAGACCCACTCTCTAATCTGACAATTAATATGGTAATGAACTCCTGCCGAGCTGGAGATTATGAAGGAGATGGATGTCAGAATCTTTTGGTTACAGTGCTTTTTTTATTTTTGAGGAAGATGGGTGGCAGTTACTTCTCGTCACAATGCTGAAGTAAGAGTTTGATATTTCCAGCCAAACATGATAAGAAAAAACATACAAGGGTGTTTCTTCTACTATTTACATGTTTGGAACTGGACACTCACTAATTTAATGAAAATCTCCTTAATTTCTACATCTTAAATCAGCATTAATTTAGTGGTGGAAATAACATAATTTTTTTTTTAATGAATATTAAATAAAATAATATTTTCCACTTCTATTATATTCCAATATTTCCACCTTGCAATGGTAACTACTGTAAGTACACTCATTTGTAAAGAGCTGCTAGGCTGAAATTTTATTTTTAAATATTAAACAAGGCTGCACTGTTTCTAAATTGTTGTACATTATTGTACACAATTAATAAAAAGTAATAAAAGTTAAAAAGAATAAAAATAAATGTAAAAATAATAAATACAGAAAACAGGTCATGAAAATAAATTCTGGATTAAATTTAATTACATATCAATTGTATTAGTTTTATCATTTGTTTTAAATATTATTTTATTTTATTAGTTTTGTATTATTATTTGTAAAAAAAAAAATTTTCAGGTTTAGTCCTCCATCTACTTTAAAAGACATTTTAAAAATTAAAATAAATAAATAAATAAAATGCCAAAACATATATAAAATATATATGTACCATGACTTTAAGATTTAATTAATTTCCATTTTCCAGGCCAAATCACACTCTTATGAAAGATTTTTTCATATATCCAGGTTTCATATTTCCAGACTGTGGGGATCCTGCATCTTCACTGAAAAACATAAACAATCATTAAAATAAACTGCATCTTTGTTAAATAAAAAACAAAATATGACATAAAAATAAGCATAAGCATATGACATAAACTTTCACCTTGTTTACTGGTTGTTTTGTCTACTTTTAAGTCATCTTAAGTCCCCCCTTGGAAGTTTACTAAGGTCCTCCAGTGAACCCTTGATTGAGAAACACTAGTTTAATGTGATCTTATATTGCATTTATTTATTTTATTATTCAAAAGTTTGAATAAAAATCAACTCCTGGGACATTAAAGTGGCCCTAGTAGAAGAAACACCCAAAAATGTTTTTCTTTACTTGCAAATGGGTTCCGGTACACCAGTGTTAGCGAATATTTGCACACATTTGAATAAAGTACTAGCTGTTCTCTTTCTCTGCTGGATTAAGACATTGGTGTTTAACTTCGAGGGGACAAAAATGCAGTCTTTGAGCGAATAACGTCTCGTCATCTCCCACGGTTCACTTCAAAGTTAAAAGTGGTCAAAGCGCTGGTGTGTCAGCAGATGCAATCCTCATGCATAATGCAGGTCCCCTTTTCCATACTCAGAGGAAATGCAGCACTTCCCAGTGTTCTCTGATACTTCTTGTGTCATCATGTATTTGCAGGAACCATCACTTACACCCCTGTCTACAATAAGCACATGGTTGTCTTTAGGGGGACAACTGGGAACATTGTACTAGACAATGGAAGTAACAGAGGAAGCTCATGATGGTATGGCCTTACTCAATGGGCCCTAATGTTGTCCCAGGTCAAGGAATTTAAACAATGGCCCTAGAATTTATTGTTATCTCAACAATCTGTCTGTATAATTATTATACATTCAGATTCCAAGAATTTCTTATTAACTGAGAGACTGCATGGTACTACAAAATTATTTTGTATTAAATAATATTACAATGTTATAAATAAAAAATAATTAAAATCTTAATTAATTAACTTATTGTTTAAAAATTGTATTAATTTATATAAAATAATATATATATATATATATAATATATTATATATAATTTTTTATTATTATTATATTTTTTTCCCCTTGTCATATGCTTATGAACACCACCTGCCTATTGGTTTGCAGCGTAATTTTACCCTTTTACCCTTCCCTTCCAATGATTTTATTTTTCGCTATTTATTCTCTTAGCGCTTTTTTTTTCATATGTCTTTCTAATAATGCTCAGACACACTGACTCCAAAATACAGAGGTTTTCAGCTAATGTTTTTGTCTTTGTTTTAATAGGTACTCCATCTCCCCTTACTCTGTCTTGGAAAGATGTGCCATCAAGCACCCAAAGCCCTCACCATTTTTTGGGAACCTCATGATGTTTAAAACCGTAAGAGATTTTGTTTACTTCGTGATGACAAAATGCTCGATCCGCTCACTTTCTCACAAATACACACCTTGTTCAGCCCTCCCGAAGCTAGAAAAATGATATTTCTCTCAGCAAGCCTCACTTCATTAGATGTGTTCATTAAAGATGACTCACCGCTAATGACATCTAATGCCATGTGATTTCCAAACAGATTACCCTCTGTGCTGAATGATGTACTTTTACGATGATAATATAAGACAGACGGGGAGAGTGGGTCGGTTTAATATTGAAAAATTAATACTTTTAATTCCTTCTCTTTTTTTAAAGTTTAATCTCAGTCCCAAGCTATAACATAGCAAATCAACAGCTACACCTCCAAGACTCTCATTTCTGCCAATCTGTAGTTTAATGATAATGATTTGACGTAGATTATAGGAAATAAAGGCCAAATTTTCAGTGCTGTAGGGTTGTTCAATTCCAGAGAGAGTATGAAATGGACTTTAATTTGTGAATGTGAAATGCTTAGATGCATCCAGCAACCAATAATGATGAATACCATAAAAGAACAAGTCTAGCACATATTTCACCCTACAGTAAAAATCAAAAGAACACAAGAAAATTAGGATATTTTTTTGGACCATCAAAATTGATGCTGTATTTTCGTGACATCTAAAATCAAGGGGGTTGCATTAATGAAGAATATTATATTTTGAAATGCATATAAATTTTGAGTCGACTCTTTTTCTTACTGTAAAAATATTTAATAATATATTTAAAATATTTAATAATAAAAGGTATATTTTTCAATTATGCACTTTATTGCATGGTGTAGAATGAACATAAATGACTGTAAAATTACTGAATACTGTTATTTATTTAAAATGTATTACAATTTAAATTAAATTAACACAAATAAAATAAAATAATGTATATTTTTCCTTTAGATTTTTACAAAATATTTCATAAAATTTCCCCACCAGCACACTGGCTTATTTTAAATTAAGCTTTAATTTCAACTGTTGTGCTGGTCTGGTGCTGAATAGATTCTCAGATCAAGATGTTACTGTCAGACAGTAATGGTTGACTGGACAGCATGTCGTTTACAACACTCTTTTCATTCTGTCTTTCTATGACAGGGCTCCCTCTTCCTTCTCTCCCTCTCGATCTGCCTGTCTGTTTTCCTTACTCTGTCTTTCTCATCTTAATTCATGTCTTCCTCGTTGTGATTGAACATTTTAGATAGAAGTGAGAAAGGCATAAATGAATATGCATGCATGCATAATTACTGCGTGTCTAGATGAAGCTCCCCAGGTGAACTAAAGGTATGTGCTTTTTTTAGTGTGTGTGGGTTTTTGTATGCTGTTGTGGAGCCTTTGTCTGAGCGTATTAGTGTGTGTGTAGATTTGTGCACACGTCAGCAGTCTCCGTCTCACAAACAGTGGTCTCCAGAACATTGCTCTAGCAGAATCCTCTGACCCACTTCCACAGGCCAGCCTCTCAGCTAAATCCTGTAGGTCTGTATGCACATTTTGTGTTACTGGCACTAGAGACGCAGACGCAATCCCCTCTCAAGAGGCAGGTGACTGCATTTCAGCTTAGAAATTCAGTGAGAATGCAAAAGAGGAAAGGGAGATGTTGAAAGAGAGAAAGGAGAAGGAAAGTAAGACACAGGCTACGTTAGCAAAGTCTGTGTTTAGGATTGATGACGAGTGAACCAAAAAATATAATAAAAACAGAAGTTGCATAAAGTTTAGTTTTGAAAAGTCTGTTTCCAGTTTTGTGTGCATTAGTTTATGTTCATTATGCATCAGAGACTGCAAAATCTTGTATAATATGTACTTTTTTTATAATATACCATGAATAAATTAATATATTCATGCAGAAATGTACCTTTTATATTAGTTTTTTTTGTGAAAAATGACCCAGACAGAACAAGAATAAAGGAGGATTAATTAATAATTTTGTTAGAAGAAGTCTCTTTATGTTAACCTTTATTTCATATTTTATAACGATTAATTCCTGTAATAGCAAAACTGAATTTTCAGCAGACATTGTTATAGTCATCAGTGTCACATGATCCTTCAGGAATTATTTTAATTTGTATAACAATACTCAGAAATGTATCTTGAGCATCATAGTGCTTTTGGAGTCTTTGATGAATAGAAATTTAAAAAGAACAACATTTATGTAAAATATTAAATGTCCTTAAATGTCATTTGTGATCAATTAATTACATTGTTGATAAATAAAAATAAAGAATACAAACATTTACAGACTTTTGAACACTGTGCAGTGATGCATAAAACAATTGTACTCTTAATATGACCTTAAGAGAAGGAAATGTGAGACAGAAATTACAATAAATATATATTTGGAGTCATTTGAAGGTTGTGATTTGAGGATCATGGGTAATAGGAAGTGATGTACAAAGAGCGTCCGGGATGCGGGGGAGATTGAGTCTAGTTTAGAGACTAGGCGACAGAGTCTCTCACAAGCCACAGCAGCACATTATCATGACACACTCCATTACCAAATACAACACTCACAGACATGAGATTTGGTCCATTTAAGATCCTAAACAACCTAGATGCTGTTCCTCTCTCTCTTTCTCTCTGTTGCCTACACACACGCACTTGCTTTCTGTTTATGCGTAGGGGACGTATCTGGAAAACAGGATTTGTCATGGTAGTTTGAAATTAAAAGAGCTACAGTATGTAGACTGACTTTAATGGTAATAGTGTAAAGCAGCCGGCCCAGTGTGTCGAGACTATTTATTTCACCTATGGTACAAAAACAGGTCATTGTCAAAGGTTATAAATATACTAACAGAAGACCGCCCATATTAACTCTAGCAATAACTTAGGGTCTTTTAATGTGTTTAAAAACAGTCTTGTATTCTCGCTTAGCCTACATATATATTGAAATAAAAAATACAGTAATATTGTAAAATATTTGTATATTTTAAAATATATTTTATTCTTGTGATGGCAAAGATGGAATTGTCTTTATTAAGCGCTCATTAGATACTAAATGATATCTGATGCATTTTGCAAATAAAACCAGTAAGAATTGCAAGATCCAATAGGGTTGCATGTTTAATAAGCAAAAGTCTGGATGCACAGGTTTTGTGGATCTTGAAACTGATCTGTTGCATTTAGTGCCTTTGGGGACGAAATAATTAGTTGGTTTGCCAGGTTTGTGGCACTGAATCATTGAAAGATACGTAGAGATTTATTTAAGACTCTTATGGTAGCTAGATACTCAAACAGAATTGTATAGTTGGCTTTGTTTGAGTAATATCTCTAAATAAATTATTGAATAAACAGAATACGTGATTTCAGAGTCTACATAAATTAATCTCACTTGAAGAGTACTGATTTTTTCTTTTTTTAAGAACCTTCTTTCACCACAAAGAACCTTTTGTGAAACAGAAAACACTAATTAAGAAGTTTCTTTATGTAACCATTTAGACAAAAAAAAAAATGGCATTGTGACATTTTTATTTTTAATAGAATAGAATATTTTTGTAAAAAGTGCTTAAAAGGTTCTTCACAGGTATGCTTTATCTAAAAGAGCCATTTTGGACCCAGAACCATTCAGTCAAAGGTTCTTTAAAGAACTATCTCTTTCTTACCTTTTTATAATCTGAAGTGCCTTCTTTCACCACAAAGAACCTTTTGTGAAACAGAAAGGTTCTTCAGATGTTAAAGGTTCTTTATGGAACCCTTAAGATAAAAAAGGTTATTTTATGACATTGTGAAACACCTTCATTTTTTAAATTAGAATTAGAATTAGAAATAGAATAGAATAGTCTATTCTTAAAAGTGCATCTCCCATACACTCCTCCACATCCTCTCAGTCACGCACTGAACGTCTGCCTGCATGACTCTGAGTGACATCAGAGATTATTAGCGACCGAGACAAAGAGAACCAGCACGATGTTCAGATCTGAGCAGAGGTCAAGGTCATATATGTGCTAAAAAACAACTGGAAGTGGCTAATCTTTTTAAAAGAATTCCAATAGGATCGCTGACTGTCCGTTTCAGTCCGATCCGCCATTATTGATCGCATCCATCCCAGATGAATCCCTAATGAAGCCAAAGGCAGGAGCAGCTCATTTGTTTGAATCGAGCCTCCTGTTAAACTTCACTACCGCGCTGCCTGATGCTCACGCAGCCTCTTCTGTATGACAGAACTGTAATAAAAGGCTGAAGGAGAGGACATCAGGATGGAAGGGCACACACCCCACTGCTTAATGCTCACTGAGGAACACACACTCACACACACATACGTCTCTGCCTAATGCCCACCAGGGAGACTGCAGGAATGGTGGGATGAAGAAGGGAGGGCAGGCGGTTTGGTGCCAGCACTGTCGACTCCTTCATTAGTGGAGACAGCAGAGCCACTGGCTGCCATGCATACCAAACTAGCGCTCTTTATGTGCTCTTTATATGTGTGTGTGTGCATTTTACAGTCAGCACTTGATGTGTTCACTGTTTGCTTTGTTGTGTGACTTTTTAACTGTATCCCACCAGCCTCTATAAACAGTGCAGTCTCAGCGGCCTTATGTGCAAAGTTTAATATGTTCTGATGATAATATTCCTGTTATTGTGTTATGGTTATGGATATTTCAGGATAATATTCTCAGTAGACCTCAATAAACCTTTCCGAAAGCCCATAAACCTCGAGAGAGAGAGAGAGAGAGAGAGAGAGAGAGAGAGCCAAGCACAGTCGATGTTTTTGCTCTGTGCTGACCCCTACTGGTGGATAAGTGTGATGCTGTACCTGCAATAACCTGTGTTCACATAGTAAGTGCCTGTTTAGGAGTCATAGTGATTGATCTATATTGCGCAGAGAAGACAGATGGTGGTGTGCAAGAAAAGATCGAGCTGAAATAAATAATTGCTTTGAACTACATGATGGTAGCTGTGCAAATGTTTGAGAATGTGCTAATCTTGGAAAAAGTGCCCACCCACTGAGAAGTTCAACAAATCAAATCTCTACTATTAGATTGTTTTATTGCACTGTATTTGAAAAAGCATCAATTAAAAAAAAAAAAAAACTTGCATTAAATTGTAAACTATTGCCACATGTGTATAAAATCAAGCACCTAGTCATAAATATGCATTTACAAACATTTGTGGCAAGACCTCAGTAAATTGAAACATGCTAATTTGACAGGAAACCTCTCAGCTTGTGTAATTTAATCCCTGCTATTCCAAAATCAACTGTAAGTGGTATTATTGAAGAGTGGAAGCATTTAGGAACAGCAGCAATTCAGCCATAAAGCAGAAGACTTTGTAAAGTCACAAAGCGGGGTCAGTGAGTGCTGCGGTGCATGGTGCGTAAAAGAGGGATAAAGCGAAGGGAAATTTTAATGCTTCAGTATACCAAGGCATTCTGGACAATGATATGCTTCCATTTTAGTGGTAACAGTTTAGGGAAGGACCTGGCTGTCTTTTACAGCAAGATCTATAAAGGCATGGTTGGATGAGTTTGGTGTAAAAGAACTTTGACAGGCTCGCACAGAGCCCTGGTCTCAACCCCATCGAACACCTCTGGGATGAACTGGAATGGAGATTTCAAGCCAGGCCTTCTCATACAACATCAGTGCCTGATGCTCAAAATTCCCACAGAAACACTTAGTTTTGTGGAAAACCTTATTAGAGTGAAAGCCTGTGTAGCTGCAAAGGATCAACTTTATATTAATGTTTATGGATATAAATGCAATGTCACTTAAATCCCTTTTGATGTAATGGTCAGGTGTTCCAATACTTTTGTTTGTATAGTGTATCTCTCTAATTTCACATTTCTCTCTTATGGTCAGTTGTTTCATTTTCTGATTTTTGCAACAGAATACAGTATATATATATATAAAATAATAAATACATTAAACTATTTCATAAACATGGTTTCACTATTAAAGGGAAGTTAATTCTGTCATTAATTACTCACCCTCATCTTCTAAACCCATAAGACCTACGTTAGATGGAATCTGAGAGCTTTCTAACCCTGCATAGACAGCAACACAACTGACAGACAAAAAGTATTTTATGGCTTCATAAATGTCACTAATGTCACTATTTTAACAATTTCCTTACCATCTTTCTGGGCCTTGTAAGTGTTGGTTGCATTGCTGTCTGTGCAGGGTCAGAAAGATTTCATTAAAAATATCTATCAAGCTATTCTGAAGATGAGTGAAGGTCATTGGTTAGGAACGACCTCATGAGGGTGAGTAATGGTGAACTATCCCTTTAAATCTGATTGTTGTAGATGATGTGTTGTAGTCTCTAAAATAAATCTGACCCAATGTTCTCTAATACAGCATGTGTTCATACTGATATGTGGGTTTTCTGCTTTTGCATAGGGTTTCTTTAAGGCACAATCTGACCTAATAAAGAAATACGGACGAGTTTGTGGGTAAGTCTCCCTGGATTTTACTCTTACTGTTATTACAGCGTCAATCAAATGAATAAATATAAGTGAAATCGGATTAAATTTATGTTGTTTCTCTGTTTAAAAAAAATTGAAAGTGATGTCTGAAAGAAACCATTCTTTATTATCTGGAAAAGCTTTTGTCAAAGGCATTAATAAACACAAATATGCGAAACCTATTTGTTTTGCCAAGTGAAACATGAACGACTTCTCATTACCCCCTGTGTAATAGAAATGATTTTTTTTCTGATTATGTTTCTGATGAAAAGTGCCCTACATGATTGCTTTAGTCATTTCCACATTCATAGAATTATTTTAATATGAAAGCATCTGTGCATAACACTCATCACACGCGAGGCCCTTGTTCACGGTCCTGTCATTCATATTCATACAGCATGAGCCTCTCACAGAGTGCCCAGTGTCCTCTAATTTAGTCCGTCGTTAGCCAGACATTGTGTTTTAATATGCCTGCTTCTGAGAGGCCGACTTCTCCTCGAGGGAGATCAAAGCAGCGAGTGCCACTGGGCTTCCTGTGTTTAATATGAGCAGAATAGAGGGGAAGAGAATCAGAATGACGCTGGTTTTGTCTGCTTGTGTGTGTGTGTGTGGGTGTGCATATGTGTGTTCAATGGGATCCGGGGGTTCGGGATTGGCTGTCGGGACCGGAAAAGGGGATCTAATTCAGAGTCATGTGGATATATGTCAGGAGACATTACGACATCTTTCAGTTAGAGTAATCCAAGAGGCTGAGCTTCTCACCGAAATCAAAGGGCTTTGAAATACATATCAGTGCTCTGCATGCTCCTTAAAACCCTTGTCGGTTCCCAAAGTACAAGACATCACTCATCTAAGTTCAGACGTTTCGGCGCATTGCAGGAGTGCTCAATATAACATGTGCAGAAGGTTTGCTCACGAAGGTGTGATTTTATTTTCTTGCTCTACTCAAAATATCCTTCAGATAAGGTTTGAAAATCTCTTGAAATAGCTTCTATGAAGAATGTATGAGTGAGATACCCTAGTGAAAGAGGCCATTTGGTATAGTGGTCGGATCGGTATGGGCTTTGTAAGAACAGTTTGTTAGCATATAGAGTGTAATGCAGTGATTCCAGATGTTTTTAGGTGAATTAATTATCTAAATGCAGTTTAAAGAAGTGTACACTCTAATATGGAACGTCTCGGTTACGTATGGTAACCCTCGTTCCCTGAGTAGGGAACGGAGACGTCACGTCGAGAGCCGACGAATAG
>JAUCMS010000034.1:17729614-17744166 GCA_032357445.1 Enteromius radiatus
GTTGATTTGCCATCTCGAAGCGAGATTCCTATTCGTCGGCTCTCGACGTGACGTCGGAGAGACCGTACGAAAGGGAATCACTTTTCTGCCACATTTGGATACACAAATATTCTGCAAGTCATAAAAATTTCAAAAACTTACTTTTTTTTATTTTAATTTTCTCATAATGATTTAACAATGAAATTATCATAACAATGTAGAATCATTCTCAAAATAATAATAATATTTTGTAAAACTATAAAACCAAACAAAAATTATCTTTTTTTTTATATTATTAGTCCAGTTTCTTATAATAACAAACTATCACGATAAGCTTTATCACAAGTCAATTAAGTCATGACAATTAGACTTTTTTTTTTATATTATAAAATATAAATATTTTATTATTGTAATAAGTACATAGTATTTGCATGCAGAATAAGACAGGGAAATAAAGTGTTACCATAATATTATGAGAAAGTTTCTCATTATTACAAAATACTTTCTCATTAGTATTATTAAGTAATTAACTTTTTCATAGTAATGTATTGCTGTATCATAATAATAATAATAAACATTAACCTGAGTTAGTTAAAATCTAAAATGATTCTACACATCTCAATATTAAGAAACTTTTACATAATAATGACTATGTATCTTATAACGACAAACTTAGAACAGTTTTCATTATGACTTACAGACCTCAATTGCAACCATGTTTTTTTAAAAAACATGTTTTTTCATTATGCTTTCCAATTAATCTCAAACAAACTGCAGTTGGGTTAATAATCAATAAATGCTGTAGTTGTATTAGTATTGTTCATGATGCCTATTATTATTATTATTGAACATTAAACCATTAAATCAAATTTTGATGCTTTACGTTAAACCATTTACTGGAAAATGCCATTAATAATGGTCTTTTCCAGAGATATTTTAGTCTCTCTTGCATATATCAATCTGTATTGCACGTGAGAGACTTTTTTTTACACAGCTTTTCGGTTTACGAACAGACTGCCGGCGCAGATGCATAGATAAACCAAAACATACTAATGAGATCAGTGTTTTATAGGTCACTTAGCTGCAAGCTTAATTAAACTCATCGTGCTCCTAGAGCCATGTGGACTGCCAATGTCAGCTTCATTAGCACAAGATGATATGAAGAGCCCATGAGTTTAGCAGTACCAAACCGACACCGGCAAATGAAAGGAGAGTACAGTACAGTAAATGATAAGAGTGATCTGTCTCGGCTGGGTTTGCCTCCAGCTGAGTTCCAGCTGGGTTTAAATGTGCTTTACAGCCACTGGACACGGTAATGAACCTAAGCGTAGCCTTCTGCTGGAAAAATGAGCTTCCAAAAGCTTGTATGAACTAGATTAATGGCTGCAGATATTTGCCTAAAAGCTTTCAAGTTCAATTATCGGTGCCTGATAAAGGTGTTTAATTATCTGCTTGTTTATGCAATTTCCTGTAAAGTTGATGCTCAGGGAAAAAAACAGAAAACATGAAAACGACAGGAAGTTGCATTCGAGGGGGAAGCTGGTGTCTCGTGCTGGCACATCTAAAGGCACGTACAGTACATACATGCTCTCAATCGTCCATTTCACAGCGTTTGATGGTACGACCTCGCCACATCTCAGCAGTGAAAGCTGCCATGCGTGACCACGGAAAAGGAGCTACCCAGCAGGCTCATCAAATTTCTTTACCGAGCTGACCTTGACACACACACATATGATGTGTGTCTGTACCCCTGTCAGTAATATGAATGGAAGACGAGGTCTGCAGCCACAGATGTACTGTATTTGTCCTTTGTTCTTTTGTCTCCTGCTATTCCCCTGAAATTTGACTGGTGCCCTGTTATTTATTCATTTCATCTTGTTTGTTTGCTCTCTCTGTCTCTGTATGTGTCAGTTATTATATAGGCCGGCGGCCTATAGTTATCATAGCAGACCCAGATATCCTCAGACAGGTGATGGTGAAGGAATTCAATAAGTTTCCCAACAGAATGGTAAGTCTAATATCAAATACACACACTCAGCAATTCATCAAGTTGTATTATTAAGCTTGAAGCATACTTACACAGCACAAAAATGACTTCTTAATGAGTTTTTAATTACTAGTTTTGACTACGTTTTCCTGAAAATATGAGAGGCAAGATAAATAAAATAAAAAGACGTGTTTTTATACAGTGTTGTTAACTTGTTATTAACTAAAACTTAACCTTAAATCATGTTGTTAATTGAATAAAAAGAAAAATAAAATTAAGCATACATTATGATTCAATTCTATAAAAGTTGATAAAACAAATACTAAAAATAACACTTATCTAAATGTATTTTGTCTTACTATATTTTTTATTAATACACACACACACACATTTTAATAAACGGTGGTTTACTGAACAAGTAATTTTTTTTAACAATGGTAAAATGTATTGTTATAATTAAAATTATGATAGAAATCTACTTCATCTTAGGCTTTAAGACTATAGGGAACCCTTTTACTTTATTAGGTTACAATTAACAACTTAACTTAAACTGAATTACTATTTATTTTTAAATATAATAAACAAACTTGTAAATTGCAGTGTTTAAATAAACTTATAAATGAAAAGAAAAAATATTTATTAAAATGCATACGATTACACATAAGCATAAATTAAATAATTAAGACTAACATGTGAAGTAAAATATAATGAGTATATAGTACTCTATTATAGTGATTACTGCACCTTTACGTTTTTGCTTTACAAGCTCATTCACGAATAGCGACTTACTGTAATTCTTGAGATAGCTTGGAAAATTAAAATATCTTTCATTATCATTCACAAAAGACTTGTTTCACAGTATGATTTACAGCAACATAACTCGCAACTCAAGTATCCTCTAGCAGTCAGAATTGCACTTTTATATATGTCCTTGCTTTATCATTCATGTGAACTCATTATTACGATATTTTCGTTTCCACTTTCAGGCCGTCAATCCCTGAGTGATGTCATCACATAACTCTGTAATTGTTTGTTCACAAAATCATCATTTATGATCGCAGACACAAACATAGCATCTCCCATAAATCATAAAATCGGCTCAATCAATGACAGGGGTGGGTTTGATGTATTACTTGCACTTTCTCGTGCAGTCGATAAGATTTACTGTATGTGGGTGTGTATTTGTGTGTATAAATCAATTCTGAGAGTGTACGTCATGTGAATAGTAAGGTATTGGCAAAAAGCTCCAGAGCTTTGAACTCAGTCAGTCCAGGGAGGTTAGAAACTAATGATCACATGACTTATGTATCAAAGAAGAGTCAAAGGTCATGAGATGGCCTTGCTGCTGGAGCTGAGCCTGCTGGGTAAACGATTATGGCAGGGCCAGATCAATACTGAGGCCATGCGCACCACTGGGGCTTATCAGCTACCTCTTGACCTGTTTGTGTACATGGATGTGCACGTTTAAACGTTCATCATAAAGCACATCTACAACCAACGTTGGGATTAAACTCATAAAAGGAGATTGTCATGGAACCAAAAAAACAAATAAATAGTATGAGTTGGCAGCCGTTAGCACAAACATCTACACACAAGATCAAAGTCGGCCCAGCACAAAGCTCTGCCACCTGGCCTTGGTTGCTGCACTAACTTTCAGGCAGCAACTTAGCCAACTCTGTGTACAACAGTAGTTTTAATGAATCCGGGACTATTATTTATGTAGAATTGCCAAGACGAATTAATGTAGAGCTTTTTACAGACACTTTCTGAAAGTTCAGAGTCTGAGAAAGGTCTTTACACTTTAGCTGTGGCTCATCTGTTAGGCCTAAAACATTCTCTATACCCAAATGTGGAGATGTGAATATTTAGCATTAGATTATAATAATATTACAGACGTGTCCTATTAGATATTTTTGAATTGCTATAGCAGAAACAACCTTGGTGCTTAATTTATCTTTAAACTCTAAATGTAGCTATATTTCTCATTTTGAACAAGCAACATCTGAAGTCAAACTTGAGCAAACACAGACGTCACTTGGCAAATGGCTTGGCTATGTGGCGAATTGGTGGGACCGAATTTGAATTTGGGAAAAGCTAAAATGAATCACGCTAAATTCACAGTTGGATGGATTCCAATTGCATTTATTGGATTTTGTCTTCGAACATTTACCAAATAATGGTAAATGTAATCTCACTTGAAGACTAATGCCTGTTATAGAACCTCTTTTGGCAATGCAGTATACTTGCATTGCGTTACTAATCGCATTAAAACACACTCACAAAAATTCACTGAACAATGGTAAATGTCAAATGGTAAAACCTCACTTGAAGACATATGCTGTGGCCTTCTATAGCACCTCTTGTGGTAATGCTGAGAATGAAATATACTTCCGAACTGCATACTTGGTTTTATAGGACATGTAAAATCAAGATTGCATATGTAGACTGTAAGTGCTTACGTATCCTAAAGATGTTTGATCAGTTGCGTAGATTAGAGGATGTTTTGGGCTTACAAATGCTACTAATGTCATGGTTATAGCTAACTACACAATACTGAGTACTGACAAACCAATAGAATGCTGGTAATAAATCCCAACTGTATTCCCAATGCAGACTGTCAGGGGCATGACTAAACCTATGAGTGACAGTCTGATCATGCTGAAGGGTGAACAGTGGAAACGAGTGCGCAGCATCCTCACACCGACCTTCAGTGCTGCCAAGATGAAAGAGGTGAGCTTGGCTTTCTTACTTAAACCTGTGCTACACAAACATTAAAGCTGTTCCAAGAAGCGATTGTTCTTGTTATGCAATCACATTTTATGGCCTTGAGTTGAATAAAGTACAGCTCTATTGAAACAGGCTGGAACAAAATCTTGGACCTGTAGAGGACCTCATATTTCTTATATTTTAAAACGTTGCATAAGATTCAAATCCTGGACATAAGATGTGCAGATGAGTATGAATTCCCCAAAACAATTGAAATTCGTTCACAAATGCATATACATTATTCATTTGAAGTACACAGCATTTTGAGTGAGACAAGTTCAAGTACACCTATAAAAATAAAGATTTTTCATTGGCATCTATGATTCCATGAAGAACTTTTAACATCTATGGAACTTTTCCATTGCATGAAAGGTTCTTTATAGGGATTCTTTTAAGAACTGTTCACTAATAGGATTAATTTATGGTAAAAAAAAAAAAAAAAAAAGCTGTGGTTGCCAGATTTTTACCATAAAAAAATATGGTAGCAACATTTTAGAGTTTATGGATTTAACTAAAATTTACAGTAAAAAACATTCATTTACCTGGTTTAATGTTAATGTTAATTATGTAATACCAGTCTATTAAAGTTCTGAAATCTGTTTTGTACCTACACTGATAACCATCAAAATCAGGTGGTGATGAGAGTATCACATGATGAACCATAGATCATTACAAGCAGCTTTTCCTAAACCTGCCAATACTAATATATATATATATATATATAGATCCATGCACAATGTCATTCACACAAACACTAAACACCATCATGGTGAGATTTTCATTAAATATGCAATAAACATTAATTAACAGCATTACACATTCACAAAACCCTAATCAACAAGATTATTACTAATAAGAAGGAAAAAAACTAAGAAGAAACAGTTATTTTAAAGAAAAAAGCATCAAATGTGAAATGCAATCCAGGGAATACTGGGAGTGTCAATTTATGGTTATAAATTTGACTTTTTTTTTTCACTTACAAAAATGGTAATTTATTGAAATTTAGTTTCAGCTTATATTAGGGGAACTTACTGTTAATCATGTAATAGGGTTTTACTTAAAAATCAAATAATTTTTTACAGTGTATGAAAATCTTTTGAAAACTTTTTATAAGAGGAGTGTACTGTAGATCGAAGAACCATTTTTGGTTCCCCAAAGAACCTTTCAATAAACAATCTTACTATTATTTTTTACTACTCTAAAATTTTTGTGTAATGGAAAGATTCAATAGTTGTTCTTATGGAACCATCAATGCCAATAAGAAACTTAGTTTATAAGAGTGCATATCAGCATGCTCCTGAATCCTAATTGGATGATAGTTGAACATTTGTTTAAATCTGATTAGTTGAAAGGAATTAGATCCAGTTGGAAAAGTAACCCTCACATAGTGCAAAGAACATCTTGTTCCTAAAAAGACGGTGAACCCTGGTAGTAAAATGTCCTTTCGAAACCTCACCTGAGTCTTAACAAGCCAGTGTGTCTCCTCTGTCTCTTATCCTGTTCTGTGTCACTGGAGATTTCTTGTTAATAGAGGCCATATCAGGCTGCTTTCACATTGTGTAATTTTTCTGGAGCCTATTTGCACAATGTGTTGTCATTACCTCTTTGAGCATTTTAGGTGGAGCAGCTCGATGATACTAGACTATCAGTTTTCTCAAAGTGAGAGATAGGAAGCAAGAGCTAAGAGAGTTTGACATTCTGTTGCACGTCACATGTGAGAGAACAAAGGAGTGTTTGCTCTACAACAGCCCTGCACTTTACATGCACTCCTTTCTGATGAAATAAAGCAGAGAAAGACAGAAGAAAGTGAATAGGAAGAAAAAAGGTACGGTAGTCAAGAGCAACAGACAGATGAGTGAAAGATGAGGTCGTACACCCCCCCCCCCCCCCCAAAAAAAAAGAGAACATCACTCTAAGAGAGGAGAAAAACATTTTAATTCACATGACATCATTGAGATGAAGAAAAAGACATGGAGCTGTCTGCTGAAAGTGTATAATTGGCAGAGCTGGGATGCTGTGATTGGCTGGAGATATGATAGCAGTGATGGGGAGGTCTTGGATGACAGCAGTTAATTGCTGTTTGTCCTCTTGCTAACATGTTTTGAAGTGCCAGTCATCACATCTTACATCATAGAACACGATCGATTCTCCATCGTTCTCTGCGTCTCATGTGACTGCTTATTCATTTACCAGCAGAATGATTGAATAGGATTAATAAGTCACAGATTAAATAAATCCTGGTTTAAATTACGTTGTCAATGTTGATTTCTCCACTAAAAACAGTCTGTGGTGCGAGCTGTGTCTTAGAAACTGACCCTGAGAGTTTGTGTCTTCTTTTAGCCTTGCCAAGAATCGCAGATGATTTCATCTCCTAATAAAGAAAGAATCGATTTTTTGGGATGTGTGTGTAGTTGTGGCCAAAAATACTGTATTTTTCTACATTGTAATGCAACACTCTTTCTTTTAGTGTCTTTACACTAGTCATTATTTTAAAATTACAAATACATATACATTAAAAAAACTGTAACATTTTTAAATATTTTTACAATTTAAAATATTTTTTCTATTTTAGTTTATTTTATTATAATAATTTATTTCCTTCTTTCAAAAATATTTTTTAAATTATTGATTTTTTTATTACATTATTTATATATTTATATATATATTGTGTATAAGTTTATAGCCATAGTTTTATTTATAATAATTTTAATTAATTCTATATTTTTATATATATATATATATATATATATATATATTCCAACATTGAGTTGTATGTTTATTTAGTAAATTAATTTAATTTAGTGAATAATTTAAGGCTCAAAATGTTTCAGTCCGTGCCTGTCAGATTTTAAATGATTTATTCATTCAAAAAACGGTCATTGGTTTGTGAACTGGACTAAAAGACAAAATTTGAAGATTTAACTATTTTACACATTTTAAAATATTCTAATAGTAAAGTCCTCAAAACAAATGGAAGTATGGGAAATACTTAGTAATCAAAAGCTGCATGAGACATCATAATTATAAAAAAGTAATTTGTTCAGTCAAGTGTGTCTAATCATTTGACTGGCTGTAAATGTGTTTTTTTTTTTTTTTACGGTTTGCATTAGAGATAGTTGCACACATATTGCAGCAAAGGTGCTGATATATTTGGCCCCAACTGCATGTATATGTCTACCTATGAACCAGTATCCATTAATGATGTCATTTCCATTCTCCAGCTGAAATGGTAAACATGTCCGTCAGGAATGTCAGAGGTGTGTGCTGCTGTGGAGAGGAGAAACAGTGATTGTTCTCACACACACACACACAGATACCATAACAGTGGAGTGCCATTCACCCAAGCTAAATTCGGCACGGTGTGACATCATTCAGGAGAAATCTATGCACATCACTCTCAATCCATCATCTCTGAACACAGTGTGGGAGAGAAATACTGCAGAGTGGCAAAGACACAAACTTCTAATGAGCTCATAAACATCTTTACAGTCTGCTCTAATCCAAGTCTCGGAGCTGCGTCTTAAAGCATGTCCATTAATTTAATTACAGTAAACAAATCCATTGTGTTTGCATTTTAAAACCCGCAGTATCGAGACGTTCCACTGGTAAATAGTAGCTGCGTTTGGCAGAGATTTTATGTGAAATAACATCGGGATCAACATTCAGCTTGAGCCTGAATGTTTAATGTATAACTGAGCTCCAAGTTGTGCAAAAGTGTAGGCATGCACTCGCTGCCTGTATTGATTTTCATTAGCTGTGGTGTAGCGCTAGAAAGAGACAGTAGACACCGCTCCTGTCGTTCTCCATCAGCCCTTCCTGTCGTCTTCATCTGCTTGCATGCACGGAGTCAATATGCATCAACAAACACACACATGCATGCACACACACCTATTCATCTTATTTACCACCAAGTAAGGCCTCACAGAGATGTAATTTGTTCCGGAAAAACTGCGATAACTTGACCACTAGTGAATACAAAATGTGTTCAAAAACAAATCTTTTGCTTATAGACTGTATAGACACAGTTTAGTTACATTTGTAGGACTAAAAGGAACGAATGCTTTGCAGTACAGGCAAAATGCTGGAAATCCCATGTTTGTGAAGAAATCAAGACTGGAAATCATTTAAATCTCTTTCGAGACTAGTACCAAGCTGCCTACTTACTTTTTTATTAAGGGACCATGTGTCTTGAAATGACAACTGTTCCAAAAAGTTGGAAATCTTAAGTAGCATTGCATGTAACTACCCTTTATGAAAATTAACCATGGTTTTATTATAGTAAAAAAGTGTGGTAACCATGTTTTGTGGCATATTGATTAGCATTCATATAACCACAGTTTTATTACAAATACCTTGGTAAACTATGATTAGAGTAGCAAAACCATGTGTAATTTGTGGTTAGTAAGTGATTTTGTAATTTATTGCTGTGAGCAGTGCTGAATTTTCAGTAGCCGTTACTTTTCAGTAAAAAATTTTAATATGCTGGTATGCTGCTCATAAAATAATAATTATTACCATTATGTTGAAAATGACAGTCGTTTAAAAAAAAAAGTCAATTTTACCCCATATTTGTGCACATATAGGCTATTGTTTTGCTTATAGTGTTTGCTTAGCCACATGCTAAAATTAAACTCAATTAGAACCGACTGTTTTGATTTTGATTGCTAGCCATAATGCTGGTAATATAACCAAGAAAATTACCTGATTCAACTAACTTCACTGTGGGAAAAATTTGATTAGCTTTGCTAGCTATGTTCAGTTCACCTTTGAGACCTAGCTGCCCCAATACACCAGACTAGACTAGCATTAAAATTCATGCTGGTGTAAAGTAGTCTATTAGCAGAGCAACTATAAGACAGAATTGATAAGAAAACAAGAAAATCAACAGATTTAGCGGAGTAATTGAATGCTGATTTGATATCACTGGCTTGATCTGGACAGTACAGATCTTTTCTTTCTCAAAGTCCTCTATTTTCCTCTATCTCTCTCTCCATCCCTCTTTCCTCTTATAGTCCTGTATCTCTTTCTCTCGCTCTCTCTTCCTGAGCAGACAGGATCAATAGGTCTCGTAAGAGCTGCTGGCTTATCACGGCTGCAGTCATGGGTGTCAGGGAGGAAAGCCGTAGCCTTGAACACCGAGCATGGACAACCTCTCATCTCACTGAGATACCGAGGTGTGAAGAAGTGCAGTTCCAAGAATCGTGCGTCTAGAGTAGCTTAATCTGTCTCGAGCCCTTTGTGTCATTTCTGGTCTTCTGCTCGTGAATGAATAGACCAAACTAAACAGGCCAAGCTGGGGAGTCGGTTCCTTTCAGCCTATTACAAAGAAATACAATTTGAATGGAAATGGAAATATTTTAGGAGGTGTTATTATAAAAATGTCCTCAAGATTTTAAATGTTATTGAAGATGCTGTACTGCAGTGCACATATTTGTTATATGCACGTATACTAACAACACTATACCGTATAGATTTTTTATTTATTATTTATTTATTATGAGTTATAAAAGGTTCATATTTTGGTTTTGGCAGTCCCCAGCAACAGGTTGACATGCATCCTAGGTCAAAAAACACTTTCATTTTCTTATAATATGCATTTATTTTTACCTTATTTTTTCAACGAATCCCAAATGATTTGTTCAGTGATTAATTTTTCCTCCAGTGATTGGTTGATTTCATTTAAAGCAGTGTTTGTCAGCTTTTAACATTGCAAAAGCTGCACCTAGTGCCAAAGAATGAATTTGCATTTTCATTCAGACCAAAGCAAAGTCCTACAAGTGGTCGGTCTATATGCTAATATTTCATTTTGAAGTTAACAGCTTTAAAAATGGCTTGTTTGAATGATTCAGAGTATATTCTAATCTGAATCACTTTCAGAATGTTTTCATTCTTTTAGAGCTGTGTTATGAATGAAAGGTAATTATCAAATATCCATAATAGGGGCACTTTAATAATCCATTACGCTGAACTGGAATATTTATGATTTAGTTTTTTTAAATATAGGTGCTCAACTATAAAACTGATGTTTTAAGATCAATATTTAATAGATAAGTAAAAAATAAAAGTTGTTTACAAACATTTATGAGTGCATAACTTTTTTCTGAATCAGTCGATCGAAACAATTCATGAAAAAATCATTAGTGAATCATTTACCAAATTGTTGTTTATTTACTCACAAATGACTAGAAGCATCATAAAAACAATGAATGAAACATTGTGGGAATCCTAATATGAATATCATGGTACTTTCCACAAAAGATCACTGTACTGTGCTGTCAGTTATTTGTAAGCTTGCACTTTACTCTATATAACCAAAATAGTTTATGGTTTTTTAAACCCTTATATTAATTAATTAATCAGTTATTTCTTGACATAATAAAATTGTGCCTTTTTTCTCTGGGATCAAAAGCTATAAATGGACTTGCCGCATGTGCTTTCAGGCAGCAAAAGGAACAGAGCCTACATCTTCAAACCTGTCCGCACAAGCCATTTTCATTATTTTAAGAGGATGCATTAGACTGCATTTACTCCTTGTTATCGGCCCCGGCAGCAATTTGTTGTAATCGAACTCCTTTGCATTGGTTTGTGGTGTTTACTGATTCTGATATCTGTGTGGGCACAAAACTCGCTTTGCAGATGGTTCCCCTCATCAACACGGCTGCAGAGACGTTACTGAGAAACCTGAAGGGCCACGCTGAGTCCGGCAACAGCTTCAACATCCACAAGTACGAGTTTCTTCGAGCAAATGTGTGCACATCTGTTTCTCGGATTATTCCAGAGCTCTTAATAATACAAAACACATTTGTTTTGCAGGTGTTTCGGCTGCTTCACAATGGATGTAATTGCCAGTGTGGCGTTCGGTACGCAGGTGGACTCTCAAAACAATCCAGATGACCCTTTTGTGCACCACGCCTCCCAATTCTTCGCTTTCACCTTCTTCAAACCCCTCATGTTATTCCTCAGTACGTTCAGCCAACTCAATGCAGGCAGTGTTCATTTCGGTCTCATTATTGCATAAAGGATATCACAGCTTGGAAAGTGCTTCCGACAGATGATATTATGGGACTAATTTTCATTATGCTGATATTGTGATTAGCATATTTATTATAGGAGTAAGAGGAAAAAGTGTGGTTTTCTGACTGTGTCGTTTTCCTGGTTTTGCTGTAGTGGCGTTTCCATTTCTGCTTCAGCCTCTTGCTGGTCTCCTTCCCAATAAATCAAGAGATGAGATGAACAGCTTCTTTATCAAATGCATTCAGAATATGATTAAACAGAGAGATGGCCTTGCTCCAGAACAGGTATGGCTGTGAACAAACTAATTTATTCATCATTCCTCAGTGTTTACCACCCATGTTTATGATCTGCATTTCTACAGCGGAGGCGGGACTTCCTGCAGCTGATGCTGGATGTCAGGGCCAGCAGCAAGCATTTGTCTTTGGAGCACTTTGATGTGGTCAACGATGCCGATGAACAGGCTTGTACTGAACAGGGGATGGACAACGGACAGGAAAGCGGACCTGGAAATGAGTCCACCAAGCGCTCCCAGCACAAGAGAATGATGACAGAGGATGAGATTGTTGGTCAGTCCTTCATCTTCCTGTTGGCCGGCTATGAGACGAGCAGCAACACGCTAGGCTTCACATGCTACCTGTTAGCGCTTAATCCAGAGTGCCAGAAAAAACTCCAAGAGGAAGTGGATGAATTCTTCAGCAAACACGTGAGTCAGGATTTAAATATTTGGAAAACAGCATTAATTTCATTCAAGCATTTTGAAAATGCTTCGAAATGTCATGCTGTGGAATAACTGACATTCTCTTAAAAGAGTTTTGTTGTGGGTGCCTATAAATGTTACGATTCAGAAAAAGCGTTTATGAAATATTTTGCCTTTGTTCTCTCTTTAGTGGGTTGGATTGTTTTGAAGGTCTGCATGAACCAGTGCATTTCTCAGAAACCATTTACTGTCAGGACTAAAATCAGTTAAAACAGATTAAATTTGAAAAATAAATTTGTGAGTAAAACAGACCTCTCCTCCAGATTCACAAATGCTTCATAAACGTCTGATTTGCTAGTTAATCATGTATATTAATGAATTCCAATCATTCAGGGTGCTCGTGCAAGCTCATTTACAATTAGCATAATCCCATCCTATGAATTACAGTTACACTAAATTCTGTTTCCAGGAACGCAGTGGAATATTCTGGACTATTTCTAAGATTTGGCTAAAAAAAAAAAAAAAAAAAAATTAATAAGAATATTCAATAACGCTTCCACCAGTTTTTAATCATCTAAAAAACCTGTAAGGAGTTCTTCTAGAATCGATCAGCTGGTGACACTAGAAAAGTTTTGGTGGCACAGCGTTTGTAGTTGCTGTGATTTGGAATATCCACTGTGGTGACATGACTAGTATCTAATTTTTACGAATTTTTTACTAAATATAATATAAAGCAGCATCCAGTAATATTGACTTCTCCATAGTTCTAGGCAGTCATTGTACAGGTAGGATGGTTCATTGCTATTTGTACTCTATTTACAGCTGAACATTTTCATGTATTTGAAAGTTTATGAACGATTGGTAACACTTAATTACTTAAGTAATTGACAACATTAGTAAACATGAAGTGAGAATGAACAATACTTCCACAGCATTTATTAATCTTACCTAATGTTTATTTCAGCATTTACTAATACATTGTTAAAATCACAAGTTGTGTTTGTTAACATTAGTTAAATACACTGTGAACTAACATGAACTAACAATGAACAACTGTATTTTCATTAACTAACATTAACAAAGATGAATAAATAGTGTAAGAAATGCATTGTTCATTGTTTGTTTAACTAATGGCACCTTATTTACACAAAAATTAGTTCTGCTCGTGTTTCATAAATATATAGCTTGACATGTTGCTGTTTTTAGGTTTATACATCTAACAAAACTTTTAATGATAATTTTGTGAAACTATTTTCGGTCACACTTTATTTTAAGGTCATGTTCTGGCTATTAACTAACTATTAACTTTGACTTTTCCCTCAATAAACTCCCAATTGCTGCTTATTAATAGTTAGCAAGGTAGTTGTTAAATTTGGGTATTGGGTAGGATTAAGGATGTAGATTACAGTCATGCATAACATGCTTTATAAGTACTAATAAATATCCAATATGCTATTAATGTTCATGCTAAGAAACAACTGTAGTTAATAGTAAGAACTGGTCCCAATACAAAAGTGTTATTATATTCTCAATATACTGTATTTTCTATTTAACTACCAAAGATGTAAATCTAAGAAATGAGGAACCTAGTACTTGACTTACAGCTTTTCTCAACAAGCTAAAAAGTGCATATCTAGGGTTAAGGGTTTGTTGAAATCCGTATGGTGGTACTTGGTTAAGAAAAGCCCACAGAATACATAGAAAGACATTCAGATGGGTTACATTTAAACAATGCAGAAAATGCTGCACTGTGATGGTTATTAAGCTTGAATAAGCGCTCAGTTTGCAGTATATCTGCTTAGATCATTTACTCTCCACCATAAACATAGCAGCGTTTTTCAGCGATGATGGTGGTTCTGCTGATTTAATGTCTTGCGTTTGAGCATAATGTGCATACTCGTGAGAGAGACAGAGAGAAATTCTTGATTGATTCTCTGAAACCTCGTAATCTGTGTCGCAAAGCGCTGGAGAGGCTGGATGGTGATGAGGAGGAGGGTCAGATGTGGGAAGAAGAGCCTCTAAATCAGCGTACTGTTACATATCATGTCTGTTTAGTTCTGTTTAGATTCTGTTTATTGTATTCTTAGTTTCCTGTCTTCCTGTTTTGGT
>JAUCMS010000034.1:17756498-17770707 GCA_032357445.1 Enteromius radiatus
AACAACTCATGTTAGCCCATTTTTGATTTTGTATTTTTCATTTGTTGTTTGTTTATATCAGTTTTCTTATTTTTTTTGTTGTATTGTGCTGTTTGGCGTTCTGTTCTGTATTGTTGCAAAAATTAAAAAAATAAAATATATTAAAAAAAATAAATAAATAAATAAAAATACCAAGGGGCACAGAAATGTGCAGGGAAATGAGTTGTTTTAGCAGGGTGCTCCTTTGAACACGGCAAGGCTTTTTTTGTCTCTCTTGAAATGAATTTGAAGGAAACGTTTGAGTATTTTTAGGTCAAAGTATTTCCACGGAGACCGCGTTTCTTGTTTTATTAATTCCAACGGTACAGCCCTTTGGATTTTAATGATATGTTCTGTTACTTTTCAAGTTATATTTTTTATATATACTTAATGAGAATACATTAGGTTACTTGCGTAGCGTAACGTGTTTGTTGTCGCCATATGAGAACAAGAAAATATGCAATTAAATTCAGAGCACGTCTGTTGTGAATTTAGAAACACGGTAACATCTGAAGCACGTCTTGAACTATAAAGAGGGCCGATAATCAACATGTTTGAGGGCGAGGGGACTGTAAACATATTTAGACAAACACTGAAGATGCTTTTGGCATATTTTAGCTCCAGAATGCCTTGTTTCTTCACCATGAGCTTTATGATGGGTGATCTCATTACAGTAGCTTAGTCAAGTGTTGGTCTACATACAAGGTTTAGGACACTTATTAAACCAGAAATATTCCCTCATATGCTTGCAAGATGAAAGTGGAGCAATTTTACCCAGCCTGACATATTCTTTCATTTGTACTGGGTTCATCTGAGCTCTTCTTTGACCGCTTTATTTGCCTGTAGTCTCTGATCTGTTGTTAATAAAGCAAAATTCAGGCTCATACAAGAAGGTATCACACATGCATTATTGCACACAATCTATCTCAGACATCAATTTTTGCACTGGGCTTTTGTTTGTTTGTTTGTTTGATGAAAGCATAAAAAAAGAATGAAAACAGAGACTCAACCGAGACATGAAAAATTGGCTACAGGGCCATCTGACCTTGCTTTGTGATTTTAAAGGCATCAGTGTGCATTCAGTGGAGTTAAATTTAGTCATACTTGAGGCTGCGAGTCAGAATAAACAGAGGGTCTGTCCTTTCTGCAGCGATACAGTGAATAGTTCACATTCTTTCAAAGAAATGATTGAAATAACAGAGCCGTGCCAAAAGAATCAAAAAAGCATTTTTATTTTTAATACTGAAACAAATGGCATAGAAAGGTAAATATTGATCGCATTGTAGTTGTGGGCAGAGATGGAGTTAAATATGTTAGATATGCAGTGCTGGTATTCTTACAAAAAAAAAATCTCCATGGTCACCAATTGTTAGTAGTCCTTGTGAAGGCGAATATCATTATTAATGTTGTTTACAATCGTCATAACTTCCACGTTTGTGCTACAGACATAACTGATACCTTATAAATCTTGCAGCTTCTTACAGAGAGATTGGCATTGTGTAACTGAGCAAAGCAATTCCATTAATGTACATTTAAGGATGGAGGTTAGCTATATCTGGAGATTATAAAAGCAAAATATGAAGAAACATTTTTTGTGTGAACTTTACCTTTAAGACGCATTCATTTATTTTTGTTGTTTTTTTTTTTAAGTGAAGGTGAGCACAGCCAATTTGAAAAAAGGGGTCAGGGTCTTGTGATAACTTTTTAAAAACTGAACTTCTTAAATGCATGAGATGTGACAGATCAGTTAAAGACTTGTCCAGTGCATGTCTAAATAGAAAAACAATTAAAAGCAATGCATCTGAACACAAAAACACCTTCAGTGGGAAACAACCCTGTAGAAAACCTCAGTTCATGGTGAGTCTGTCAAAGAATGTCAAATACTACACCATCCAAACCAGCTCGTCTGCTGCAGTGAGGCAAAGTGCTGCCCCTCACAGTTTTTTCATCACTGCCATGTCACTCTACACTGGAAGCACACTGACGCCCGAGGAGAGCTGACAGTGTAGCCAGACAATAGGGGGGTGGGCGCCTGTAAAGGATGTATCCAGCTTGCCAGAATCTGCCCCTTTTCTCGCCCCACTGCATCCTCTCATCTGTGCAACGGATGCTTTTACTGGTGGAACAGAGTGACTTGAGAGCAGCTAGTCATTTATAATGCCCACATTGCATGTCTGGGGGCCTCAGAGGCAGAGGATGTGGGCAGAACTGTACGGGTGCCTGACCCCTATAGACTGCTTAGCACAGCCTGCTGAGCTGCATCTGCTTCCATTTCAGTTCGAACAAAGGCTTTTTTGTGTATATATATATGTACTGTATCTATATACATATGTTATTTTAGAATACTCTAGGCAGATCTTGGGCTTCTACATTTGATTTGCGATTGAAAAAATCATTACAAATATTTATCACAAAGAAAACTTTAGAACAAATATAGTACAAAATGGCTTTTTAAAATGGTTTGAGAAGTTGAGAAGAAGGAATTTTGCTGTAAACCTAAAAATGAATGCTGCTGTGCTGCCACCTACTGGCTATATATGGTAACTGTATAAATATTTGAGTCATTTTAATGTTTTGTTCTCTGTTTTAGGAGACTCCAGGTTACTCTAATGTCCAAGAGCTGAAGTATTTAGACATGGTTATATGCGAGTCTCTGAGACTCTACCCACCAGCATTCAGGTATGACTGCTATTACTTTATAATCTGTTCAATCACATGCGATGAACCACAAGCATGCAAAAATATTAATGACACTTACACATTTCTATGCTTTAATTACTTGGAAACACATCTATTAGAGATAAAGTAACATGGTTTTGGGCCAGATTTGCACTTTCTTTTTTTTTTCTCAATACAAATTTTCAATTTGTTTCACGTATTTCATCACAGGTTTGCACGGGATGTTGATCAAGACACTGTGGTGAACGGCCAGCTTCTGCCTAAAGGATCATCTCTGGAAATAGCTACAGGTTACCTTCACTATGACCCAGAGCACTGGACCGAACCTGAGAAATTCATCCCAGAGAGGTAAACTGTCTTTCAGTCAGGTCTTTCAAAGCAAAACCATGATGCTGTTATGGTTTATCATGTGGTTAATAGTTTTCTGTGTGCTAGGCAAATTATATATATGTGATGCATCAAATCAGCCAATTGAAATGACTTTGAAAGGATCGTGCAATCATGCATGTTTAAAATTCAGCTTTGACACCACAGGAATAAATTACATTTTAAAACATGTTCTTATAGGAAACAGTTTTTAAATGGTAATGATGACTTTTCTTGCTGTGTTTTAAAGAGCCGCTTTTATGGGTTATGAAAGGTACACATTTTAATTTTGGTCCCAAACAACAGGTTAACATGCATGCGAGGTCAAAAAACACTTGAATTTTCTTTTTATCTTATTTCTTCAATGACTCCAAAACGATTCATTCAACGATTACAGCAGTGTTTCTGAGCTTTTAACGCTCCAAAAGCGGCACCTAGTGGCAAAGAATTACTAATTTTTATATTATTTTTTATAACAAGTGGGCGACAATATTCTAATGTTTCATTTTGAAGTCAACATGAATCGGCTTGGGACTCTTTTAAAAACGACTCGTTTCAATGATTCAGAGTCGACTCTTTGTTTTGAGAGAGAAAAACGTTATACACGGTGCACTTTCAGATTTAAAACTTTGCAGGAGATTTTTATTCACTTAGACACTGCATGAAAGCTCATTTTCAAAAATCCATTATAGGGTCACTTTAAGTAAATAATGTCATTTGATAATAAGCGGGAACATTGAAAATATCTGATATTGAACTTTTGAATCCTGTGTGTCTCAGAGAATATTTATTATTAATATTTAAAATCTACTCTGAGGATGTTCTAGAGATATTTTTTAACAAGCTGCAGACAGATCTTTGCTGGTTTTGTTTGCATGCCTCCCATGTGATACGCTCACAATGAACTCTGTATTTGTCTCAGGTTTACTCCAGAAGCCAAGGCCAGCCGGCACCCGTTTGTGTATCTGCCGTTTGGAGCGGGGCCACGCAGCTGTGTGGGCATGAGATTGGCCCAGCTGGAGATTAAAATGGCTCTGCTTCACATATTTAGGCGTTTTAACGTGATGGCCTGTGAGGACACTGAGGTTTGTTATTGTTAGACTGAAAAACTGCAGCTGTAGTATGCATGAAGATTCGGTTTTCCACAAATGCAGATGTTTCCTGAGATATGGTCTATATTTTCTGTTTGTCACACAGGTTCCTCTGGAGTTGAAGTCACACACCACCCTCGGACCTAAGAATGGCATTTTGGTCAAAATCACCAAAAGGGAGAATTTTGAGGATGAGCCCTGATGGAGTTATTAAGAAATCTTTACTCTTATTCTGGAATCACTTTACAACTAAATATGATCTATCTGTGCTGCTCATTTAAATGAAATGCAATTCAGCACTATTAATGTACAACTAAGGCAAAGATGTGTTGTAGCACATACTGTGGATATTATTCTAGACTGCCTTTATATTTCTCACCTCAGATCAGCTACATGGATCAGTACCACAAACAGTTTTGATTTGAATGCCAACTTGGATTGGACACGTCAGCGAGATTTGAACTTCTGATTATCATGCTGTAATTTTACATGCGTTATATAACATTGAGCTGCAATGAAGTCCCAGAATAATGGGATTTTTAAGGTACAGAGATTGTGAACTGTATTACATTTTTATGACTAAATAAAATGTTTATCAATCAGAATATATGTAGTTATCTTCAATTACCCATTTAATTTTATAGATTGGATTTACATGACAAAGGAAATGTATAAATGTTATGATTTCGAGAGCTTTTAGAGGTTTGATTAAAAGAACAACAACTTTTTGAGAGCTTGTCTTGGTAAATAAAACTAGTTTACTGTGTGCATATATAAAAATGAAAAAAAGGACAGTTTTTTTCTTTACCATAAAAAGAATATTTTCTTATTGCAAGATCCATTTTTCAAATCTTGACTTCTCAGTTTAACCACTAGAGGTCACAGTGACTAGAGAATGTACAGTATCCATGGTGCTTTTCCATTTGTGCTTCCTTTCACCCCTGTCTTAACCTGTGATTTTGTTTGGGGATATTAAATGCAAATCATCCCTGGTTGTCAAACTGTATTGTTTATAGCTTTGCTGTTCTTTGCATATCAGCATTTTCCTAAAGGTCCAGGAATGTGACGGGTGGAAACAGTAAGCAAAAGTTCAAAGTCAAATACCAGCTGAGAGGCTGATATACATTTAAAGGGATAGTTCACTCAGACATTAACATTTATTATTATGCTGTAGCTTTCCATTTGACTCATACAAGTTCTCTTAACATAAATGGTAACTTTGTGTGAAAAACAGACCGACCAAGATTTAAGTTTAAGGCATCCACCCTAGTTCTTCCTAACACATTCACTAGAGAAGTAGATATTTTTGTTTTGCTAATATCTTTTTTAATCAACTCTTCAGATTATTATTATTAATGTTGTACAAAAATCAAATTGAAGTTAAACTCACAGACTTGATCCAACCTTGCCTGTTTTTGATAAAAGAAAGTAATGAACAATAGTTTGTAACAGTGTCAGTACTTTAATTCGGTAATGGGTTAATCTACATTTAACATAAATTACACAATCTAAATAAAACGGGCCTGCTTAACAAAGTTGTAACTACATCATTAACTTTTCCTACTGTGTTTTCATCCAGTCCTATAAAATGTATGGATTAATAGAAATAGCAGTGGTGAGCATTTGTTTATACAATTGATTAGCACTTTCATAAAACCTTTTTTTTTTTCCATAGCCATAGCCAACAAGGAAATACAATCACTGCAGTTAATACATAAAGACATCTACATAAAATCCTGATATTTGCATTTGCCATTTTTACTGCACAGTGGAGTATGTCACAGATTTATTAGTAAAATAAGTGATGATACACAATTACCCATTATGTAATCCCTACAAACTTTTTACTTGAAAGATGCATAAGATTGATTCTAGTTATGGTCTGTGATGTTAACAAAAAAAAAAAGCGTGTCGGTGTAACAGGAACTTCAAGAAATAAGTAGACAAGGAGACCTTAACTACTGTATACAAATTAAGAGTATTCAATTATGTACTCAGGATAGATCTGGTATTTCTCAAACACAACAAATATGAATGGGTTAGTCTCATTGTCAACACAGCTGTCGTAAAAGCTTTGACTGTTGGGTTTCTGTGGAGGACGGACTAAAGACATGTTACCCCTTGTGAAGTTTCCCACCAGCACCAGTGCCACGAACATCTTCTTTGTCTTACCATTTCTGGATTTTGCATATTTGTCAGAGTATGAAGCATCTCTGGCAAAATAGCTGCCTGCAAAAAATTAAAAAACAAACATTTTCAATTTTTGGGAAAGAATTCAAGAATAACTTTGATTGTAGGCTACATGACAAGAACTGTTAATGGTAAATACTCTTATAGAAATGTGCAAATACCTTTTCCATAAAGTGTGCCGTGACTTCCACAGATCCTCCAGTCAAAGTTTTGCTCACAAATTGCTGCTATGAGAGACTCATCTGTACCATGGAAAAGGTAACGCTGGTCAACTGCACTCCCTCCATTTCTCTTATTCATCTGTTCTTTTTGCCTAGGAAAAAAAAATAGTATAATGGATTAATCAGATCAATAATTAATTAGAGTGTACCATATTCAAAATAAAAATTTAAATATTTACTAACAGGTGCTAAAAATGTAAGTATATATTAATAGGTATACATTTTACATTATACGAAGTGTATTATAACAAACTGAAGAAGACCTTCAAGTCGAAACTAAAAGAAAAGAGCATACTGATAATAAACAATATATTATGTTTAAATAATAAATACATTTTATATATTTATAATTAAATCTAAATATTAATATTAAATGTTATTACATTCATATCAATTATTCATACTACATGACACAAAAAAGCTGTATTGTTCAGATTAAATATTCGTTTACTTTCTCATCACACATAGTTAATGTGTTGAACTACATCTGTGTGATCTTTTGGAGAACTGACTTCATATACACACTAAAACGGCTCAGAGGGGTCAAGTTAGTTCTGACAATTTGTTTGAAGATTTAAAAGATATATAGTATAGCTGAAGTACTGTATGTAACAGCTTTGTGGAAATAAACTTTCTTTAAGTAAAGCCATGTTCCTGTTGTTTTTTAGTAGTGATAAATAAAAAAACGTACCACTGAAAGACCTTCCAGAGAGAGAGATTCTGCACTCTTTCAATGCTGTGAATGATGCTTCTGGGCAGCGTTCTACTAAACATTGAGTTCACTCTTTGGTATTCCTTGGAAGAGCTTTGCAGAGAAACAGTCTGAAAAAAGTCAGAAAACAAACTGATTTTGTTTCGGGAAATTTGGTACTGTTATGGTATAGATGGTGATTGATGCTTTCCAGCAAATGTATAAACTCAGTGATGTTCTTCATTTGTGTCTCTGGACCACAAAGCCTAAAGTCGGGGTATATTTTTAGCAATAGCCAAAAATACATTGTATTGAATGATTTTTGTATTGAAATGATTGTTAAATCTGAAATATCCTGTTTTTTAATAATAAGTGAGGTCTAGGGGCTATGTAACTACTACCATATAAGTTTCGAAATGGTCAATCCACAGTAAACTGCACACAGCCTGCATAAAAAAAGCTGTGATTTTTCACGAGCCGTTCTGACTTCTGTACAAATGTGATGTCCAATCTACTCAGTCACTGCCTTCAGTCATCATCCAAGCACCGCCCACCGTCCATGATGTTTCTGTGCAACAACAACACGGAAACATTTTGAAAAGGTTAACTGACCGACCAAGTTACACACTCACTCCAAGGATGAAGGATCTGACAGGCCTGTCAGGTGAATCACATCTAATGTGTGTATGGTAAAAACAAACTCACTGTGTCTATCTAGTCATGATAAAGATGTATACATTTCAGTTATGAGCAGGCACCTATTTTTACAGCTACAATTAATCATAACAATGCATATATGTGTAAAAACATAGATGGTTTTTTTGTTACTTGTACTGAAAATGTATATTCTTAAGGACATCAACACCTAAAATATAGCTGTACAATATGGAACCTTTAAGTAACGTTCCATGAAGATATTTTGTAACATTTCTACTGTAAATATATGAAAACTAGTAATATGCACTGTTAAGAATTTTATTTAAACACTTTAAAGGCGATTGTCTTATTAAAACAAACCATCCATCAATGGAAAGCTTATTTATTCAGTTTTCATATGCTGTATACATCTCTTATGACTGGTTTTGTGGTCCAGGGTCACATTTGTAAGTCGCTTTGGATAAACTGCTAAACAGTAAGAGTAGAAATATTAATCTTCATGCAGTATATAACACTAAGTGCACTACATAATTGATTTTCAAAGTGTTTAATAACTACTTGGCCTCAGTGTGATTGGACTTTGTACTGTACCTTGTAGGTAAAGTTATCAAGAGCTCCTTTGTCCCAGTAAGGTGGAACTTCCACAGTGGAAGATGCTGAGCTGTCTGGAGACTCACTTCTAATTAAAACACATTAAAGTGCACTGAACAACGCATAAATCCTGCTTAATATGTGTGCATGTAATGGACAAATTGTAGAGTATATCATACCCCTTGATTTTGCTCTTGACATCTTGGGCAGAAACAAGACGAGGTCTCCTTCTAATGTCTCTTTCAGTTTTGTACTTCAGATTTTGCTGACACATCTCTAAAAATGATTCGCCATATGTTTATGTGCTTTTATGTCATTTTAATTAGCTAAAAATATATATTTCAAGTTTAATGTTGCAAAAGTAATTTTTCATCTTCATCATCAGGAAAAAAATGGTTTTAGTTCAAATTAATTACACTGTTAGGTACCTTTAAATTTGAGGATGTATTGATGGTTCTGTGAAGTGAATGAGATTTCCTTTTCATTGTCAGCCAGGTACTGTTTCTCAAGATCTTCTGAAGTGACTGATGCCACGAGTTTAGAATCTTCCTGTAAGACACATGGTTTTTCAAATTCAGATTCTAAAATTACTTCTGAGAGGTATTATGTTGAAAATGTATCACTGACCCCTTTGCCATACTCTGTCCAACCTCCCTTGTCATTCCTCCAGTACCAGATCCATTCAGTGGTCAGAATGAAGTGAGGGGGTTTAGTAACAGACGACGCAGTGGACAGCCGACGAACGTCTGACGCTCCACACGTCATTGACATGAAGTCCACTACCTGATGCCCTGTGCTGCTGTTGGTAATACTGCAACATGAAGAATACAACAGATGGGAAAAACAGTGTTGAAAAGACAAACCACAATACAATTACTGGCCACTTCAGATACACATGCAAATATTTAATAGTAAACTAAATAGTTTTTTCCCCATAATAATAAAAGTTAAGTTCTGCGCATAAAGGTACGGATACAAAAAAAATCATGTACACTCACGTCACTTCAGTAACCTAATAAAAGCATTTTAACTCACATGAATACATACTGAGATCACATGACCAGCTGAATAACACTAATAGTATTTAATCACAAAATGAGTATTTATACCACAAAATATTAGCTGGACTGCAGTACGCCTTCTCAATCTCATCTTCATTTGGCAAGTCTGCCCACGTAATCCCATCCTTCTGTAATATCTGCCATTTATAGGGTAGATGGTGGTGAAAGCGGACACACTTGTCTACAGGAGCACAAATAATGGGATGGTTAAGAAAACACACTTAAACAAAAGGATTAAAGGGGTTATCAACCACTGTTGATCATATTTTTAGATATCAGAGTTATTGTGTCTATATTAGATTTTATATTTGTAATTTTATTAAATAATAATAATAAAAAAAAATATATATATATATATTTACACACACACACACACACATATATATATATAATTTTATCTAATAATTTTAGCTTAAGTAAAATAAATGTTTTAATTTATTTCCATTAAAGTGCCCCTATTACGGCTTCATATTTTGGTTTCAAGAGTCCCCAACAACAGGTTGACATGTATGCAAGGACCAAAAACACTTTATTGATGTGACGCTATTTGGCAGTGATTGGTCTCATTTCTACTTCATCATGCCTGTCATGCCTGATAAAGCAGAGTTTGTTAGCTAAGTGCTGCTTTGTGTACAGAATTACACATGAAACCACTATTAATCGGAGTCTACTGTTTCTTTTCTGTGATAATAACTTTATACATGGTGCACTTTCAGATTTAAACCTTTACAGGATGTTTTCATTCACCTAGAGCTGTTACACACTGCATGAAAGCTCATTTTCAAAAATCCATAATATGGGCACTTTAACATTTATTTAATTTTAAGTTACATGTGTTATAGTGGTTTCAGTTTTAATTAACTTTTATAATACTGGCTGGTGATCTACATGAACATGATCTACACAAGTTATTATTTCTGGGGAATATTTCCTTCATTAAACAGAACAGTGAGCGAGGAGAACACAATCAGGAAAAAAAAATTGAAGCTTAAACCATATTTTAAAGCAGAGTATTTCACATATTTTTAAGCACAAATTAATTTATTTACAGACTATAAAACAAAAAAAATTAAGCTCACAGCATAGTTTGTTAATGTTGATTAATCTCTTTACACCATACGTGTATTCTCTATTATGAATCACATGGTTGAGAACCACATGTTAGCGATTTGCATTAAGGATGTATGTTTATACAGTATAATGACATCACCTTTGAAACTACATCCAGTCCGTATGAAAAAGAGACAGATTTCATTGTTCTCCGCTTCACTGATGGAGCTATGGGATTTGTGTCTGGTGCGTCCTTTCACTGCAGGTAGAGCTACTGTTAAGATTAAAAAAAACAAAAAACAGAATGAAATGAGATATGGAGGAGAAAAACAAAACAAGCACAGCAATAATCTACAGCTGTTTAGTTCAGCGCAAAATAATGTACCAAATTACAAATCAAACCGAATCAGTGCCTCTTTTTCTTTCATTCACCTGTCTCACTCTTCTTGAAAGCTGAAGAAGCAATCAATAACTTGGTCTTGTAAAGCCTGTGGAGTTTTCGCATGTTTTCTGGACTGAGTCCTCGGGCATTCAGGAGTTTCTGAGCATTTGCATCGAAGCTGTGCGCCCTTTTACAAGCTGCACCAAACTTACAGTCGTCCTGCAGGAAGTGCAGGCAGAGGTGCAGGTTGGTACAGGATGTCTTATATTTACAGCTGCCATATTCGCCATTTCCCTTGTTGTAGTGGGAGCACACCTAGACAGTGCAGTAGATGCATCACAAAACACAGTTGTACAAATTACAAAGTCACACATTGTACAAATTACATTACACATTATATTCAAACTGACCCAGATTGCACAAAAGCAGCTTCTGCAATCATTTCCTTTCTTATGCAGAGTGAGACTTGCTTATGTGGGTGAAAAGTTAATGTTCATACAATCTAGATGGTTTAAAGTCAGCTTCAAATGCTGTGCAGAGTCTGACATGACTTTTCAAGAGTCATTTGAATGAATCATGAGATAACCTGTTTAATATACAGTATACTGACCTCTGGAAGTAACGAGGGGTCGTTCTGAAGCAGAAGTTGAAACAACTCTTCACGCGCAAGGCCATGAAGATCATGTTTCTCCAGGAGGTCAGAATTATGTGCTGATGTCACGACATGAACATTTTTGCATTTTGCCCTAAGATTGACAAATAATGAAAAATAAGCACATTTAATTGTATGTTCTATCATAAACATATCCTAGAATCATCCATACATCAAATGTAGAGTTTTTATATAATTGTGTCAAACAAGCTGTAATTGTCTCCCACTAAGCAAACATTGTGTAAATATTAATTATTAACTGAGTACATGTAGTATGTGCAATGCATTACATTTATTGCTGGCACTTGTTCTGACTTTACTGATTCTTAAACACTAGCCTACATAAATACCTATGTATGAGTGTTAATGCATCATAATTGCTGCAAATGCCCTTTTACTCATTATATGTGATAATTAATTAAATGGCTAGTCACGATTTAATTTAAAATCTTGCTAGTAAGACTAAAATACTATAAAAACCATAATACTAGGGCCTACATCCCAATAGCTTTTTGAGTAGTTAAGCTACTAAATGAATGACTTAATAATTTACTAGTCAGCCTGAAAAAGTTACCATCATTAACTAGAATACTAAAATTCAGTGACAGAAGTTGCAATGTCATAACTAACAATGGTCGTTAGCTGTAACGGCACAAAAGCAGCTTCTGCAATTGCTTCCCTTCTTATGTAAAGTGGTTATATTACAGTAGTTAAATTAAAGCTCAGAATCTCCTCCTAGTAAACAAACAAATACACAAGGCCTAAAGTACAAAGACAAACACAAACGCAAGTTTTAATGAATATAACTTACGTTATATAATATACGAAAAAGGCCTCCAATGCCTTTTCTTTAATAAAAGGCTAAGGATAATCTTCTACATTGATAATGGCCTAAAATTTACTTACCCAAATCTGCAGTTTCCACACACAAAGTACCTGCACAGGTGTAGGTCTTCACACCCGGAACATCTGTCATGTTTACACAGTCGGAGTGAGGTTTTGGCTAAGATCAGACTGTCAGCATCTGGTATGGAGCTTCTAGGATTCGAGTCTTCATCCTGAACTATAACAAACCTCTGGTGATCGTCGAGCACCTGAGACAAAACCTGATCCGCCACCGTGATACTCTGCCGCAAATCCCTCTCGACTTTACCATAGTCAGTGCAGCCCTCATGTTTGCAGATAAAGGTGAATATGTGTTTAGAGACGATGTTCATTGTCGTATGCTGTCAACGTCGTGTTCTCTTTCCTTGAGTTTATCCGAGGGTTTGGGGCATTTAAACGGAAACGAAAGCGAAACTGATGCTGGTCTGTAGCGCCCTCTTCTGCCTTGTATATCCACAAAACAATCATACAATAGAATAGACTGCCATGGCAGCCGACTAATTTAGTTGCTACAACTGTAACACAGGAAGAAAAATCTTTAAGTTTGATTGTAATTGGTCTTTTTTTAAATACCCTTGACGTCACATCTCTCAGGGCTGTATTTGCTTTATTTAACACGATTAAAAGAATACTGTGAATGTGAACAATGTATGGGCCTATTCATTCACAAACAAGGTATATTCAGACTTGTTCAGTAGATTCACAACCAATGAGATGCTCCTTCACAGGCCGCTCTTGAATACTGCTGGCTTGTGCTATAGTTGGTCAGTGGATGCAAGAAAAGCCATCAAAGCAGTTCAAAAGGAAGAAACGTCTGTGAACAAGCTACAAGCTCTTCACGACTCTACAATTCGGTGAGTTTCAGGTGTTTGTTGAGTTTGTGAGTTTCCATTAGCATGGATCTGTGTTGCATGAGAAGAAGAGCACCTTCTTTAATTCAAGACCCAAATGAGCTTTCAAACCTGGCAGCTGTAGTCAGGTTGGACCAATCTTACAGCTGCATCTGGTCTGGAGAAGCTCTACTTAAAGAATGTTGCTGTCCTTCCTGACATCTGTCCAGCAATATCACTCTTCAGTGACACCTCTGTGTCTCAATTCATGGCTGCAGCATCCAGGGCTACCAGGACATTTACCACTCTGTGGCTGAGCCTGTGATGAAGACATGTTGTGGTGGACGCTGTCCCTACACTCTTAAACTGGGACTGAAGATTAAGCAGCGTCTATGGGAGACACTTAGTTGCCCCTCACTGGTGGAGAAAGAGCAGCCTGATGGACGCATTCTGATCAACGAAAGCTTCTCCACGAATAACAGAAGCTTTGCTCCTCGAATTCATGTGGACATCAGTGAAGAGTTAGTGAAATGCAGTAATTTTACATGTTTACAGCAACATGTAATTAAACTTGTTTATTTTACAGTAATATTTTTAATTTCATTACAATACAGTATATACCTTGCAACAAAGTTGCCAAATAAATTCTGTAAATATATTTTACAGCAATTTGTTTTGGTGTCTGTCATTGCAATATCAGGACAGTTTAAAAGATTTAATTTGAAATAATATTAATAAAAAAAATAAAGACAAAGTGTGCAGCAGTTGTATTTTGTTCTCAGGTGTTGCGTAACTCGTGGGTGGTGCTAAAGACCAAATACAGACTAGTGGGATCTATCACACAC
>JAUCMS010000034.1:17774069-17785679 GCA_032357445.1 Enteromius radiatus
AAACACAATACATGATTCTCTATGTAAAACACAACAATTAACATGAATTAATTAATAATATGGTGGAGGAGTTTAAAGGTTTGATTTTGAGATGAGTTAGTGATATTTTCAATGCAGTGCTTTATTTGGCAAAAGATGTTAGGAGATTTGCATTTCGTGTGTGCACATTTTGGATTTAAGTGTGAAGTGTTGATAAAAATGTTTTGAAAACGTGTGTAACCAGTTGTTTTCTAATTAACTGTAGACGACATCTTTATACAGAATCTATATATAGGCTATATATATGAAAATCTAATTTAATTGCATCGACGGCACAAACCTCGACTCCAGCTGCAGCTAACAGCCATCGGACTGTCTCCATCTTCCCTCTGCCATTGAAATAACGTAACACAACTTTCTCAGACATTTTCACCAACTTCATACATTTTTCTTGCTTTATACTGACAAATTTAAGGGAATGAAGTGGCAATCAGAACTCCTAAAGGAATTCTAGATGTAAGAAAAAGCACCTCTTTATTTTTTTGTTCAGAAATTCTATTCTAATGTTACAATTGTGCTTGTTTGGCAAATTTCATATCCATAAATTCAGAATGATAGTCTGATTTTTCCATTTATTTCTAAAATAATTTTTCTTTCTTAAATTATATGAATTATGTTTGTATTTTTCTCTTTCTCACTTATTTCTTCTCATTTGTATCGCAATGTTAGATAACTGATTACAAAAAGAAAAACAAGAGCAATAACAAGAAGAAAATTCATAATTTCTTGAATTCTTGGGGCTAGCCACAAAACAAAAGTTCCTTCATAAACAAAAAATAAGATCACATTTTTAATTAGCATGAAATAAAAACACAAGAAGTGTGGTTAAAAGTACACTCTTAATATTGTATTATTTAGAAGTCAGTTATTGACTTGTATTGTTTTGTGGAAAAGGTGGCGGACTGTCAGGTTGATTTTAAATAGCCGTATCTTCAATGGAAGGGTTAAAGAAGTCATAGCAAAGGTTGTTTGGCGCAACCATGTTTATATATATATATATATATATAGTTTAAATGCTCTGATGCTTCCATATTAGCTTTGACACTTGGGAAATAATCAAACCTAGACTGGGAATTCATTAAGTTGCAGTCTTTGTTTTTACAGCTCAAGCTACAGAGAAAACATCATATTGTAAGGAGTTCATTATATAGTCTTACAATTCTCAAAACAACACAGACTGAGAAAGACACACAAGCCAAAACCTCTGTGAACTGAACAAACTATATTCTTTATTAGAAAGACGGAGCAGTCCCCCAAGAGCTCTACAACTTGTTAGGATGTTACATGCCAAATATACAGTCTCACATAAAAGTGCAATGTCACAATGGATAAGCAGTATCTTTATTATTTTGATCATTCTTACAACTTAAACAGAACAACGTTAGTAATAATTTATTTACCGTAATCCCTAGCAACTCATTACACTGGATCTGAAATAAGAATGCCACAGCACAGAGGACGTTTGGATGAAGTTCCTCTAAAACAGTTTTTAAAGGCACTTTCACGAGTACATAGTACAGAGATGTACATGGACACACTGATATAACAGCAATTAGGTACAGAGATTCTGCTACTGTGTGTAGTTTTGAAAGGAGAACATTTCTCAAGGCTTACATATAATGTACACTTAATAAAAAAAATCAAAGAAAATAAAAAATGCTTGTAATATCGTTCAATATAAATCAGTAATCAAAAGGCTTTAGTATGTTCCTTATAATTACATGTTTAAAAACAGGCATTGCTTTTAATTTTCTTCAAGTTACATAGTTTGTCACCTTTGTTCAATTGTAGACAATTTCGTAAGATCTCCCAAACATGTCACACCTAAATATGAATAAACTGTTTTATAATTATCAGTGAATACAGTACAAATACACGCACACACACGCTAAGCTATTGTCATAATGTGATATACTGTATACGAAATCCCAGATCTTTTATTTTGGAGTGCAAATACACTGATGCTGTACATAACTCTTTATCTTTGGGTAACTTGCGTGACTTAATTTGGGTGCGGTGCTGTGTGTGACATTATTACGAAGGGGTTAATGGGCCTAAAGCACACATAAAAAACAGCACTATCCCACGAAAGCACTGCAGTAACAGTCTCTGAGACCATGGCTATTGGCATCATTCTCTTATTTGGTGAACCAATGAGAAATATTGCCTCAAAGGTGTCTAGAAAAGTACTTGCATATGACAACTAAAAGGATTATTGTTCATGCTTATAGGACAGAACCAAGCCGAGCGTTTTAGAAAGCTGAACTGACAAGGAAAAGATTCTTGTTGCCTATCCGCATTGATCTCTAAGCAGCACTTGAAAAACTTAACTTTTTTTTTGGCAGCTAGACTTGACTATTCACAGATTACATCTAATTAAGCAGATAGATACTACAAAAATATTGTTTATAGAGAGCAGTTGGTTCCTGGGAGAAAGTAACGAACGTAAAGAGAGAGAGAGAGAAAAACAAAAAATGTTGAATGGATGTACATTTATATACACAATATATATTTCTAAATAAGAAAACAAACTAGGAAAATGTTTCTTCAACGTAAGCGGATGTGGTTTACGCAAACTCCCTGGGCATATATTCAAATATTACTATCAAAAATATAATATTTAAAGTAAAGCCTTGCTGATACAACTTAGAATCGCTTGTAACATCGACAGCCAATCAGGACGGGCAGAAGATGTGACATCACGTGCCCTTATATGGCAGTGCGCTTCCAACGTCAACATTCCACGAAGAGTTCTGACTAGAAAACACTCAGAGATGTAAAGAGATGCATTTCCCACAATCCTAATGCTGTAAACAGAGAAACCAAAGACCCTGCTTAGTTTCCGTATTATTCACATTTAGCAGTTTTTCTAGTGGATGTAAACTACTGATATAGCAAAAAGTCACCCTAACAACATACCGTAGGAAGCTGTAGTGATTTGTTGCTTTCTTTAATATCATCACAACTCCTTAATCTATTAACACAGAGTATTGTGGGAAAACAGTAAGGTGTCAGACGAGCATGCAAACAGTATTTGAAAACAAATAAACTGCTTTCTGTTAGTCGCAGGCCTGTTTAACTAACTCTACTCTTCCTCAGAACCATGCTTAGTGACCGACGTTATTCTAGTTTTTAATAATCATTATTATAGTGTTGGAACTGTATACACGCTAACTACCATCGCCTTGTTTTTAGTTATTTATATTTGCTAGAGTCCACTCTCTGAATGAAATGTTGCAGAAATGAAGAACCACTAGTCTCCATGTTCACTGGTAATAAAATCCACTATGAATCTGGCTCTGACAGCAGTGGTCCTCTTTGTCCCTGAACGTTTTGGCCCGTGATGAATCACATGGTGCAGGATTTGTCCAGTGGATCCTGTGGAGGGGCCGCCGGATGCTGGGCTGCTCCTGTCTTGGGTATTGCCACCATAGGTTTGGGCCGCAGGGCGGGAGGCTTGAGCTGCACCCCCATGCGCGGGGCCACGGCGGGCTTGAAGGTGCTCATGGTATCACTGGAGGAGCTGGTGCTGCGGCGCATGGGCGGCTCGGTGACGACGGGCCGCAGCAGGAGGCCGTGGAGTTGGCTCAGGGACTCGGTGGAGCTGGCCGGTGTGGGAGCGTTCTTCATCTGCTCCAGGGTGTCCAGAACCACGTCAGGGGCGTGTTTCGCTGAACTCTGCCGCTCGAGCTCCTTCAGCTCATTTAGAGCGGTGTTCATCGTCTCCTCTATGTCCTGTAAGAAAGAGATGGAGAATTAGAGCGTGTAGGTGGCCAGAATTATAACAATACACATCAGACAAATGCCAATACAAGCAGACAACATGATGAATCATGTCTACTGAGATCAAATATGTGTTCATGAAATGATTGTTAGTATTAAACAAAACGGATGAACGGTGTAAGTGAAACAACGTATAAGACAAGCATTAAAGAGACACTGAAAATGTTGTGAAATCAGTGGGGAGTTATTAAAGTAGTTTTGGGGGGGCTAGAATAAGACTGAATAAAAGCATCTTTGCTTTAGAACTATTTTAAATATACGAAAATAGGCCTTATTCATGAAACACAAGCAGAATGAATTTGTGTGAACTGTTTGTAAGTCTTTTGTACTTAAGGTGCCTCGACAAATTTTCAAGAGGTAAAAATAATTTAGGAAAATAAGACAAATTGTTATTTTAAATAACTTCAAAATTTTTTTCTCTAATTTCTAAAATGTTTTATTGGGTAAAAATCACTCTTTTTGAGCAAGAGTATTTTTATTTTATTATTATTATTATTATTGTTTAATTCATGTAAATTCACTAGGGAGGCCTCATACTTAAAATAAATAAATAAATTATATATATATATATAAAAGAACAAATGGCAACTTTTTAATATTTATGTCAAAGTCTAGAATTAAAATAATATTACCTGAGGAGCTATTAATACAACAACAATAATAATAATAATAAAATGTTATATTACATAAAAATTAAATATTATATTACAGTACACAGTATAATGATAATGACAATGATATTTCTATAGTATTTTTTTTTCTTTTCTTTTACTGGGTAGAATTATTTCAATTATTTTACTTAATATTTGGCTGTAAAAATTTCAAATAGAATGAGAACCCTGAAGATCATTCGGTTTCTGAAACATTCCCAAAATGAACTGCTCTAAAATTATTTCTGTACCTCAAGTCTGAAAACAAGTCTAAACTGTCAGCCTTCAGACACTGTCTCAGCCAACTGAGCAGCTTGGAGTCATAAATGGTGAGAATAACTGGCTTACAGCAGCTTTGAACTGAACTTTGAGTGATTTCTCTCTTTTCTTTGCTCGCGTTTCATAAATGAGCCCCAGTGTGTGAGTGTGTGCTGCAGATACGCATTAGTCATTAGTAACAGGAGGCAGTAACTGACTATGTTACAGGGCTGGGCCTGCTGCGCATGGTGTGAGGGGCGTCGTCGCTCGCCTCCCGCTGACCTGTGCGATGCTCTCTGGATCCAGGCTCTTGCCGTGAGGCTCGGAGAAGCTCGTGTACTGTCCTGAAGATGTGGACCTACGGATGGGAGGGCTCTCCATCTTTTTCATGGACTCGTGCCGGCTGATATTGGTCAGGCTGCCGTGGCCGGTTCGTCTGCGTCTCTCTGGACTATCCATGGGCATGTGTCCTCTTCCTCTCAGCAGGTCCCGCGGACTGTAGTGGCCCATCAATGGGGAACCCAAATCTGGGTTGCCGTGACTGCCATGGTGGCTCTGAGAGGGGTGGACCAAGCAGTGGGCATCAGTGGGGCGAGCCGGAGGCCTGCGGGTCGGGGGTTCACTTCTCTTCCTGTGCCTGCTAAATAAAGCAAGAAATATGACACGTTAAAGCATGCGACGAATCTATTTCCACATCTAGCTTTTGTGAGAGGTTTAGAGACCATTGCGAATGCAGTTTGCTTCACATTAAGCGGTTCATAACTTTGCTGGTCATCACATGCTGCATTTAGCAACATCAAGTGTGCTAACCTTCAGCATTCATGCTTAATTAGCATCGGCGTCATCTCTAGAGTCTCTGTGGCAAGACCTACTCTGCATATTCATGACAAGAGGTCTGACAGGAAACAGCTTAACAGGAGTCATAATGGTGTATTATGACTGAGCATATCACAGTATTAACTCTTAAAGCTTCCTCTGAGAGAGGCCTCATGTCAAGATTAAAAAATGGGAGTTTTTAAAAACAAAATATCAATATGAAATGTTTTGCCACAAACTTTTTTAAAAGTTAGTTTATGTATTTATCAAGAACATTAATCAAATTAAATGTACACATATAAAATAAAAGCTAATCCAAAATAGTGATACTATATTCCAGTGGGTTTCTTTTAACGGTTTTATGTTAAACTTACAGGTAAATACCATCATTTCTAATAATCTTTTAACTAGTAACATATATACAAGGAGCTCAGTGTCATTCACACAAACACTGAACACCATCATGGTAAGAATTATTTAAATAAAATGTGTAATAAACATTCATTTAACAACATTACATGTAACATGCAACCCTAATAAACATAACTGATACAAAAAAACTAAGAAGAAACATAGTTATTTCAAAGAAAAAACATCAAATTCAAACAAAATTTAAAATGAAATGCAGGGAATTCTGGGAACAAATTTACCGTTAACCATTTAACAGGTTTTTACCATAGCATTTTCAGAGTTTTTTTACCTTTAAAATCACGGTCATTTTTTACAGTATGTATATATATATATATATATTAGGGGTCGATTCACAGAAAAATCTAGATTCTCATTAGCAACGATTCAGAATCGATCTGAAATGTCCAAGAATCGATTTAATAAATAAATAAAATAAGCTGGCTGTTCGCCTCCATTTTTGTAACTAGCCTACTGGTCTGTACTGATGCCACCACGCAGCCGGTTTTTGAACGCAAGCGTGCGCGGCAAATCACTAAAACAAAGAGGAAGCAAATATGGATGAGAGGAAGATCCAGTCAGCCCCGTCTTCACTTAAAGCTAAAGTTTAGCGTCATTTCGGTTTTTACCGAATGCCTGGAAGCACTGCGCTGGACATGACACACACAGTGTGCAAACGAAGACCAAGTACTTCGGCAGCACTACAAATGTGCTCGCTCCCGTTCAGATTACACCAGAGTTACCGTCCCGCAAGTTTTTCACTGCAACAGCTGTGCACTTCCCTGAGAATTTAACTTAATAAATGTGAAAAAGACACTTGAATGTCTCCGTTTGTCATTCTGTATAGCAAAGCAGATGAGAGTAGATCATGATCAGAAACCCGATTAGAAATCATTATGAATAAAATCAAATCATTTTTGAATCAAATCTTTTTGAATCGAATCGTGGCCTCAAGAATCGGAATCGAATCGAATCGTGAGATGGTAAAAGATTCCCACCCCTAATATATATATAGTAAAAAAACAAACAAACATTTAAATCAAACTGATTTTAAAATTAAGTTAACACTGTTAAGAACATGACCAGTACTTCATAAACAGGTGTGACTATTAAAAATGTCTATTTAATAAGGTTATTAAAGCATAACATGCAAATAAAAGTCTCGCATCAGAGAAAAAAAAGACATTAAGAATTAAGTTTTTTGTTGTTGATTTTTTTTTTCCTGTACACTATGCGACCCACCAGTTGAAAAACGCTGCTATAGATGGTTTCATCGGGCACACGCGCCTGGACCTGGAGGTTAACTTCCGGTCTGTGTTTGTTTAGTGGCCTGGTTAGTGTCGCGGGCTACAAACACAGCTAATAATGAGTAATGAAGTTGGTCTCAGGTTATTGTGCTTTCCCAAATATTTGTTTTATTTGTGGCGACCTGCCACGAAATAAAAACAGACCGACTTTCCAAAAGGTTTCGTTGAATAAACATGAGCATGTAATGCACGTTTAAAAATCAATCAGAGGGCGTGGGTGTTTTTATATCACTGTATTTCTGAAGGAAGTCTGTCTTTAGAAAATGTCATTTTCATTTCATCCTGTATATAAGGCAGCGTTTGTAAGCTCAGAGCTGCTGTCTACACAGCCTTTACCGGGGAAACCTCTCGTTTCTCGTACTTAAAGCACCTCCTGCTGGCAGAGAATAGGTCTGCATTTTTAATAAATTCGTCTGATTTACGCAGTGAACATATTTCGCTTGTTATTAAAAAAATGATCTACGCCTGAAGTACTTGTTATTGATTCTATTTGGATGTCTACCGGAAGTTAAGTTAGGGCCACAAAAGCATGCATGTGCAGTAATGTTTGTTTACTGTCTATATTCAAACTACTAGTGAAGATAACAGTTGCTTGTGACAGTTACAAAAGGATAAAGACAACTATTCTGCAAGTATCCACCAGTATCCACCAGCCAAAAGTGCACACAGTTGAAGAAACACCTATAAATGATCAATTAGTCAGATTAAGTATTTCTAACCATGAGATGCCTCCTAACTTGTACTTAATGAGCTCTTGTAATGCTTGTGTAATCATGTTGACAGTCCGTAATGGATGGGAAGCAGTACTAACATGCTAAATTGTGAGTTCATAAATTACGTAACTGTGCTGCTGATAATGATTAAAGTAAACAGAAATTAAACGAATGCGTGTTATTTTATCTAAAGTATTAGTAGAAGTATTATTCCAGCAGGGGGCGACCTTCACTACATGAAAACATGAAGCGACTCAATGGTGCACTGCTGCATAATACAAGACACATGAGAGTCAAATCATGAAAACATGGTGAACAGGTAATTTTGATGGAAAACCATGCAGTACAAAGCTGCTTTAGAACAACTACAAATGATTCAAATTCATACCGAGCAGCATATAACACTCATAGCTCTGTTATCACACTAACACTCGCTGCTTATCCAGATATTCTGGCAAACTCAATGTAAACAAGTTTGAGCTCTTGCCTGCTCTGTCAGGAATAGTGCTGACATATCAAAGAGAATATTTGTCTTTGGAGATCACCACTTTATGATTTGATTGCCATAATGTCATCGGGTTTACAGTTGCAGAGGAGGCTATCCTCAACCGCAAGGAAGTATGTTTGATAAATGCACTTATGGAAGGAGGAGAACATCTAAATAAAGACAAATGCACTGCAAGATTTAAGAGGCAGGAAACAGAGCTGCACGACACACAGAGGGATCGAGAGAATGAATGGGGGAGAGAGCAAATGAGTTAAGAGGCAAATCAACAACACAATGAAAATAAAGACTAGATGTAATAAACCCAAACTGGGACTTCTGGCTATTTCTTTAATTGTTCTTGTTACTTGTATGGCTTTGTTTGTCATTTAATTGCTCGTTACTTTAACTCAATTCCCTCAATGTCTTGGAGTGCTTGAAGCAAGGGGAATTCTGGGATGATTTTGTCCACTCACCTGCTGATGTAGGAATCAGGTAATCTGCTGTCTGTTGGAGATCCAATGTCTCTGCTGGAGCATTTCTCCTCTCCTCCATGTCCACTGCTGGCCTCGCTGTCTGCTTTCTGGCTCAGAGTGTCAGAGAATGTGTCATCCCTGTAAAAAACAGCAAAGAAGCAGTTATAATAACTTATTTACACGCATCAGGCTTAGTTTAATCAAGAAAGACAACAAGAACAGCTTCAAGTGTCACCAAGACACATTTCAAAATGGCAAAAAATTTATATAGCTGAGCTCTTCTTTTTCCACATAACACTCCCATAATGCACTGCACATAGGGCTGCAAGATTTTTTTTTTAAATGTTCCTGATACAAATTGTGATTTAAAATACGATTTTATAAAAGAAGATGAAAGTTTGCTGTGTTTGTAGGGCTGCACAATTCAACAAAAATGTTGTAACTATATTAATATGATAATATAAAAATTAATATAGTATAAAAAATTAATATAATATAATATTTCAATTATTATTATGAAAAACTTTGCCTTGTTAAAGGGGCTGTAAAATTAAGTAAAAAATTGTTTATATACGAATAGGATAATATAAAGTAATAATAAAACTAATAATAAAAAAAATATTATAAAAGCTACAAGTTTGTTTTCTTTAAAGGTGTGTACAATTTGGCAAAAATCTGATTATACATCAATACAGCCATATAATAATAAACATAATATTTATTGTAATAATAGTAATATTAATTGTTGGTGTTTTTTGTTGTTATATACAAATGTGATAATATAAAGTAATAATAAAACAACAACAACAAAAAATTATAAACGCTACAAATTTGCCTTGTTTAAAGGGGTGCATAATTTGGCAAAAATCTGATTATACATCAATATGGTCACATAATAATAATAATAATTTTGTAATAATAATAATAATAATAATAATAGGTGGTGTTTTTGTTTGGTTTTAAAAAGCAATAAATATATTAACAATAATAATACATTTTAATATATTATTATTATTATATGCATTTACTTTGAACCAAGCTCTGAGACACTGAAAACACTGGATTATGAGCTGCATGTGTGCAAATAAACAAACATGTTTTCTTATATTTACAAGATGAATTAAAAAAACTCTAGCCTTTCTGATTGACAAGTGCATTAAGCCATAATGCAATTTCTTTTTTTTTATTTAAAATAACTATGCAGCCCTTCATTAATTGAATGCAATTTTAAAAATTAAATTTTTAACTAACATTTTCTGGATAGTAAAAAAAAAGCATCAGCAATGTTTCAGCAACATTATAAAGAAATCAATCGCAAGGACTGTTTCCCCGCTGAAGGCTGGAACATTGTAACATCGAAATCTGCTTTCACTATTTTTGCTTTTTACAATGTATACTTCCTAACTTGCAACCTTGTATCTTTGCCCTTCTTCAATGGTGTCATGGTGAAGGTCAAACAGTACGTGATGCTCGTGTAGAGTGGAGGGTTAAAGCCCTGACACGAGGCCTGTGAAAGAGACTTGTAGAGCATATAAAGCTCCACAAATCCAGTGTAAAATCACAGCTGCTGATGCAGCCTATTGGACAGAACATTAGGTCACATGTGCATGTTTCCTAGCACCAAACAGACATTTCTATCAGCTGTGAGGTGAATTCTCTCCATTGCATGCGTGCCGTAGAGGATATCCTGTGTGTATGAGCTGTCCATCCTTTCGCTCTCTGGCTCTTTTATTGGACTGAGGGCTGACGCTGCTGGTCTAGGGCCTCTTAAAATCCCTCTCTACGCCAAGCTGTAAATTCTCTCAGCGCCACGAGCCAAGAACACACATCAACAGAGGGTCACGATGTGAATTATTGATACACACACACATTGGGCTGGTATGGGCTCTGTTGTTGGCGTCACTCAGCACTGTGCCCGATCCATTAGATTTGCCCCCTTTATGAGCCATAATCTGTTCAACTAGGCGCCAACAGTTGCCCAGGCGGAACAAGTTGTCATGACGATAAAGGGATTTACCAGGGGAGATGGTCCACAGCAGAGTGCTGCAACTAAACTAAGATGTGCCTTGTATTGTTCCAAATCTAACTAGGTGCCCACCTAGACAACATTTTAAGGTTTCATAGGTACACTTCCGTGCAGGCAGACATTTACTTTCCTGCTACAAAGTATGCAAAAAATGCTGTTTTTGCAAACGCACAGAACATATATTATTAATGGTCACAAATTTCCTCATTTTGGAACAGCTTGTTCATCTCATAAGGAGAAAAGGCAATCCCAAAATGCAATGTGAAAAGCTCAGTAAAAAAAAGAAGAAGCAGTGGACAAAATAAATATTATTACACTATAAAAACTAGGGCTAAAAAAATAACTATTTAAAAATAAATAATTTTGGCTATAAATATGGACAGTTTGATGAATAAAAAATAATTTACAATAAATTCACTACCCTAGTGCCAATGCAAAATGTATAGAAAATATAGATTAATATAAATAGCCTACTATTTATTATTTAAAATATTTGATGACGATTCCACATTAATAGGGGGCGGTCGTGGCCTAATGGATAGGGAGTTGGGCTTGTAACCCAAAGGTCGCCGATTCGAGTCCCAGGTCCGGCAGGGATTGTGGGTGGGGTTAGTGAATAACCAGCGCTCACTCCACCTTCAATACCACGA
>JAUCMS010000034.1:17785779-17803286 GCA_032357445.1 Enteromius radiatus
TTTAAAGTCAGGTTAATAGCAGGTGTTTCTACAAAATAGATAAGCGACAAGACTTTTGTCAGGGACTGTATATATATGTGTGTGTGTATGTGTCTGTGATTTATTACAATTAACTCATAAAAATCTGTGCAATTACTTTTTATTAGATTCACAATGTTAATATACACTTCATTAATAAATGTTCTTGCTATCACTTACCTCTTAAGTTTTCCATTTTATCTCATCTTAAGTTTTAATTAGATTTTATATATTGTATATTTCTTGGAAAACTACTGTGAATAAACGAAGATTTTTTTTTAAATGTTAAATATTATATATTGTATTCTATGTACAGAGAGTAAAAAGCTTTTCTCTGCATATTTAGAATTAATAATAAATATTATAATATAAAATTTAGAATCGGAAATCGAATTATTGTAAATTACAATTATACAATATTGAAAAGGACTGAATAGACTAATACTCAAAACAGGTAAATCTATTCAGCCCAATATTTGTGTTTTTCAATGTATTTTCTTGCCTGGTTAAATAGAGGTCAATATCACCGGACTCTGTTGCAGCACTATTATTACCTGTAGAACCGGTAGAGATACTCACATATCCTGTACAACGATGTACTGGTGAGGCACTAGGCCGTCGATGCCGTTGTGTCTGCCCTCCCACCAGTCATCCGACGCTCTCTGATACAGCAGCAGAGAGGCTCCCTTCTTAAAGGACAGTTCCCGTGCAGACCGGCCCACATAATCAAATTTTGCTATGGCTTCAATGGGCTCCCCCTCTGCAGGGGAAAAAAAGGCATGGTTAATTTAGTTGATCAGTCAGTGGCATCATCAGCAGCACATTTCCACTGGAGAATATCCAATCATAACTTCTGTGTGATCAATTAGCTCTTCTGCATGAGTGCCATCACCCATTTCTGCACTTCTGACATATGCTATATGAAACGCCTAAAGGAAAAGAATATAGAGTTAATAGAACACCAATTGGTGCTATTTACAGTACAGAGTCAAATGAATCCATACAGTGCACATGCTTCAGCTGCATCTGACCATTCTTTCACATGCGAATGAGAGCATTTTTTCAACGCTATAGGGTCTCTGAGTAGCTGGTGTACCTTTACCATCGTGACCCCCTTTACATAAGAACTCATTACAGAGCCAAACGGCTTTAGTGCATGCTAAGTAGCTGCAGTTCTGGCTGAACGGGCTGCTCTCATCCTTAGAACAATCGGAAAACGTGAACCTTACCAACATCTCAACGCCTGCCAAATGAGTGCCAAACCTCTCTCAAAACAGCACTGTGATATATATTTGTGGTAATACAATGATGCTTGAGCAATAAGATACAAGACACCATGCTAAATTCTGAGAAATAAAAAAATACTTATTTTATTTATATAAATATTTTAATATTTAAATGATGTTTCAAAATTGAATTTAAATATACTGAATAATTACTATTTAAATATTTATTTGCATTTAATTAAATTATTTAATACAATTATTTTTAATAAAAGTGATACAAATATTTTAAGCAAAGTGAACACCACTGTGAATTTTATGAATGAATATAAACAGGGAAAAGTAATAACATTTTCGTACGGTTTTCACATTGATACAAAACCGCTTAAAACAATTATGGAATTACCACAATGGTGATATCCATCAAAATATGACCATTTTATACCATTTATTATGTTCATGAAACCTTAATAACACTGTTACTTTTCTGTAAAATAAAAAAACTCATTAAAAAGTTGCTAAATTATGAATTAAATCGCAGTTATGAATAATAGTGCTTGCAATTCCTTCAGCATGAAATTACGTAATAAGAAATATGGAAATTATTATTTAATAAAAATATACTATTTATATACATTTTAATATTGAATATATATTTAAATAATAAAAATATAATATTTTATATATATATATATATATATATAGTATTAACAGCATTTCCATACCCATCATAGTATTAGCATTTCACTATATCCATAAATCTCTGGTAACACGTGGTCATTTTGTAAAGACAAGTTTCATTAAAAAGTTTAAAGTAACTGAATTAATTGGTATTTTATTTAATTAAATGCATATTGTGAATATACATTAAGTCTTTTCTTGAAAATGTCTTTTCATTTTGTAACGCATTACATTTTGCATTACAGTCATTAGTAAGTATCAAAACCTTCAAAAAACTTTGGTAAAATAGTAGAAATACTTGCTAAAGTTCAAAAAGCCTCTAGAGAGAGGCACAGCTGTACCACTGTTGCAAATAAAGAGGGGGAAATGAGGCAAAACATCTCGCAAATCCGCCAAAAGAAAATACACAATCCATCTAAAACAGAGGACACAGTAAAAGCAATATAAAAACTGGAAGCACGAGCTCAAAGAGGAAATGCTTTTTCATTCTCGCCAGTCTGGAAATGACGAGTCAATGAGACGTGACAGGCGTGAGTTGACTGTCAGAATTAATATGGCCGCTCTGAGACCAGGCCCTTTGTTAATAAAGAGGATGGGGTGGAGATCAATATGGCCATCAACTGTCCACACGTCCCTGTCTCTCCTCCATCTCCGCCTGACAGACGCTGTCATTCATTCAGTGTCCTTGCGAACGCCTGCTTATGTATCAGTGCTGCAAGGGCAGAGTTTGCAAACACGGAGAGAGACAAAGTAACAATTGCAAAGAAGTTACCAAGATTATGTGTGATTTTTCAGCTCAAAAAATATTTAAAAAGAAAGCAAATCCAGATACTGTCCAAATTCTTGCTCAAATTACACAAAGACACTTAAGAACGGTAACTTTTGTTATGGCACTATTTTGGTTCACAGATGTTAAACAAGTGTTCTTGCACCCGCTTGCTTTAGTTGATTGCACATCGTGCCATATGGACTTCTTGTTGCCCCAGAGGAGAGCTAACAACCCATGCTAAGTTTTCTGGCTAAACATATACTGCTCTAGCAGTACTTCCCCACAAGCACCCCACAGACTAGGAATAGAAGGAATAAAGGCTGACAGAGTAGAAAAGCTGCATTTCCTGTTTTTTAATGTTTTTAATAGAGACATGCTTGTAGACGGCAGGGGTGCTGCCATTTAGAAGAGAAAACAAGCTTTTTGCAACATCATGAGGGACCCGTTAAGAAATGTAACAAAGACCACATGTTTTTAACAGTTTCAAGGGTTTTCTACTCAAAGGCTGGCCTTTTAACAAAGCTTTGGTGTAAAGCAGAAACATTCAAATTAAACTTAAGATGAATTTGAATTCAGTAACCATTTTAATTGTATAACGTGACTTATTTTTTAGATAAACTAAATATTCAAGAAAAAAAATATGAATTTACTTGAGAAGCAATAATACACAAGATATTAAGACTCAATTTCATAGTTTAAATAGAAATGTATTGCCATCAAATGATCGCATCCAAAATAATTTTGTTTACATAATGTGTGTACTGTGTGTATATTTGTCTATATAAATACACACACATATATATCTAAGAAAAATATTATGTTTATATTAAATATAATAATCTGTAACTTTAATTATAAAAAAAATAAGATAAGTATATAAATGTGAATATTTGTTAAATATATATTGTATGTGTGTGCATATATATATATATATATATATATATATAGCTATACATAATAATAATAATAATAATAATAATATACAGTACACACAAAAATATAAACAAAAAGCTTTATTTTGGATGTGATAGTGATTAATCATGACAGCACTATTAAAAATATATTTTATAACAGTTTTTCTGATGTTTATCATTTAAATCTCTTATCCTCACCAGTGCAGTATACTAATACAGTAAAAACAGGAATGTTATGAAATGTTTCTAAAATGTAAAATATGCGTGTTATACATTAACTTATTTTAAAATGTAATTTATTCCTGTGATGGCACAGCTGAATTTTCAGCAGCCATTATTTAATATCTTGATTGTCATTTAAATATGCTAATATGACACATGCTCAAATTTTTTTGTGGAAACCATTTCTTTTTCCAGGATTTAAAAAAATACAAAGTAAAAAAAAAAAAAAAGCATATATTTGCTCAATTTAATGCATGGAAAAAAATTTTACTGGTCCCAAACTTATTCTTTTTTAAATCTATATGTTTATCTACTTGTATAAATGCATAGATTTTTTGAGAAATTAGCAATTTGTTTATTTCATATCAACTTTTAACTAGATATATCACACAAACCAACATTTACAAAGAAGACACTATTCTTATTGTACATTAATTTCCCACAGATGCTGAGATTTGTCTTTTTCTTCCCAAGAGAGCATTCCGTCTGCTTATTCCACTAAAGGCATAGCAGGGGTCCCATCACTTGGCAAAGTGGTTTTCCAGACAAGCCCTGAGACGATTCCCTTCAGATGAAGGGACTGAGGACAGATGCTGCACCGGTCACAGGATTGAGCTGATATAATTATGATTTAGGTTAACAATACAGCCATCGGTTCCTCAGGATTGTTTATTAATGACAGCAGATGAATGCCCAGAAACCGAGAAGATTTAAAAATAGAATATAACCCAAATTTCTTATTATGAAACTAGACAAAACACCCACAAATGAGATTGTTGCAGTGTAAAGAAAGAGCATTTATATTTATATTATAATTACTCTGCTAGGAAAATCCTCCTCAATACATTCATAAGGAAACCATTTGGAGCAAAACCTTGGAAGCTGAGAGCAATTTTACAATTTTCAGGTCAGTTATGATTCAGGCTGACACTGATATCCGACATCTGCGTTAGTTAATGGAAACCCTCACATACGTGAAGTATCAGTTTTCTCAGTTAACTGTTACAGATTCATGCATTTAAACAGACAGTTAGATGGGAACAGTCAAATCAAATCAATCTTCAGCCTGCAGATGCGCACGTCTGGACATCTAATGCTGATTTATGAACAAACGACACGCTTGTGCACAATATCCTTCAATGAATCCGATCTTAAATGAACTGAACACCAGAGGTTCTGTTTATACTCTCGTCAATATGAGATCTGTCTCTTCAGCAGTGTTTAGAGAAGGAGCGATTGGACGAATGATGGCAGCATGATGTCAGAGTTGGACACAGTGATACAGAGGTTATGCTAAAAATTGTAAAACTTTCTAAAGAAAATATGAGCACTTACCAATACGAAATGGTTTAAAACCAGCAAAAAGCTACTCGGCTTCAAAGTGCGCAAAATGTGTAAAATCGTTAAACTATTAGATCTTTTCACAAAACTTTTGCTTATGGAACTGCAATATAACTCTATTTTTGTCACATATCTTTCAAGTGTTTCTCAACAAACAGCGTGATTAAAGGCATCTTTCATGTTCGTAGCACAAACAGTGGGTTAATACACAGGGTTAAGGGTTTGTTTAAATCCCTAACCTTAAGAATGAACAATAATATTCTTGCCTTAGCCAAATAATTAAATCCCATTTGAGCAGCTACAGGGAGACTCTATTCCCATTTGTTTTTACGATCCAAACACAAAAGGTAAACTTCAAAGCAACCATCTTCTAATAAAGCTGTGTTTTTGGTAATTCTGATTCAGTCCTAGTATTTATCTACCTCCCTGCACAGGCGTCACTATTAAACAAAAGAATAAACTTGGCTTTTGTCTGTCTGAGAAATTGTAAATATGGAAAAAGCAGACTTCCCACTTCTCTTATATAAAGTAAAGCTTAAGAAAACAGGCATTGTTCTGGTACAGACGGAGAGAGACAGGAAACGTGTCTATTTTCAGTGGGGTAACATACAGGTCAGCAGCGTTTTCCTTTTGGTTCTTTTGAAAAACTACACAGAAGACAAAAACAAACCCCTTGATTTTGAGTCTGACACTTGCAGTTTATTTCTCAGATTGCACATGGGAATCAGTTCATGTGTCATCAATGGGCCAAGCATCTGGTTTTAGTTTGTTTGTGACAATGAGTTTTGAGAACTTCTAGAGAAGTTTTTCCATCATAAAACTACAAGCAGCTACAAAAAAAACAACAACAACTCAATTTGCAGTCAGACTGGTGAGGACTTCACATGCAACTTTAATGCAAACTGCCCTACAGCCATGACAGACCGGTCTATGTTGCCCTGAAGCACTGGAAAGCATTTAACCCTCCTCCTTTGTTTACGGATGCGTCTCCCTTCCCAAAGGATTAGAAAACAAAAAGGAGGAGGAACGAGTTAGACAAAGTTCTCCGCTCTTTAACGATAACTTTATTTAGAGCTGTGAAAAGTGATTACCCAGGTCAGAGAAAGCAGGAATTAACCCTTCACTTGCTGTGTAAAATCAATCCAGAGGCTTGGTGCACATTGGACAAATCCAATCCAAGCTAATAGGAAGAATGGCTGGACAAGAAAAGATGACCTAACTTTGTTCCCGTGACCTCAAAATGCTTCTATGAGGAATAACCTACATTGACTGGCATAGTGTACATAGTACTACATGGTGTGGTAAATAAAAATAACATACCATCCTCACTGGTGTGGGTCTCCGCTCCTCCATCCTGATCAACCTCCTCAAGAGCTCCATGTTCACTGTATGGACTCTCACTGCAGAAAAAAAAGAGGAAATAAATCAAGACAAATAATTATATACACTGTATATATAAAACAACATTTTTCTGAAATTGATGCATGTGTGTGTATTATATATATATATATATATAAATACATACATGCGTCAATTTCAGAAAAATATGTTGTTTTATATATAATTATGTGTAATATTAATTACATGAATATAAATATAGATGTAAATATTTTCAAAATATATACTGTATGTGTGTATTTACACATAAATAACATACACAGAACACATACTGTATATTGTATGTAAACTAAAACTTTTATTTTGTATTAATGAAATTAATCATTTAACAGCTCTAATCAAAATACAATAATTATACTTTAATTGAATATTATAAGCATATTAAATACTGTAAAATTATTTGCAATATTAATTTTTTACTGCATTTTTAAATCAAATAAGAGTTGCCTTCTTAAGCTTAGTGGGCTTAAGAAACTTCTTAATGACTTCAAACTTAAATGATAATGTATGTTTGTATGTACGTATTACTGATTTGTGTAAACACATATACAGGGAAACACAGAGTTAAGTCACAGCCAGAGTAAAACTCAGCATCAAGCAAAAAGTACAGAGGCTGTCATTAGTATTCAGAAGGAGTCAGGCAGGGTGATTGGGATTCTGTCAGTGGCACAGCGTGGTTACTGAGACTGGCACTAATGCCCTTCACATCCTTGCAGATTACCTCTGACACACAGTAAAGCCATTTCAAGCAGAGCACTGCCACTCCTGCATGCCACACTACCAAAGGGGAAAATATGAGAACTGGCTGAAGGGTGGATGTAATATCTGAAATACTCAAGTACAGATGCTTGCAGTGGCAGGTGTTTTGCTTCAGTTTGGGGGGTGGGGGGGAGGAAGACTTGTGGGAGTTGAGCCACTCTCTTTGAGACAACAAAATCACTAGCCAACACATACACACAGCTGTGGAGCTGGCGGAAAATGTCTCTTTCCTCTTCTCATCTATGAGAATTTCAGGGAGGAATGAGCGTTGGTTTGGCTGCCGATCTTTCCTTACCTTAATGGTGGCAATTATCAAGATGGTTTCAGTCTGTCTCACCTAGTTGAAGATCTCCGAACCCTTTCGGCCTCTAAAAAATGTCCCACCTCCACTAAAGAGCTCACTATCTACACCTCATCTTTTCAGATAATTACCCGCACCGAATCCAAACACGGCTCAGATGCAGCTGGGCCAGTTTAGATCCAGACACACATACCTGTGATATTCAGTGCGTTTTAAAAACAAACCTTTGGCTCGACAGCCCAGTATATCCTCGCAGAGATGGAGATATACAGGGCCAGTTTTATAACACTAATTTGAGCTAATTTATAGTTTGGAAGAAAATAATCATTACAACTTTTCTATGGAAGCACGTTTCCGCCACTGAATAATAAAAAAAAAAAAGTTATTGTGACTTTTTATCTCACAATTGTGTGATATAAACTTTTGCAAGTCACAATTACGTGATATAAACTCATAACTGCGAGATATAAACTTCTAAGAATATATCAGTTGTTATTTTAGGCTCAAAATTGGCCTTCACAATTCTGAGAAAAAAAAGTCAGAATAGTTAGATAAAAAGTGGCAATAATCTTTTTTTATTTAAATGGCAGAAATCCATAAGTTTCTTTGAAGGGATAATTGACCCAAAAATGAAAATGTGGAATTTTTTGTGGAATTCTATTTAATGACTATTCAATGTGTGAAAAGTAAAAATAAAAAAATAAAATAAATTTTTGCTTCACAGAAAGTCATAAATGATATAAGTGTGACAGCATTGTTGAAACTAAAACATTTCCGAAAAGTAAAATTAGGCTGATATGAAAAAAAATGTTTATTTAAGTTCAGGTTGAAGCACTAAAATTTAGTCACGCCATGGATGCCTGGATACCACCACTAATCCTCAAAAGTACAATACAGTCTAAAACTTTAACAAGCTCAAACATCGTCTTGATTCTCATCACCCACCTACATGGAGCTGCCCAGACAGTTATCACTAAATAATTAAAATCATCATCTCATTCACTCACTCACCAATAGTCTCCGCCTGCCATACACTTCTCATACAAGGGGCCATCAAGCTCCTTTGCATCAGGAAAAATGGTCTCGTGGTGGATGATGATGGTTTTGATGACCTCATTGACATGGGCCTGGCAGGAGACCTGGTCCTGAGTTTCTGGAGTGGGCATGAGGGTGGGGCCAAAGCAGATGGCCAGATTATATGGGTCCATCATATTTTCATCGCTGTACTGGGACAAGCTGCAAGAAAAATCAAGCAAGCTATTACGACAACTGACAACCAGCAAGTCTGGTCTTAGTTTGTCTTAAAGATATGGAATGAGAAGTGATTATGTAATTCTCAGTCAAGTAGCGTATTATAACATCAGCATTTCAGATGTCACTTCATGCATTTTTAAAGCTTTCTGTGTGTTTGTGAGACATTCAGACTTACTGGTTGAGGAAGGCGAACAGATATCGCATGACCACGAGCACTGATCTGGGTACAGTCAGAAGGATCTTTCGTATATACAGCGATCTCTCATACAGATTGTCTATTCCTACAAAAGAAGGAAAAAGATTAAAAATAAAGTAAGAAAATACAAAACAAAACAAAAAACACGTTTGCACATTTATATAGAGAAAGTGTGGGAGTCCTGAAAACGTATTTGTCTTGCTATGACATTAAGAAATGATTATTTAGGCCCACTGTTAGCAGCCATGAGTATTTTATGACATGCCCCCATTTGAAAGTGTTAATTCACTGATAACAACATCATTGCAGCTCTATTCATAGGGTTACAAGGCTGAGCTCATTAAATGCAAAAAAAACACTTCTTTTAGAACTGCTGCAGCGCTGTTATTGTGGTTAGCTAAAGTTAGTACAAAATGTTTAAATGATACATATACACAGTATGAAGATGCAAAAGCCTTGTATGTCTGATGTTTTTCTTTAAAACTGGCATTTATTTCCAGCTACTATTTATAGGTTTCCATGTAAGTATTGGTACTTCTGAAAGGGTTCCGAAAGTGAAAGTACTTACGATAAACATATACAACGTTTGGACAGCATTCACTCAGTATCATTATTTCATTCTTGACCAAGATAGCCTTTAGAGGCTTTTGCATCTGAACTGCATCTTTCTCTCTCATATATATATATATATATATATATATATATGATAAAATATTAGAAAAACATGTGCAAAAGCACATAAGAAAAAAACTGAAACTGAACTAAAATGAAATTAAACTGAAAACATGGAAATAAAAGCTAATTAATATAAAAGACATACATAATACTGAAATTACATTGATTTGTTGCTTTAATGTAACACATTAGGCATATAAGTATATAGTACATGCACAGAAAGGTCTGTAACCAGGGAAATGACAGAAATAGTGTATTTCACCACCACAAAGAGTGAATTATAAAAACAAGGCAATTAATTTGAGTTAATTTAAATGAAGTGGCAGGTGTGGCGGCCCTCCTCCTGGACCTAATGAAGCTGATTACAAGAGCATTAAAAGAGGTAAAGTCTAAAAACTATTCAACTCTCGTTTTAAAGAAGCTTAAAAGTTAATCCAAAAGACTGGCATCCCAGAAATGTGTGAGAGTATTCCTGCGGTTCTCCTGCAGATTTCCCTGGGTTTTCTCCTTGGAGGCATTTTATCATTTGATCGGACTGCCAAGACATTTCAACCGAAAATAGTTTTAAAATGGCAACAATTAGATGTTTGACTTGCTGATTTAAATTACTTCACAAATTACTTTTGCACAGAAATCTTTAAAATGTTTGTGCACTGTTGCACATACTATTTTTAAAATATATAAAGTGCATACTACATAGTATGCTACAAGCTCATTCTAAACATAGCTTCAGATTAACAACTCGATCTTGACCCCCAACGGATCGGCTGTGAGACACACATAGTACTTATAAAAGCACAATCAGCCTCGGTAGAGCAGAATTAAAAACTCATGTGACCTGCTCTTATCCGTAGCTACCATAGTGCACGATTCATCCCAATTCATCTGATAGCAACTTAAAATAGCCATGTCACCATTAAAAGACCTGGGCTTTTGGGAATATGCTACTCGTCTTACTTCAGCATGAAACTGGGTTTCCAACACGGATCCTGAGCAAGAGAGGCAATTTGAAGACACTGTCAAGCCTCACCACAGACAAGGCACATGTCTGCAGAAACACAACTCAAACTAATCTCCTACAGTGCAGTGAACGCAAAACTCTGACAGTCTAAATATAGATCTGCTGTGGACAGAGAACAGGAGAGGCCGGTGTTGGAGGGAGTGTGTGGTATGCTGGGAAGGGGTTAGTCGTGTGTAAATGCAAACAGCAGGGAATCCCCATTAGTCACACTCTACAGAATGTCACAGGCACAGGGCCGCATGTTGGTTGGGTATGTATGAACACACGCTTTGACATTCCTTTACACGCACAGACAAACAAAACCCACGCATGCAAGCTCACGGGCCCTTCATCTAGCGAACTCTCTGGCTAGATTATCTTGACATGTAGCCAAATATTTAGAAAGGCCTGTCATGTAAAGCTACAAGTGGTATTTTTATGCTAAAAAACTTTTTTGCATGTCAAAATTGTTTGTCTACATGAAGTAAAATTAACCATTAAGAGCCAGGGAGTGAAAACTTCTTGAATTTGAATATCAGGGTCAATTTTACTTATTTCGTCTACTGGACTAAAACTTAGACTAGAACTTAAAAAAAACCCTTAAAACTAGACTCTGAAGGGCAATACTAAATGAGAAAAAAAAATATTTAGGCAAAAAAAGAAAAATGTCCACATCACCATTCTGTTCAAAAGTTTTCAGCCCCTGGCTCTTAATGCATAGTTTTTCCTTCTGGAGCATGAGTGAACATTTAAACCTTTTGTAATAGTTGCATAACGACTGAGCATCATGGTGTCATACTGCTTTTATTCTTTTAGTGCAATGTAGCGTCATCTATGATCATGATAAAGCACGCTTTCTGAACTCTTTCAAACTCACACAGAGTTGCATTCATGTCAGTTGAAGGACCAGCTGAAGCCCTAATGTGTCATGCCGAGGTAGAACACACACTGTGCTGTAATGGAGTGTGCGTAAGGCTGTTAGCATTAGCCTGAGGCACTGGACGTCTTGTCATACAGTGAAGAAAGTCAGTGTCCCACTGTTGGGGGCAAATGACTGAGATCTCTTTATGTGAGAGCGCACGATAACAGTTCAAAGCACTGTTAATTCACAATGAGAATCAATGACAGATTTACAGCTGCAGGTCAATAGAAAGCAAAAAAAAAAAAAAAGCAAAAAAGAAAAATGAGGTACTTACTGACATAAGAGATGAGATCATTGAACCTTTCCTTTGGAAACAGAGGGTTCTCCAAACCTCGAAAGTAAAGTTTCAAAACTCCCGCAACAGAGTTTATATCATGGTTATTCTCTTCATCTGTCAGGGGATCATTACCTAAAACATATAAAACGTCAGATATACTGAACAAAATATTTAGATTTACAATATTTGTACACACAAAGAACTGAAAACTAATAAACTATTTTGGTTGACTTGACAATCAATGCTGATTTATATTGTAAACAAAAATGTCAAGACATGTAGATGTTTTTCCAAAGAAAGGTAGTGTCCTTAAAGGAATAGTTAACCCAAAAATGAAAATTCTGTCATCCATTATTCACCCTCAATTAGTCCCAAACCTGTATGAATTTCTTTGTTCCACTTTGTTCCGTGGAACACACTTTGGAACTCCTTGAGGGTGAGTAAATGATGACAGAATTTTCATTTTTGGGTGAACTATTCCTTTAAATAATGTCAATTTAAGTTCATGGTTCATATGACTCATGAAGACTTAACAGATTCATTATTATTCAGCAGCGACAGCACTTTCGGGGCTATTTCAGAAACCTGAACTCTGTTACTATGCACACACACACACCTACCTCTCTCAAAAGAGTTCTTGATATCATTGACTTCAACTTGAGATCCAGACACTCTGAATATTCCTTGATGCTGAAGGCCTTAAATACAGAAAGAGAAACTGTGAAATAAGATGTCTTCCAATGTCCATTTAAATCCGCTGGAAATAAAAGCTGGTCCATAGTAACCACAGACAAATCCCAACCTCAAAAGCTAAGCCTTGTGCTTTTGAAAAGTTCCCTCTTTTTCTAATTAAAGATAATGAATAAAGGAGAGAGAGTGCAATCAACTTTTACAAAAACATCCGTCAGTCCGGATTAATGGAAAGCTTGGCTGAGGGTCAGAAAAGATTAATTAAAAACGTCTCTATAGTTCCAGTAAGACGGCCACACACAGACAACTTTCAGAGCTTACAATAGACACACAGGATCTACAAAAAGTTTACACAGGCAAATGATAAAGACCTTTTTGGACTGAACATCCTCTGACATTGACAGGAAAGCATATCTTTTAAAAGCACAACTAAAAAAATTGTTCTAAAACAAGTCTGTGCATGACCTAACCAGACTCTAAACCAGTCCCTAACTTCAGGACAGGTAGCAGTTGGATGATTAGACAAGTTTGAAGATAACAGCATAACTATTTACTTATAAAAGGGCTGTTTTTAAGGAATGGTTTAAGTTGCAAGGCTGATACAATATAACTTACCATACAGATTGATGAAGCGAATACAGCTCTCAACAACTCTAGGTATTGCCTGTCCAGAGTCCTTCAAACAAGACAGATATTGGGAGTAAATCAGGATATGGGCTAAATAATCAGTCTAGCTCTAAATCAACAGAAAATATCCCACACACCATTTATCAGTCATGTCGGGGATAAGAAGACAATCCTTCTTGAGCTTTACAGACCCTTTTTAAAGTGCACACCTAAAATTCTGTGCCTTATCCTGTCTCAGACAGGAAATAAAATGACAACTTAGATCTGCGTGCTAACATGGTTCTTGAACACGAATGAAATGCTGAAATGCTTTAGTGAATCCTGCTATGTGATCGTGGCATCCGGGCTGTTGTGTGGGGTTAGAGCTGTTTGTTCAGCGTTTGGCAGCGCTCGCTCTTACAAGCTTTTAAAAATAATGTTATCTGCTTTTAACCCAGGGAATGTGCCAAGTCTGAACACTGTGAGAGCGCAAGGAAGAGAGGCAGACCCCACGGGCGCTACATTTCCCAGCTATGATCAGCAATATGGTGAATACAAAATGTACTGCCGCAAACATGTTTAATTATTAATACTGACACAAATTCATAAATCATAATTAAAACATAGACGGAAAAGACAAGGAACGCTGTATTTTATTGTGCAGAGATACTTTTACTTTACTTTTAAAATGTTATAATAATCCAATAATTTATTATATATCTTTTTTACTGTTTTCCTTATTTTTCACATATTAATTGATACTGAAATTAAAATGAATACATTTAATATTTAATAACATGAATTCTATGAATTATTTTTTAAATAAAAAATAAGAAAATAAAAATAAAATAAAACTATAAAATGTTTGTAAAACGTTATTTAATTTGTGGGATATTCTCTCTATTAAATGAAATAAACCATAATTGTGTGCATTAGGGTCACTAAAGCCAAAAAGGATGAACTCTTGTCAAGCATATGGACACATACTTTGGGCTCCAAAAGTCTGAGACCACTGGTAAAAATGCTTTTATTTTGCATATTGGTAATATTTTCTTGCAAATTCATAATTTGACTGAAAAGTTACTGAAAAGCATTTTTATAAATATTTCATATTTATTCAAGTTTTAAGTTTCCTCATGCCCAGTTTTAAATAAAAAACTCAAAATCCGTGCAGTCTCAGAGATTAGGACACCACTGTACATGGTTCACACCTCCTTAGGATTAAGCAAAGGTCACTGGAAGTTGAACTACTGGAAGCTTAAAAAGACATGCAGCAATGAGCTAATTAGGACAAGCCGGCTGTTTCTGTACCTGGTGCCTTGTGTGTGAGTTCCGTCGTCCACGACTATGAGAGAAGGACAGCAGAACGAGAAGAGCCAGAGAGTGAGAGAGCAGAAAAACAGAGAGAAAGAGGCGATCCCCAGGTTATTTGGTCCCGACACTACAAGCCACCAAAAACAGCCTACAAAATCATTATTAGTCTTCCAATGACACCATTAGCTCCAGCCTCACAGAGAGAAAAAGAGGGGGTGTGCTGACAACATTGACATTTTTCACCAAGTTCTCTAAATTTTGGTTTAAAAAAGGCTAGTTCATCAAAAATACTAAATCATTTCATAAGGAAGACCTTATGCTGTTCTAAACTTTATTGACTTTAATTTTTCCATGGAACACAAAAAATGAGTAGATAGATGATGAACTCCAAATATGACCAAAACAGTACCATAAAAGTGGTCAACATGATTATATATTTAAAGAGTTCTGAAGTCATACAACATTTTGATGAGAGCAACAGTCAGAAATCTATGCATATATCATTATATGGTAAAAATCAAAGCTTGCCCAAAAGATTAAAATTACCAAATTATTTACTCACCCTAATGCCATCCTAGGTGTGTACGACTTTATTCTTTAAGATGAATACAATCAGAGTTATATTAAAAAATGCCCTTGCTCTTCAAAGATTTATAATGGCAGTGAATGGGGTTCAAGATACTGAAGGCCAAAAAAACAGATCCACATGGCTCTGGGGGTTAATAAAAGCCTTCTAAAGTGAAGCAATGTGTTTGTGTAAGACAAATACCCATATTTAGAACTAATAGTAGACTTTAAGAAAGACGGATGCACTTTTTTGGGCTTCAAAAACACGACCTCCATTATATAGCTTGGAAGAGCAAAGACATTTTTTAATAACTTAAATTCATCCAAAAGAAGAAAGTCATATTCACCTAGGATGGCCTGAGGGTGAGTAAATGTAATTTTTGGGTGATGAAGCCAAACAGCACTGATTCTCTTTTCTCATAACTGTGCAATTTGCCATATTTAAACTTAAATTTCATTCTGTTTCTCAAAACTTTCAAAACAATTTTTAGACTTTTTTTTTTTTTTTTTTTACATCTGTATTTAGTATATACCTTCACTGTATGGAAAAAAGCTTTGTGAACATTATGTTGTGTTCCACAGAAGAGAAAAATTCACATTCCTAACAACACGGACAGAGCTTTTTATATTTTTAGGTGAACTATCCCTTTAAGAGGCATCTTTGTGAATGCTGATGCCTGAAGCTCACTATATCTCTGTCATCTCGTTTTATGTGTACACACACCCACATACACCTCCGTTTCTGCTCTGGTTAAAAACCTTCCCCAGCCATAATGATCAGTCAAGTAGAAGCAAGTAGCCGTAGATCATTATGGCTTCAAGCGGCGATATTCAGTGCAGGTAGTACGGCACCCAAAGCTCTAAGTACCTTAACAAATGACTCCAAATTGCCATTAAACAGCTTAACGTTAAATACAGAGCGTGGCCTGGGCCTCTGTGTGCCAAACGGTTTAGGAGGAAGACTGGGAGGCCTATAAAGAGATGTTTACACTTTTAATCTTGAATGTGTTGGAAGCTTGAGCAAGCACCACTAATGAGTGTTACATATACAGCATATCAAACAATTTTGAGAGATAAAATGAAGTCGGGGACATGCGGGGTAAGCAGTAAGCTCCCATTGTGCCTAGTTCAGTGATCTGCTCGAGCCAATGTCCTGTTCATAAACTTCACTTCCACCACACATCAAAGGCCATGGAAATGGCAGGTCTGCTGGGAACAGCAGGTGGTGTGGGAGTGTGAGAGATGTTCAAGCACGAAATCTCTTGCCTTGGCCACAAAGCTTTAACAGAGAAGTTCACATGGGGTTATACTTAAAAGTCAGTTAACTCCTCAAGTGTCTTATAGGAATACAGTAAACTTGCTTTCAAACTGTGCCCTACAGTGTTTCTCTGAGCGGTTAAACGTAAAGAGCACTATTAGTGCAAAGCATTGTGGAAAAGAACCCTGGGAAATACTGCTGTATGGACATGTATTAAATTATGTTGATTTAAGGAGTCATAAGAATCTGGTCTGTTTTGATCTTATTGCTGAATGTACTCTTATCTTTTTAACTTTCAGATGTATTCTCTCACAAGTGCTTTTCTATTAAGGGAAATCTATAAGTACAGGATGATAGATAGAACCTCGAATAGAAAGGCTGATAAACAGAATGATAGAATGATAGAACGACAAAACAACTGATAGCTAGTACAACACATTGGCAGACAAACTGATAGACTGACAGAAGATTTAAAAGATAGAATGGCAACTATAAATTGATAAAATGATGGATAGAATGATATAATGATAGATACAACTAGAGATAGATAAAATGATGGATAGACAGGACAACAGACCGACAGAATGCTAAAAAAAATGACAGAAAGAAAAAAAAAAAGAAAGAAAGACAAAAATGAAAAATAGAACAATAGAACAACACACAGATACAATGACGAAACAGATAGACTGATAGAATGAAAGACAGAATGGCAGATAGACATAGACTGAGATATACAAAAATTATGATATAAAAACAATATAATGAATAGGGATGCAACGGTTTTCGGTATTTTATTGAACCGTTCGGTTCGCCTTGTTCGGTTCGGTACACCCACGTGAACCGCAATATTTCGGTATCCTATTCCAGGCATTAAACTTTAAAGCGTTTTCTGTGTATTAAGCGCATAAACAACCAGGCGATGGTCAGAACTTCTCAGGACCCGGGAATATGTGTACCACAACAATGAATAAATCAATCTGAATTTTTCTGAATTTCCCAAGAACCAAGCAGCGCTCTGAACGCAGACGTAGTAGAAGTGAGGCGCAGTTTACAGAACTTTATCGACTGCGTGATCATGGCGGCTGAACGTGAATCGGAGAAAAGGACATTTGAAGATGCGAT
>JAUCMS010000034.1:17854061-17870063 GCA_032357445.1 Enteromius radiatus
CAATTGCATACTCTTTTGGAGTAACAGGAAAACCAAATTTTTCCAAAAATTCGTTATACGCTAATAAATTACCATTTCAATTGTTTAAAAGTTGTTTAACAAACACAATATCATTTTCATACCAATTTTTATAGAAAAGAGACTCATCCAGGCCAATAAAGCTTGCTTGTGAAAGTTGGCTAACTTTACAGGTAGTTTATCAATATTAAAATCACATCTCAATAATAAATCTATGCCACCCATCATGTCGAATACATGTTTTGGAAATGTATACCACATGCTATCCATTTCTTTCATAAATTTAATTAACCAATTAACCTTGAATGTATTTAAAGCACAGCTAATCCAGCTTGGCTCTTTTGTTTACATATTATTTCTTTTCTCAAATAGTGATGCTTATTCCTCCATGAAGAATTAAACAATTTGTCTAATTCTTTGTACACCTTAGATGGCATATTCAAAGCTAAAGACACAGACAGATCTTGATATCCCTTCTGCTTTGGATAGTAAAACCCTCCCATTCAAGGATAAATCTCTTTGAAGCCACATATCAAATCTTGTCTTAATTTTGTTTATTATGGGCTGGAAATTGAGCACACTGCGTTCATTTTCATCTTTATTTATGACAACACCCAAGTACGTAACTATGGGTTTAACAGGAATACCGTGTAATTCTGTTAAACTACATGTTTTAATTGGAAACAGCACCGATTTGTTTACATTCATTTTAAGGAAAATTCTGTGATACAATTAATTGCTTTTGATATTTCTAAATCATTTTTCAGGAAAATAGTAGTGTCATCAGCTAATTGGGATAATTTGAATATTCTTCCAAATATGTTTATACCTTCAAATTCAGCTTTTTTTATATGTAGGGCCATAATTTGTGTAACTAGTAAAAACAAAAATGGAGACAAAGGGCTACCCTGCTGTATACCTCGATTGATCTCAAATCTACCACTAGTACCTACTGATAATTTGACTGAACTATTGCATCCATTGTAAATAGTTCTAACAGCTTTCTGAAAATATTCCCCAAAACCAAAATATTTAATACATCTGAACATAAACTCATGACCAACAGTATCAAATGCTTTGTAAAAATCTATGAATAAAATAAATGAATCAGTTGGTATATAACAATTGTAATCAATCATATCTAAAATTAACCTAATGTTATTGCTTATATGCCTCCCAGTCATGAAGCCTGATTGTTCTTCGTCAATAATCTCATTCAGACCTTTTTTTAATCTTCTAGCAAAAACTAAAGCAAGAAGTTTAGCATCATTATTCAGAAGGGTAATTGGTCTCCAGTTATCGATGTAAAGTTTATCCTTATTAGGCTTCGGGATCAATGTAATAAGACCTTGTCTTAAAGTTGCAGGTAATTCCTCACATACAACTGATTCTTTAAACATAGCTGCTAAAAAAGGAGTTAATTGATCATTGAACATCTTATAGAAATCACTTCTTGATTTCTTTGATAGAAAATTAAAAATGGATAGAAATCAATTTTTAATCTCTTCACAACTAATATCCTTATCACAAAGTAGTTTAAAATCATCATTTATCTTTTTTGTTGTTGTATCAGCAATTTTATTCAAAAACAAATCTGTTTTTCTGTCATCATCTGGAGTGTATAGATTCCTATAAAACTGGGTGACATATTTAGCTATTTCTTTATTATTTTCACATATTTTATTATTAATCATGAGTTTACGCACAGATGATAATTTGTTATTACGTTTTTCTAGATTAAAAAAATATTTCGTATTTTTCTCACCGTGTTCAAGCCACTTCTGTCTACTTCTTATAAAGGCACCTCTAGCCTTTTCTTCATAAATTTTGTCTAATTGTGACTGCAAGTAAGCCAACTGCTTAATGATTTTGTTCACTACATAATTTCATTATTTCTTCAATTAATTTGTATTCTTTCTCTTTATTAACCTTAGCAATTGTTTTACCTAAAACTATAGCTGTGCTTCTTATTTCAAATTTCATTAGTTCCCAGTTGTGACCAAATTCATTACGTGCACATGCCCTTTTCCAATATTTCTCTATAATTTTAGTGACGACATTTTTAAATAATTCATTCTTTTAATAGGGATTTGTTTAATTTCCAATAATTAGTTCTGGGACCAGTCAGACTTGCAGCATCTTTATTGATTTTAATCACTACAGCCTTATGATCTGTTAACACTGAAGCTTCAATTCCCACTAGTTTAACATCATTAGCACTATTTGCAGATATTAACCAGAAATCAATACGAGATTGTTTAGTCAGATCATTATTAGCCCAGGTATACATTCTTTGCTGTGGGTAAGTATATCTCCAGATATCTAAAAGATCCAATCTTGCACATATATTTTTTAGTACACATGTTTTTTTCCTTTCTTTTCGGGGGCCATCGGTCTATCTCCCAAATGGAGTAAAATGCTAAATAAATGAAGATCAGGCAGGTTACAAGTAAAACTTTCTAAAAGTTATTTTAATAACTCACACTGAGCTAAAAGCAAAAAACACTTTCAAGTGAGAAAAATGAAATGTTAATAACCCAGCTGGGAAAAAGCATTCACTACTTTTTGCACTGCTATTTTCGCTGAAACATCATGATGTAATAAATTAATACTTTACAGTAAACATGGAGGGCATTAATGCACAGCAGCATATGGTAAACCATGAACACACAGTAGTAGCATCTTATATTTCACAGGTATAATTGAGTATTTGTCATGTTTTGGTGAACTGTCTTTTCAAAGTTTCCAATCTTAGGTGATTTTGAAAAAGCCATCTTCCAACACCTCTGTGAATTTGTCCTTCATCTGCTGACGAAAGCCACTGTACCACTCCAGCAGTCTCATCCTCCTCTCCGTTTTTTCCTTCTGGCTCATCTCTCTCTCCCTCTCCAGGATGGCAGGCAGTTCCCTCCAGTCTTTCAGGAAAATGAAGGGTGCTCCTGCATCTTTAAGTAGTCGGAGCGGGGAGCGGTTACCAACTGCACAGGCCCCTGGAGTCAGGACGTCCTCCACCACGGGCACAGAGCCATAGGCACAGGCTTCATAGATGCGGTAGCACTCTGTGTTCACTCCCACAGGACAGAGAGTGAGGTCACTTTGTGCTAATGCCATCTGGTACTGTCTGGAGGTGTCTGCCGTCTCTTGAGGAAGCCACCTGATGACACAAAATGCAAGAGGTATTTAAAAAAAAAAAAAAAAAAAAACACTTGCTACAGAAATGTGTGTGTGTATGATTATAAATGTTCTTTCCTGTCTCTTTTTATCTATTTAATGCATCCTTGCTAAATAAAAAAAATAGTGATTTCTTAAAATAATTAGTTAGTATTTCTAGCATTACTTAATATTACCTCAAATTTTGTAGTGAATGCAACTTATTTAAAAACAGACCAACAGTAAAGGACAGTACTTCCAAAAAATACATACTTCTCTCTAACATGCATGAGGCAATCTTTCTCCAAGCCGTTCTGCTTTAGGACACCCGTGAGAGTTTCCCTGGAGGAGTTTTTGTACATGGTCCCGAGAAAGTTGCAGAGATACGGTCTAGCAGTTTTCACCATCTGACCGCTAAGTGTGACAACAGGGAAATGCCTATATCTGTAGAGAAAGACAAAGAACATTATTAACAATCAAACTAACTCATTTTATTCTAAATGATATGAAAACAATAAAATCGGATGAATAGAATCTGCTGGCTGTGACTATATTAAATTTTATTCTGCAATCTATTTAGATATTACAATCCCTCATAAAATATAAAACAAATATAATTATTTCTTAAAAATAGAAACTTACGTGGCAACACCCAGTGGCCACTGGAAGATGTCTTTATCATTGACCCAAGGACTGTCGTACACAAGAAAGAGCAGATCCACAAACCCACCGTGCCTCTTAAGGTAAGGACTGATCCAGTCGTTATTGCACTGCTCGTTGCCCAGAAGAACCACAGCAACCCGAGAGACAGAGCGCATCTGCACCAGACCCTGGACGTGCTGCAGCCACTGGATGGAGTAGGAGATTTTCTGCTGCTCACGGCCATTCAAAACCAGCACCACACTGTCTGTGTCGAGAGAAACGTGCCCTTGGACCACTGCTGGCCCTGTATAGAAACTGAGGACAGATTATGATAAGAGATTGCAAAATTGTGCATTCTGAAGTTTTTGGAAAGAAATCTCTGTATGCTCAGAAAAACTAATTTTAATTTTAAAAAGGACATATAAAAACCCTATTATTGTGAGAATCATTACAATTTAAAATGGTTTTATAAAAAAAAATTGTAGTATTTATATCAGAATTTTAAAGCAGCATTAATGTAAAAAAAAGTCTTCACTTCTGATCAATTGAATACATCCTCATTGAAAAAAAAAAATTGTCAGTAAAATATCTTACCTAAAACTGATCTTCCCAAACTGAATCTCTCCTTCTCTCCATTGGCTGGATTTGTCTTGAGGGGTGAGAGGGCCTTCTAAAATATGTTCCCATAAGTAAAGTCCTAGGAAAATGTAAACGAGGAACATTACTTCATGTTCAAAAACACAACAAGCAATGCCATGATCTCTGGGGGGGAGAGAAACTATTCCACTTGCCAATTGCTGCTTTGCCCCAGATCTGAACTTTGTATGTTTTTGGCCGGTTCTTAGCTGCATGATCTTGGTATGATCTGAAGGCATCTCTGCGCTTCTGCAGAACTAAAAAATTTGCACGCTCATCCTCTTCCCATGGGTTCCACTCTTCCTCTCCTGCCTTTCCATTATCTGGTAACGCACATTATTGCACAAATATGTTGTTTATATGCGATACTCAGTTGATATGCTTTATTGCATTTATGCGATATTGTGTTGTTTGTTTATTATAATAAATTATTATAAACTATTAGATTAACCTGGTTATGATTCATTGTCTCACCTATAATCACAGAGCCCTTTTTTACCACGCGATGAACGCGAGAAATAATCCTCTTGTTGAAAAATACATTATACGCCGCATACAGCGAAAATATCGCATAAGCCAAAATAACTATGATCGCTATTTTCCGGCGTGAAAATCTCATGTTTAATTTTCAGGTGACCATCCTGCGGATCCCGACCAAAGTGTACAAGAGAAGACCCTTTTCAATGATCTTTTCAAATGAATTGGTTCACGTTTGAATGAATCATTCTCAAGGCCGAGAACCGATTAGTACAATATTATGAAGCTGAGAAGAATCGAATGACCTGTACACAAAAAACTGCTCAAAAGAATCGGTTCGCCGAAATGAATTGAACGTCTCGTCACAACTGTTTACATTTTCCCGAGGCTGCCGTGTACTGCCTGTTCAAAACTATGACAATTATCAGAAATATTTAAATATGTTAACAAATATATAGAAAATTATATGAAGCACTAATTGATTAAATTATTATAGTTATCATCTAAATAGCTTTATATGAGGAATTATATTATCCTCTGTTTTACTTTGCGCTTTCTGTTCAGTAGATACCCGGTCAGCTATGAAGCACCGAAGGAGGAGCTTCCGCAGTACAAGCTCTCCCTTCAAAGGTCGGTGTGACCGTACAGGCTGTAAGCCGTTTTTAACTGCACAAAAATGATGTCTTTGCCCGCTCGTTTGGGGGCTTTGGCCCCTTACCTGCAGGCGTGTGGTCCGCTGAAAGCAGTACTTCCCGGAGCAGTGAGCACAGAAGTGCTGGTGAAGTCTGCTGTGTGCGGTAGGTGACCACATATCATGACAGGCTGTTCAGGACTCTTGATATTCTAGTAGAATAGTATCATGTATAAGGCATTACCAAGTAATTGCATTAATATAATTTAATTAATTTTCCCTAGGGAAAAGTAAAGTAACGGATTACTTTACTGGATTCTATTTAATTTAATCTGATGTAATGTACAGACTATATAATAATTTTGTATAAAACAATATTGAATTTAACTATTAAATGTTAACTTGCGTTTTTAATATAATCTTTTTCCTTTAAAATTTATTGTTCAGTTCAAGAATAATTTATATACACACACATATGAAATGTTTAAATGAGTTCAGTTATCTAACTACAGTGTTAAAGATGTAATTGGTAGCTGGTAGTAATTCCTTTTTTTTACAGTAATTTACTCATCAGTTTCAGAATAATGTTTATGTTACAGATATGTTAAAGGTCTGAATAAGATGTTTCTTTGTATTTCTTTAAATATTAAATATATTTACTTATATGGTTGGTACTTTATATGGTTGTTGTGGTTCCATTGTTGCATACCAGACCACATTCTAATACAGTAATTAATCCTATAAGAAGTCATATCATTGACATATTGTTACATGGTTATAATATTTATATATGAGCCACAAAACCAGTCATAAGTAGCTCGGGTATATTTGTAGCTATATCTAAACTGCCCCTTTTAAGTCCATCCAATGACCATTCTATATCCTTTTTAGGCCATTTTGGAGCACGTCTCGCTCACACCGACATCAAAATCCCTGACTTCTCTGACTATCGGCGTGTTGAGGTGTTGGATCCCAAGAAGTCCTCTCAGGAAAGCGGCGATGCTAGACGGGCCTTCTCTTACCTGGTGACCGGATCCACTGCTGTGGTGGGTGTCTACGCTGCCAAAACAGCCGTGACCCAATTTGTGTCCTCAATGAGTGCCTCTGCAGACGTCCTGGCCCTGTCTAAAATCGAGATCAAGCTGTCCGACATCCCAGAGGGGAAAAACATGACCTTCAAGTGGAGAGGCAAGCCTCTGTTTGTTCGTCACAGAACAGAGAAGGAGATAGCAACCGAGCAGAGCGTAAATCTCTCTGAGCTTCGGGACCCCCAGCATGACAAAGACCGCGTCACCAACCCCACCTGGGTCATCGTCATTGGTGTCTGCACACATCTCGGCTGTGTCCCAATCGCAAACGCTGGTGAATACGGCGGGTACTACTGCCCCTGCCATGGGTCACATTATGATGCTTCAGGAAGGATCAGAAAAGGACCCGCACCTCTCAACTTGGAGGTGCCTTATTATGAGTTTCCTGATGAGGATACTGTAATTGTTGGATAAACAATGGACATTTTCTCTGTATGGTTTTAATGTGTCTGGCCAAATCTAACTATTAATAAATATATATTTTAAAGCAACCAATATCAGTTTTTGACGCTTTTGACTCAGCATGCAAATTAATAAACACAGTTCAGACCACCAAAAAAATTTTTAATTAAATATTTCTAAAAAATGCATTTAGCGATACCATCTACAATGTATAATTCTTCTGAAAACAAGCAGCACATTATTGCAAATATACATTGTCAGATTCATAGGGAAGCTTGTTTCTGGCATGGAAAAAAAAAAAGTGTATAAAGTGATTAAGTCACCATCTTTATCTCACAATTCTGGATTTTTTTTCTCATAATTGCAAGTTTACTTTTTTCCCTTAGAATTCTCACAATTCTGTGGTGTTTCTTTACCCCGTTGTGATATCATTCTGATTTTTTTTTCTAAAATATTTTGTGAGAAAAAAAATCTGAATTGTCAAATTAAAGTCACATTATTTTTATAACTGTTATAACTGTTTTTCACTCTCAGAATCCTGAGTTTAGTTATTAGTAATCTCGTAATTTTTTTTTTTTCTGCAATGGAATAATTCTTATTTTTTCTTCAAAAATGCAAGAAAAGAGTCAGAATTGTTAGATACAATTCTTTTTCTCGCAATTCAGAGTTTATACGATTTAAAAAGTAACCTTGCAATTGGAGAAATCAAGATTTCACAGATTCAAATGCACCATATATAATTCAACACATTTTTATGCAGTTCTACAATACTAATATACTGTACGCCAGTTTCTACTACAGTACTCAAGCATCCAATCAAGCAACCCGTATGACACATGATTATAAGGTTTGAAATGTTTCTCATCAAAAATAAGGTCACTTCAGTCTACATAATGCACTTCAGCTTGAAGTTCCTTTTGTATATAGCTCAGAAGAGCAGCGGTCACTTGCTGCTGTAGTGTGGCATTTCCCATAACAAGGGCAGTCAGCTGTGCAACATCTGTCCATGTTATTGAGCCTAAAATGGTTGCAATGTCCTCATAGAGCCTGCGCTGCTGGTCAGGTGTCAGTTCCATGATAACCTGAGGTAGAGGTTTAAACTGTCCGCTTGTCATCCAGCATCCAATCAGTCCACCAACAGCCCCACCTTTAAAAAAGACAAAAGGACAGGTAAGAGAAACCAATATCCCATATTGCAGTATATATATATATATATATATATATATATATATAAGGCATGAATGGACTTGCCCACTGCAATTCCCAGTGGACCCCCTATTAAGCCTCCCGCAAAAGCCAAACCACCAGCGGCCGCTGCTCCTTTCCCAGACTGCTTTACCGCTGTTTTTACTTGTTGATTTGCGGACAGTTCACAACATAGTTTCATTACGTCATCAACGCGTGGCGGCATCTTGCTTGGAGATATTACAATTTAACTGCAAAGTTAGAACACAATTATTTATTGATTTAGAGAAATACAAAAGTGTGGCTGTATCATAAAATATATTTAACATATATAGTGACGTGCAAACAGACGATCAGATTAAAGATTTATATCAAGTGAACACAAATGCATTTACTGTATACGATGTGTTTAAAGGACACATACAAATATATGCACCGTACACTCACCTTTAAAAGCAACTTTAGATTCTCTGTTAACAGTATAAAACCGAATTATTGGCATCAATCATTTGGAGATTTGGCGACTCATGTCAAACTATCAAACCTCCAGAAATCAACACATCACGCCAACAAGCGCTATGTCATGGTTTTTTTCGAGTGTGAAGCAGGAAATATATTTTTCAAAATAAAAGACCTACTGTTGCGCGTTTGTGAGTAATTTGAATGTCTTTGAACCATGTCTCTGAAACATTTTTAAATATTGTGAAAATTGATTTTATATATATATATATATTTTCTTCTTCTTCATCATTTTTTCTTTTTTCAACGATAAAGTGAACTTTGCTCAAAACGAAACGCGTTTTTATATATACTGATTTACATAACGATTATTTAAATATATGGAATGGTAAGAACAAGCACAAACACATACACACACCTCTCTCTCTCTCTCTCTCTCTCTCTCTCTCTATATATATATATATATATATATGTGTGTGTGTGTGTGTGTGTATAGCAAACGTTATACGTTTGTGTGACACGGAACTATTCTCCTATTTTGAAAAGCTCCTTCTGCTGTGCTTTTTTTAAAACAGCACCGTCAACAATTTCTGTTTTCACGCAACTAATATATTTGCAGTGCCCTTATAACCGAACGAGACTTAATTATTCCGTGATGTGTCTTTGGCGTTCTATAAGTGAAAGTAAATTGTTCCGTCTGTCACTTCGTAAACGTGTCCGGACATGCCTAGCAAAATTAGACTTTTAAATAGAGGACATCATGATCTCAGCAGTCAATGATTGGATGTTTCCTGTATGCAGTAGCTCTTATGAGATGCTCTGCACTGAAAGCAGCTGATGCATGGACATCATGACAGTGTTAAAGACTAAAACTGCTGCTTTGGCTGGAATGAGTGAAAACTTGTGGTTGGAAAAAGCCTGTGCTCACCTTATTCCTGCGTTACCATTATGGATAATTGAATATGCATGGACTAAACGGATGATGGAGGTCTTGGAAGGTGTTTCTTGCAATGTTTTTAATAACAAAATCAATATTGTTACAACCTGACATTTTTAATCAAATAATGATGTATTTCTTGCATATCTAGGATTGCTTTAAATTAAAAACAGTGCAATCTATTAAATCAATCATGCATTTACATGCTATTACACAGTTATAATGCTACTTGTTACTTTATTGTCATACGTGCAAGTCAATAATAGATCTAACATAAACTATTTTGAAAAGAATGAATGGGAGATCTAATCAAATTGAACCTCTTTCAGTTCTAGGACCTCCATTATGGCTAGAAGGTGACTGGCGTCTTCTGACTCTTGAAGAGCCATGCAGAGTCCGTGTGGTGGCAGCAGAGGTCTCAAGAATCATGCAAGCCAGAGACATCAAGCACTTTGAGAGAGTCACTGAGTTTTTGGATGTTACGTACACACTTGTGCCAAGACTAGTGACTCCCATCAAACACATGAAGATCATGTTTGGTCTGCAGACTTTGGTGAGGCAGTGTTTTCTTTGATAAAATAATAAAAAGAGATGTTACAAAATAGGAAATATCAACAAAAAAGGCAAAGTAGGCATAATATACTTCATAATAAACTTGATTTGTTTCCCAAAGGCAATGTACTCCAGCTGATTGCATTGTTAAATCAAGTGAAGCAGAGTTATTTCCTTAATTTTATCAAATACACAAGTTTAATTGTATTAGTATGAACTTGTTTGGCATTACATGACTACTTTACAATTCATTTTTTAGGTCATCATGTGGATGTTGTGGAGTGACCAGAGCACTGATAAAATCTCTGACAAGATTGAAAACTTTTTCCCTCAAAGCCTTCCAGAGTATCACAAATGTGTAAGAATGATCTCCTTCCACCAGGGGCCACCGTAAATACATTAAAAGGCCAAAGTAATTTATAAATGTACTAAATTATGCATGGGTTTTTGTTGAACTGTATGAAGTTAATATCTGACTATGGGTCATTACTGCATTGTATTGTCTGCATTGACACAAATTATGCCTTAAAATATACACATTTTTTGTTTAAATTATGCATCTATACAGAGCCGCAGGAACATGGATCTGATGCAGAAAAACCAGAAAGATTTCAAGTCTTTTGCTCATGTTCTGGCCAGGGACAGGGATGTGCGTGAGACTTACATTCGGGTTAGTGAAAAAACGAACACTTTGTACTTTGAATGGTACATTACTTATATCAGCACTAGTTTGCATCAGTTCCAGATCAAATCTTTAACTTTGCAGGATTTAATGGAGGAGCAATATGGCGAACGCTATGCACAGAAACTGGAGGAGAGACTTGCACACTATTTGAAAGAACTAGATAAAATCCTGCCACAACCAACATGTATTGAACAGGCAAGTGTTTATGTGCTGCATTTTCTGTTTAGTTTTCCAACAACTAAATACACATTAATATATTGGCTAAATATCTAGTCATTTAAAGGCTTCAAAATTCACTATAAACTAATGAAACACAGTAAAGACTGAAAAAAATACATTCAGTATATAATTTTATTTGTATCAGCACAATAAATTCTTTATTGCCTTTCTTTGAACACATTATGATATTAACATGTTCACACTAGTATTGATATGTTCTGTTTAATCCACATGTGTGTCCAGGTACTGAAGCAGTCCCATTCATATGGGAAGGGAGAGAAGATCCTAAAAAAATTACTTTTAAGGGATAGTGCATCTCTAGCCACAGTTCTGAAGAGACTCTTGCACTGCGGTAAAAAAAACATAATTTGTATTAAAAATAAATAATAAATGAGAATATTAATTATGTGCAAATTTATTCTGATTTGATGCTTGTGACATATAAATGCACACATCAACTTGATCGCTATATTTAGTCTTCATGTAAACTCGACATACATATTTATTAATTAGAATTAATTCAGTTTGATTGAAACAAACATTCTGCATGCAAACATAGCCATTCATCATTTTCACTTTCTCTATTTGACAGCTGTAGCAACAAATCAGAGCCTTGATGACAGTCTATCGCCATCACTTTCAAACACTAGTGGGGTACAAAGGGATGCTGAAGTTGTTAAACCATCCAATGGTACCCTCCGTGTATTTTTGAGGTCATCTCAGAACACCACAAAAGAAGATCGACTCTCACAAACCAGCATAAAAGAGCTGTTTAGTTCTCAGGGCTTGGGGCAGAATAGAAACACAGAAACCATTTTACCTCAGGAGAAGATTTGTGGTGATGGAGTAATTGTTACATCTACGCAGTTGTCAGACTCTGATATAGATCAGATTGACTTCAGCCAGTCTCTTCTGGTGGAGAAGGACCTGGTTGGGAAGCACAGACAGGAGAAAACTCAATCTGAACCAGAACAGAGGGAAAGCGAGACTGATTTTCCAGATCGGATCTGCTCCAGACATGGCAAAAAAATGAGGAGCATCCTTCAGGAGTGTTCTGAAGAGCTTGTTGGAGAAGTCATACAAGCAGAATGCACTCCCACATCAACCGAGAGCACTCCGTCTCTTCTCCCGTACACATCACAACCTCAAGCATCTCCAAACCAGCACTCGTTGTCCTCTAATGCAGATTCATCCTCCACGAACATTTCACTGTCCTACATCCAGCAGGCCAGTCCCTCACCAGTGTCCTCAAAGAACCCAGTTGCTCCTTCACCCTCAGTTCTCCAGCAGCTCTCCTCATCACAGTCCACAGCCTCAAAGCAACCTGCAATCAGTGTGGGACAGATTTTAGCCAACGTTGTTTTCGATGAACCAAGCAGAACTGATGAACACAATCTGAAACTGTCCTTAGAGAGTCAAAGCTTCCTAATGCAGTCCAAGTGGCTTCAACCTCAAGTGTGCCTTCATAGACTAAGCAAGGAAGAATGTACCAGAGCCATGGGTGTCTTAGAAGGAGAACAAGAGCCTGAAGACGACCAATACATGTTATTTGATGTAAATGCATTGTATTCTGATTCATACTCAGAAGACTCAGATTCAACAGACTCTGATGACCCTGATTACAATCCTGACTAAAACTGATGACATCAAAAAGAAAGTGCCAGTGAATGTATGAATGTATGATGTCTCCATCATGTGTTTTTTTCAGATGCATAGCTACTCAAACACTTATTTTAGCATTTTGCTTTGGATATTCGAATAAATGCGCAATAGGGTTGGGAAAACTTACCTTATCAGTTTACTTCATGCAGTTCAAATTGCTTAAAGCTCTTTGATTGTCAGCAGGTCAGTGTTTTCAAAGAAACCAGTTGCTCCTTAATCTTCAGTCCACCAGCAGTTCTCCTCATAATTTCAGTCCACGATCGCAAAGCAACTTGACACTTCCTCATGCAGTCCAAGTTGGTTTGACCTCAACTGTGCCTTAATAGACTTACCAAGGAAGAATGAGCAAGAGCCATGGCTTCATACAGAGCCTGGGATAGTTTATATGAAGAAGAAAATTGCTGCTTTTTACCTTATCATTTACCTCTAGCTAGTCTTTTAACAGTGTCCTCAAAGAAAGCAGTTGCTCCTTCACCTTGAGTCCACCTACAGTTCTCCTCATCATCTCAGTCCACAGCCTCAAAACAATTTGTCACTTTAGAAATCAACGCAGGAGCAATTTTAGCCACTATCGTCTTCGTCACACCACGCTGAACTCAATCTTAAAGTGTCAAAGCTTCCTTATAAAGTCCAAGTGGCTTCAACAGACATATTTTAGGCATTTTTAGACAATAATATCAATACATGTTATTTGATGCAAATACACTGTATTCTGATTTATACTCAGAAGATTCATGCCCCTGATTGCAAGCCTAACATAGACTAAATCAGAAAATGTTAAAAAGGTGCCAGCGAACGTGGTCTTCAGCATGTTTTTAGATGTTTGGCCATATACTTCGGATGTTTGAATAAACTCGCATTAGGGTTAGGAAACGATGCAGCTTTTTTTACCTCCCAGTTTACCTTAGAAAGGTCACAATGCTGGCCTTAAAGCTTTTAAAGGTAATGCCAAAATATTTGTGGCCTGTATGTTTTTTGTAATCAATAATTTTAGCCTCATGTTGCTCTGTGAAGGTACTATGAAGTGTTATTAAAAAACATAACTTTCCAGTGTGGAACGCCTTGTACTGTTGGTTTTGTGATGCGTATGGTGGGTCAGGGTTATCACTGGGTGTCTGTGTGGCGTGTTTTAGTGGATACGTGTTGACATGCATTCTTTGATGGACCGATAAGTGTTATGTAAGGACAGACATTTTGGATTATGATGCAAGTTTTCTGGCGTTGTGTAAAGCAAACCCTTCATTTGCCTACAAGGTTGTGTTGACCCTATACTTTCAGTTTATATAGCACATCAGGTCAGTATTGTTTTAAGGTTAGTCTGGCTCACTATTCAGCGTTGTGTGTGTACGTGCTTGTTTCTTAAATAGGTGGTTATGCCAAGAACAAAAAAACATGAAACAGAATTGTGAGTTTGAAGTTCAAGGTTATTGCTCTGTAAAACTCCATTCTGTCTTTTATTTACCTGACTGGAGTGTAAATTTGACTTGATGTTATTGCAAGCTACTTTGTCATTATTGCATCAGATATAGTGCACTCATTCATACCTGCTGTCATGTAGAAAAAATGGCATCTAATGTCTGTAGGGGTTTTGGATGATGATTGTTTGAGCTTGAAAGAGTTACATAAATCATCCAAGTGACAGCATTTCTTTTTCTTATGTTTAAGCCATGTGACTTTTATTAAAGCAATAGTTCACCCAAAATGATGTCATTATTTGGTCCTTATTTACATCCTGTAGTTGTCTTTTCTTATATTGGGAAACAAGAATGAAAAATGTGCTTGTCACTCTTTTTGCAGTTACACTGAATTAGGACAGCAGATTTTCAAGATTTGCACTGAAAAAAAGTCCCAAACAAGTTGTTTTGTAGATGTCCCATTAGTCAAAAACAAGACGTGTTGGTTTAAAAAAAACTTTTGATACCTTGCAAAAAGATTTTCACTTGCATAATAGCAGAATGACCAATAGTTGCAGTGTTAGAACCAATAAAACAAATCCAGCCCACGCAAAAACGTGAGCTTAACTTATGTAAGCCAGACGTAGAGACCAGCCTCTTTCATTCTCATTACATGTGTGGATACTCTCCAAAGGATGATTGATGAACAGTAGCTTATAGGAAGTCTGAAATACAGTGTTTCTCTCATTATAAATGTGCGTTGTTAACAGGTGCTACTAATAAAAGAGTAATAAAAAATAGGCTGATGTGAGAGAATGATACAGCAACAATTTTGAAAAAAGGAAAGGGTCTCAAAACAACCGAGCGCAATATGCGTAACTCATGTTTTGAGAGGGCAGGAGTGTTTGCGCTCCTCGCGCTTTTACGCACAGATCGCGTGCTTGGGCATCTGCAGTTTCTAGAAAGAGGGGGATAAGGTTTAACCCCAAACTATAGAATTTTAGACTTGTGATGTAACGGGGGAGTTGTGTACTGCCCTCAGCCTCCACCAATGGAAATATGGGCATGGATCAACACCCATTTTGGGGGGTTCAGTATAAAGCCAGTCTATGAACCGACTTAATCATTCTATGCACATTTTTACCTATTTATCTCATCCCCAGCCATTGGAGCGTGATTTGTTATAATAAGAAACTTAATAAGGTATTTATATGGTATTTACATTAAGTTCTGCTTACTAGCATTCGGGGTTTTATTCATTTAATGTCTAAAATAAATATCACCTATATTTTTTGCATATTTTTAAACAACAGAAAAAACATTTCCGCAGTCATTTTTGTCATTGTTTTTCATAGCTATATATTTTAGAATAGATAGGCCTATCTAATTTGACGCCTATTGAAATTCTGTATTTCTGTATTATTCTGATTATTATGTAACGTAATTTATTTGTCTGCACTTTTCATATTTGCATTGCGGTGTTCATCTTATTTATGCAAATCGCCTACTTTTCTGTCAGAATTATCCCACGCAAATAGTATTTAACTTTTGCAATTAGACAACGGACAACTTTTTTAAAGCCTCTTATTAAAAAGCTTATATTTGTAGGGTTTAAATCTACAACTTACAAAATTGCATGCATTTGGGTACATGGCTACATTTTCAAGTGCAGGCTATTGTCATATACTGATCCTAATGGAAAGCGCAAATATGGTTGCTATGGTTACCGCCTCAGGTCGAGTTGGCGCGAGACTAGTAGTCTGGGCTACTGCAATTGAACTAACTTCTAAAAGTTATTATTATTATTTATTTTATTTATTTTTTATGTTTAGGCTCTTTGTTTAAGACGTCAAAAACAAAGAGCC
>JAUCMS010000034.1:17896168-17908356 GCA_032357445.1 Enteromius radiatus
GGCATAAAAGAAAAATCAATAATTTTGACCCATACAATGTATTTTTGGCTATTGCTACAAATATACCCCAGCGACTTGAGACTGGTTTTGTGGTCCAGGGTCACATATTATGTAAATAAAAACTTTTATCTTGAATGCAATTAATCATGATTAATCTTTTCAGCACTAATACATATATATATATATATTTATATATTTTAGGGGTGGGAATCTTTAGGCACTTCACAATCTGATTCCGATTCTGGGAGTCACGATCCAATTCTTGATCTACTTTTTACCCCAATTCATTTTTCTGCTGTGCAAATGCATCTTTGAAACTTCACATCTTAACCAATGTTGAAGTTTCTATGCTATTTGTTTATATTTGAAATATCTGTGTGTCAGTACTGCCATCTTAAAAGTAGGGGTGAGAATCTTGGTTTCACAATTCAATTCAATAAGATTATTATTATCAACACAATGGCCCAGTTTCACAAACTTAAGCCAGAACTAGGCCTTAGTTAAATTAAGATATTAATGCATTTTCTACAAAATCTTAAGGTATGTCAGAGCAAGATATTTTCAGTTGCATGCATTTTAGTCTGTGACTAGCTTAAGCCTTGTCTATCAAACCAGGCTATTCTTTTAAAACTATTACTTATTTTAAAAAGTGCTCTTTGATGATATACGGAAGTTTACAGAAATTTTAATAGTTCGATTTTTCTTTTTTTCCCTCTGCATTATTACCGCTTGATTATTACTGATGAGATCATAGACGGCAGCTTTAACAGGCTGCATTCAGAATAATCTACAGATCTCTATTGATATATCAGATGTTTTGCTCTGCTCTAAAAACATAACTGACGGCGTGTACATCAGTTTCGTAAAAAGCATTTGAACATGCAAGTGCATTTAACCGCGGCCGCGATCAGCCTCTTCAGGACAAACAAACACACAGCGCACGTGACTGTCAGTGACAAAGTCTGTCAGCGCGCAGGTTTCAAGCATCTAATGCAAATGCATTTCAAAGGGTATATAAAAAAAAATATCTAAAGAATATCTAAAGTAAAACATGACGGATGGAAGCACGCACTGTCAAGCAATGTGCACGTGTCTCAGCGCAAATTCTGTGCAACGAAGCCCGGTGTGTCTCGAGCGCGCACACATGCCATATGCGGGAATAAAAAAATCAATTATGAAATATTCTGAATCGATTCAGAATTGTTGAAGTGAGAATCGTGATGCACCGATTTTTCCTCCCACCCCTAATATATATATATATATATATATATATATATATATATAAAGCACCTAAAATAATAATTTTATAAATATATATGTAAATTTTAAATATTTTGTTATATATATATATATATATATATACAATTTATTATAATATATAATAAAACAGTTTATTGTGTGTATTATATACTTAACACACACATATACTTACACATTTATAATTGTAAATATACAACAGCAAACTTAAAATTCAAGCTTAATCAGCAAAACAACATTTTAATGATCTAACATGTCAGTTTAACCCCTTAGCATTCCAACATCCTTCCGATGGTACAAATCCTATAAAAAAACCCCCAAGACCTTAGGCATGCTAAGGGGTTAACTTTACAGTAGCTAGACTAGTAGTTCTTGACATGATTTGTCTTACTTACTGAACCCACAGTTAAGATTTAACTATTGTATAAAATAGGCAATTTCAACCCCCTTTCTCCAGTTTTTAAAAGTGTTAGCATCAAATAAGATGCAACAACAGCTAGGTAAAATCTACATTTTCATATAAAGCATGAAAATAGTGAGTAGGTCTCATCTAATGTAACAGCATTTCCTGTGACTGGTAAAAAAAGAACCAAAGGAAAAAGATGTACAATTCATCCTCTAAGAAAGACATCAAATATGAAAAAAGGACAATTCATTCAAGCTTTCCCACATTATAATCAAACCTCTGCCGTTGCCAGTATAATCCCACAGTCCTCTGCATCCTCCTCCAAACCAGCAGACGACGGAGGAGTGACATGAAGCCAGCGGTGAGGATGCGGGTTGTTTGTGTGGACTAAACCCGGATCCGGAACTGTCCCTGCTGGAGCTGCAGACGAAACAGCTTACAGTTAGCGATGCGCAGGGCGGCACAGCTCGTTTTACTCAGATCAGAGGGCATGAGAGGTCTGGTGGGGTGCCAGGTGCCCGTGCTTCTGCGAAACTCCCTCACATAGTTAAAATTGGTGCCTGCAGATGAAACACAAAGAAATACATTTTATGCAGCGAGTATTTTATGCTCTGTTCTACAAAAATAGCTTGAAGACAACACATTTTTTTTGTCATGTTATATTATGTTCACAGCATTCCAAAATGGCCATGTGGTTTACTTTAGCAAATCTGCTCAATTGAAACAGCTTGTATCAATAAACATTTCATTAAACTAACCATTCTGTAATATTCCCAGAAATCACCTTTTTATGGCATTTTTGGAGTGAAACATGTATGTTTTTTATCCATTTATAAAGTTGTTTTAATTTAAAACTGTATTATATACTGTCATTTGTTGTATAAGCATAAAAGTGATGCATTTAAACACCCAATTTTCAGAGTTAATGGAGTGTTTGGATACATAATTCATATTTTTTAAAAAAGTGTTTTTTTTTAGTATCACTAAGGCGTTGTTTGTTTGTTTTTTTCTTCTTCAGATTTTCCATTTTTCAATTGAGTTTTGTTTAGTTTTACAAATGTTCTTGTTTGTTCTTATTATTAACTCTTCTAAAAATGTATCTATATAATTTGTTCATTTTTGTTTCTGTGTTAGCTATTTTTATACATCAAGTTAAACTAGATAAAAGTTTAACTTAAAAACTATCCAAAATAAAATATTTTATTTTATTTCAGTTAGCATTATTTTATTAAATGGTTCCAGTTAACTATAATAAGCTTTCAAAATATCTTTTATTACATTATACCTTATATTATAAAAAATAGTTTTCAATATATACATTCTTAAAAACTTTAATGTAGCTAATGTACTTAACTACTTAATAAAAAATGGTAACTTTATAATATTAACTATTCATAAAAGTTCAAATAAGCACTAGTTGTAGCTTGAATGTATAAGTTATCAAAGCACATACAATTGTGACCTTCTCAAGGACGCAATTTGAAGATACATGTATAAAAAGACGTTCCTAGACAGGGGATAAAGTGAGATAAGACCTTATCAGCTTACCAGTGTCAAGTTCTCCAACCACATATATACTGGCACCGATGGGAACAGCTCCATATACAAAAGATGATGTAGCCTGTATGCAGAGGTTCTGGTCATCTAAATGCACCCACCTGAGAGAAAAGACAGACATTTATGTCTCTAGCACTCTTTATTGAATCACTCTAGTATTGTACAAGTGTTGCTTTGAAGAGCTCACCTTTTTAGTTCATCATGGAAGAACTCAGACTTGCAGATGGTCATCTGACTGGACTCTGGATTGTCAGCATCTCTATTCCTCACACCACCGAATACATAGAGTTCCTGTCCAATGCCACATGCCACCGCGCCAAACCTGATGAAAACAAGGGTGAAATTATACAGCTGCGTTCTTGCCAAATCACAATTATGTCTTTAAGCAAATTGTTGATAATAATAAAGAGTATTTGTGAATTTCAGACCCTGACAAACTAGTCTCTAGTACTCTTGTAACTAATGTAACTCGTAACTTCCCAACTCTGTGTGTACTTTATGAAAATGTCATTATACATGTACAGTAAACTGCATAAAAATTACATTTACATTAAAATTGCTGCAAAAAACAATATAGTGAAACATTATTGCTACGTTTTCTCTCAGGCACTGTACTTTTCTCCCTCACAGCCTTATTTTCAGCTCATTCTTGTCAAAAATGATGATGCTACCCTGACTATGGTTTTGAAACCATTTGCAAATGCTACTGGTGTTGCGTCAGTAGTTAGTACTGATGCAGAGTGTCCCAAAGCAGTTACTTTACACTTTAGGATGCTGCCTTAGAAGGCAGTAGGCAGCCAGGCAGCTCATTAGATTGTGTAACAGAGCTATGGATACAATTATACTCCAAACAAGACAAGAAAACCAGGAAAAATGACTATTTATGTTCCTCTAGATGGTGATCAATTGTTTCCAGTTACATGGGTTAGACTGATAGGTCCCTTGACTACTACTGCTCTAAAGACACATCTGTTAGACATCATAGATCTTAGGGTGTGTCTTGGTTCTCATAGCTGTTAGGCCCCTATGAAGACGTGCCTTAAAATGTAATCAGTTTAACTTTTGACATTTCTCTGCGTCATAGCCAGGATGTGAAAAAACGTTTGCTTTATTCACATCTACGAAGAGCATGCTGCTTTGAGCGTCCAGTATTTGTGGTTTGAATGCATGAAGTTGTTGAAGTTATGCTGAATGACGTTTCTGCTGTTGCTCATTATCAAATAATAATGTAGCCTCTTTCACACCTATTCAGTGAAAGCCTGGTTACCTAAATGTAATAAAATTACATCACCCTCTTTTAAAGGTAAAATGTTATGAAACAAATTGCAAGGGCACACTGACACATTTATTATGTTATATAAAAATACAGACCCTTACACAAAATGTTGGTCTGTGTCCTTCCACTGCAAACAGTTAGCTTAAAGTATATTTAAAAGAATAGTTCACCCAAAAATAAACATTTGCTGAAAATATATTCACCCTCAGGCCATACCAAATATAGATGAGTTTGTTTCTTTATCGGGAACAGATTTGGAGAAATTGAGCATTACATCACTTGCTAACCAATGGAGTATGAAGGCAACGAATGGGTGCCGTCAGAATGAAAGTTCAAAGAAACAGTTGGTAAAAACTTAATGATGGATTTATTTAGATACATTACAATACCTACATTACTTTACTGGGTTGTTTTATCAGCTGTTTGGACTGATAAGGATTCATTGGTGAGCAAATCATTTAATGCTAAACTCCAAATCTGTTCTGTTTTGGGTGAACTATTAACTCACTCGAATGGGAACAGAAAAAGATATTAGGTGAGTGTTTGTAAATTGCTTTGAATAGAATAAACAAACATCCTTTTACACACTTTACCTCCTTTCCTTAAGAGGGCAGACTGAGGTCCACTGTTGGGTTTTGGGGTCATAGCACTCCACAGAGTCGTAAATCTTTCCATATGATCCTCCGCCCATCACATACAGTCTCTTTTTCATGGTGGCACAGCAGCCAAACTGAAAAATAGAGACACAAAGTGTGAGAGGCATGAGAGTATTGCAGTGAAAGTGTGCAGATTAAAAAAAAAAAAAGAGCTAAATCTCACTTTGCGCACTGTGGCCATTTTTGGTTGTGTTCTCCAAATATTGCAATGGGGGTCAAACACCTCCATTGTGAGGAGGACCTCTGTGTCTTCGTTCTCTCCACCTAAGACATAGATCATCCCATCTAACTCTGCAATGGCGAAGTGCTGTCTGGCCTGGACAGATGCAAGAAAATACAACATCACAATGCTGACTCCTGGTGGTTAATGCAAAACCTGCACTACAAACATGAGATTATGCAGTATAAACAACTTTCAACCACTTAACATCAATAAACAAGTTTCTTTATCCTAAATTGTATGTCCAAATATCTATGATCTATAACTATGATGGATAATTTAGTTAATGTTAATACAACAGTAGCATTGCCATTTAAATATCCCTATTTACATGCATTTACTTGGCAGACAGTTGTGACTTGCAAAGTGACTTGCAAATCACAACTGCATGTAAATAGGGATATTTAAATGGCAATGCTACTGTGTGACTTGCAAATGAGTAAAAAAAAAAAAAAAATCCCCAAAAATATATCATACATTTTCCACAAAGAAATAGATTTTAAATGATAAGATAACTTTCTGTATCTAAATATGTTGCAAAAAGCTTAAAAAAGATTCTTTTTATAATTACAATTGGCTATTAGATGACTACAGTCAATAACTGTATATATTTTTTAATCATTTACTTAATTCACAAAGCTTCACAGGTTCAGAAATGTAATATGGAGTCTTCTACCACTGTCTTCATTCTGATTTAGCATATTTAATTTCAACTCCGATTCATTCAAACAACCCACCAACTACTCAATAATGAAAATATGTAGTTATATACAATATGTGGAAAGAGTACCTGCATCATCGGTGGGATTTGGGTCCATGTGTTGGTCTCTGGGTCAAATTTTTCTCCACTGCTCAAGACAGTTTTATTCTCATTCATTCCTCCTATTGCAAACAGGTACCCCTCTGATTGGACAGACAGATTATCAGTTAATTTAACAATAATAGAACACATAGAAGCTTAATAATCCTCTGTGCACAACAAGTCAGACTCCGTAATTAATTTCAGTCACTTATATGTAGTTTAATCACCTGCTGACACAACCCCGTGGCCAACACGCCTCTCATTCATTGTCTTCAGTTCTATCCAGAGCTGCCTGTTTCTGTCATAAAGTGGACACATGCATCGCGCTGATGCCGTGGGTTTCCGAGAGCTACATCAGAAACATGCAGGTATTTAGGGCACACAGTAAAAAGGCATTATCTCGTTAGCTTTATGTTATGCATGTTTATACTCACGTCCTCTCCTCACCCCCTACAGTGACGATACATTCAGAGTATCCGCGGGGTTTAAACGCAGCGAGCTGCGCCTCTCCCTGCTGCACTGCTCCTCTTAAAGACTCCATACAACAATTGTTTATCACCTCCCTCATCAGGGGCTCTCCGAGCATCTGCTCCTGGAGGTAGCTCTGGTCCAGGCCTTGAACCCACACGGCAGACATCACCTCTTTCATATGGACCTGGAAGAAAAGTATCCTATTTAAAAAAAAACTGACGTGAACATCAGCTCAAACAAATATTAATAAAAAAATAACACTGTTAACATAACTGTTATAAAGTTTAGAGTTAGTAAGTTTTGGTTTGAAATAAATGAATAGTTTTATTCAGAAAGGATGCAATACCACAAGTTACAGGTTTTTGAACAGTAAGATTTTAGTTTTTTTGTTTGTTTTTTTCAATAGTAACCCTATTTTAAATAATAAAGATTACCAAAAATAATTAAAGTATTGTTTATATTTTTCTATGCCTGTGAATATAGAACCCTTCCAAAACACTCATTCCACTCACTCGCCGAGCTTCAGCGTCATGGCCGATCCAGCGGACCACGGCCTCCAGAACGTGCTTTTCATTCCCTACATTAAGCTTCTCTATGGACAGCAGTTCACACAGGCGATCGGGTGGCTGCTCCAGGAACTCCTCTGTGTTAGCCACATCTCGAAAATGTGTCTGCAGGTACTCTGTGGCCACATGGTAGACGTGATTCAGGCAGTAATGCAAAGAGAAGACCCGAATACCGATGCAGTTCTCTGCAGTGATGCAGCTCTCCAGGAACTGACAGCACAGAGATTTGAGATCAGTGAGGAGCAGAAGATCAGCGGCCTGGACCACATCCTGGATGGTGTCTTCTCTTAGGGTGATCTAGAAATCAAAGCACCAAAGAGAAGAACGAATAGGGTCAACTATAAAAGCACTGTAGATAGGACAATAGAAGCTCAATAGTTTGTGACACATGCTTAAAATTTATATACATTTTCCCTATGCATTTTGACCAATTAATTTCCCAGAAACATGCCAACTGTTTAATTACAATGGAATTACTTGTATAATGTATAATGGCTTTTAAAAATCATTTTATGTAGACTTTTTGTTAGTAATTACCTCCCCACTGAAAATGTAGTCCAGTATCTGCCTCATGGTCGTAACAGAGATCCCTTGCAATTCAATTTTGTATACAGATCCATCCTCTTTTGGTGGGTTGTAATTTAATTTAGTCCTGGAAACATGAAGTAACAAGAATTTTGTATATAAAACGCACTGCAAAGCTTCTACAAATTTGAATCAGTTGATTTAAGATGAGCAAGGATCTGTTTGGTGGACAGGATTTTAGACTCAAGTAATGCATACCTTTTCTTTCTTTTTTGTGCAAAGTTTTTGTAACAGAATCCTCAACTGACCAAAAAATGCTGGACTTTTAGAGTCGAGTTGAGCCAGTAAGGGCCTAGATACAATGTTCACACAGTTCTTTCACTGCAGTGATTCAATCAGGTAGACTCGGATTATAATGTGTGAAGAAATGCCTCACCAGATAACAATGGCTCCAAAATATCAGTGTTTTCTGTTTGCTGCTGAATAGTTGTCAAACTTGAATATTAAACATGAAAGAAATTTAAGAAATGTGGAATTAATTAATTATCAGAGAAGTTTTGTGAGTAACAGTTGAGACCCTAGCGAATCATTGAATTTGAAATGCAATTTAGTCTGATACGTTATTTGGAAGAGTCATTGAATTGCATCAACTGCTACCTCCAAATTTGTTTCAGATGAACAGTCTATGAATCATATTTCTGATTTTCATAGTTCATATAATGTTATTTATTTATTTTCTGACTACAACAGGTTTTGATAATATTTTGGATTAGGTTTTAGTAATTTTGTTTTTTAATTGCTTATTTTTTATCACTTGTTTAATGTCTAAATCACTGATCTATGATAGAGAACAAATATAATATAATATAATAATTATATCTATATATATCTTTTTACGTTTTAGCTTATTTAGAGTTATTTTACACTTTTTTTTATTTTTAGTTTATTCATTGAATATTAGAGCGCTCATAAACAATTTTTTAATTGAGTTTTTTTTTTACTTTTAATCACAAATCATTGTCAAACTTAAAAAAACATTTTTTTTTTTTTTTTAAATTTCCCCTTTTAGTTCACATGAGGGTGTGTAAACGTCTTTTTTGGGGGGTGAACGATCCCTTTAACTAACCAAAGCAACAGGCAAGGTGGAGCTGTTTGCCACACCCGTATGACATATTGCTCAAGGGTCTGCTACAAGTCTGAGCAAACAGAGCTCTAACGTTACCGATCTGTTCTCATTTCATGCAAATGTACCCTAGATTCAAGCTTATTCTCATACCTGATGTATGGACTAGCAGCAGCCAGAACATTTTTCTGAACAGGAATCTCTTCACCGTCCAAAACCAACACTGCATCTTGAAAACGATCTTCTTGTCTTAAAGACTGAAGGACCCTTAGAAGCTTTTGGGAGTGTTGCGGGTCTGACACCACTGATCCGGCATCAGCTCCAGCTGTTTTAGAGTCTGACATGCTGTTAAAACAGACAGACAGTTGATCTGTGAAAACAACAACAACAAAATGGTTCATGCTTGTATTATTTAAACAGAATCACAACTTTAAATAAATTAAACCCACTTGTACTTGCAATAAACTTGTTGTTGATGCTCGCTGTAACTTCAGTTGCTCATAATCGGTTGTCTGTGTCAGAGCAACGCACAATGCAGAAAAACAATTTGGCAAGTGACGCTGCGTTAACGTCACATGAACAACGTTTCATAATAAAAGCACCATTCTCCCCTCTAACAAAAAGGAGAACGCGCAGGCATATTTAGAAAGTCATAGAAAATTTGGGGACATACAAATTTATAAAATATTGTATAATAATACACTGAATTATTCATTTTATAGTTAATATTATTAATTAGGCCATTTTAAGAAATATTTAAGACTATGGATGTGTTCATAGCATTGACATAGCCTATTTATAAAGTGTGAGAATAATAAGGATCATAATTAGATATGTTTTTTATTATTATCATACATAAAGTTCATGTCAGAAATGCTATAGCTATAAAATTGTGTTCAATTTTACTTTCTTTAAATTTATTGATAGCCTATAATGAATGTATGGTGCAAGTAGCCTATCCTTATATTTTACACTATGAGTCAAAAGTTTGGAAACAGTAAGATTTTAAATATTTTTAAAGATCTTTCTTATGTTCATAAAGGAAAACATTTGATATTATGAATGAAATGAATTTTCTATTTCAAAATACATTAACAAATCGATTTTATTTTTCTGTGATGCAAAGCTGAATTTTCAGCATCATTACTCCGCTCTTTAGTGTCAAATGATCCTTCAGAAATCATTCTAATATGCTGATTTATTATCAGTGCTTGAAACTGTTTCTAAATATTTTTTTGAAACCTGTGATATTTTTTATGGATTCTTGAATGAATAAATTGTTAAAAAGAAGAACATTTATTTTAAATAGAAATCCTTTCTAACAATTACACTACCATTTAAAAGTTTAGGGTCTCTTTTTATTTGAAAGAAATCAAAACTTTTATTCAGCTAGGATGTGTTCATTTTTTTCGATCAAATAAATGCAGTCCTGATGAACATAAGAGGCATTTTTGAAAAATATAATTACAAATTTTACTGTTTTCAAAGTCATATATAACACACACACACACAATTTACAGCAAGTACACATTGAATTAAACATGAGATGTTGCAGTAGACTGAAATATTTTCTTAGAAGTGTACTCAAATAATCTTTGTTTTATTTACAACTTTAATTTTTGTTTTACTATTTACACTTAAATATGCAGAAAAAACATTGCATTTGTGTTTAAATATTTTTTTTCTGTTCTGTTCAGTTCTATTTATTCTATTCGAGTAGCCTATGTTTAAGCACATGTTCTAAATGGTTTAACTGAATGCAGAATAGAATATTGTTGCATAAATGCAGCAGAGAAAATGTTAAGTTATGATGATAATTATTTCACAAGCAGTAAAGAGTATATCTATGTAAAAGAATTAAAAATATATCCTTACTACAGCATTACCACACTAATACATGAGGATAAAAATGACTGCAGATTTATATGTGTACTCATGGGATTTCCCTGTAGGTAAATGTCACATGTTGATTAATTTCAGTTTTCATTTAGAGCCAAGATTCTTTTTTTTTTTTTTTTTAAACAGCCACTCTTGCACAGGTGTAATGCATTTTAATGAAACATTTATAGGACAGTAAATCCCTCTGTTGCTTAGTCATTAAAGGTGTCATCAATCACAGTTTCCGGTCAAGACATTATGGGAGAAGAGGTTTGTCAGCGGGAAGTCTACAGTGGACAAATCTATCCTTTATGCACGAAAGAAAGAGAATTAAGCTGACGCATTGATGGGCCGAAGGAAAAAACTGAGGAGAGGTGTTGATTTATGAGAACTGGTGACCTCAAAGATATGAATGAGTGAGACGAGGAAAAGGATTGAATTAATCTTTCATTAAGAGAGAGCTATATGGTGATTTAACACCCGTTTGTGGTACTGATCAGCTGTGCCAATTATCGTAAAGAGGGCAGAGCTACTCCCTTTAATTCTGGTGATTCATGCGTATTTCAACGGAATATAAAGAGGAGACTTTTAATTAGAGTCTGTAGGATATACCCTTTACCAAGTATAAAACCTTTTATAGGGTATTAAATTGGCCCAGACCTTCTGTGACTTGGCATGTCCTTTGGCACGTAAATTAAAGAGCCTCCCACCATAAGATGGCGCTCACAGAACTTACGTTTCAGATTTACTGTTTAACAAATCTCAGTCCATCAGAAAAAAAAAAAAACAATATATAAAAGAAATAATTTGCAGCGTTTTATCCATCTTTAAAACTTTAATGTCTGGTTATCCGTGTTTCAAAGCAGGTCTTTGATGCCTCTTACGAGTATCTTGTCTGTCCCTGATTATTCTTTCTCTTTCAAGCTTTAACCAGGCTATATTCATCAGTATCGTCCTCTTTTATATTCACTCTTTAGTGTATTGGGTATCTTGATATCTCAAAAACAGGGGCATGCTGATTTTTTTGAAGCCAGAGGAAAGATGTGTAGCAGTGCTTATGAATGTGTAAGTGTTGAAGGTTCTGAGTCATGTCTTATTCCCACTCTTTCCCTCAACTTTCTTGTTTCTTTCAAAAGTCGTATGAATAAAAGACTTAAAAGGCCATAAAAGGGTGTAAAGCAAGTATTTGCCTTTTCATGTTTAAGTTTTCTGAAGGGTGTGAAGTGTCTACAGTCAATGGGCACACCGTGCACTTCTCAAAACCAGTTTGTGACTCAAAACTAATTGGCCTCTTAATTCTGGTCTTTCCAAAGTTTATAAATTAGTTTATAATCCTTATAAGTACTTAGTTAGTTTATTCGCTAACATGTGTTTAAATTGAACTGGAAATTAGGTGCTGGGTGTCCGGCCAGAGGAGAACTGGACCCAACTAAGCCTGGTTCTCCCAAGGT
>JAUCMS010000034.1:17925072-17940100 GCA_032357445.1 Enteromius radiatus
GTGTCATAACTACATATTTGACGTTTAGAATAAATCAAACCGTTTGAAAATCGGTGAAAAATTGAGCACGTTATGGCAGTTTAAAAATTACATGTTTTACTATCAATACAATATTGTGGGTGAGCGAGCAGCCTGTGGTAAGAAGGCCGCCATATGCGGACGTTCGACTCCATTGGCCAGCAACGCTGACGAGACATCTAGCCATTCTTTATATATATCTATGGTGAGACCTATCTCCCATGTTGTGTGTTACTCACCTGCTATTTTCTCGTTTCCAGACCACACGCCGAGACCGATTGGCCCAGCGAGGCCACAAAGAGCACTGGAATAATTAGTATTTCATAATATATTCATATTGTAAACAATTATTTTTAATGACAATAATATTCCCAATATGACTCTTTTAATGTATTTATGTGATTCATAGCAAACTTTTAAGTGTATAATAATTTTTTATATTCTGTCTAAACATTAACTCTTCAGGGGTGCGTTTCCCGAAAAACAATGTAACTCGCTGATTACCCATCATAGTACAATGCATTGTTTTGGAAACGAACCAGTTACACACGACTGTTTTCCGAACACGGTAGCATCTTCGTCGTTTGAACCACATTAGTTCAACAACATAGGGCCATTGTTAATGACGTCACACGCATGTGGTGGAGGAATAACTTATGCTCTTTAACTGATTAGAGGTCTCCAAGATGCTGCTTCATTGAACATGACACATACTGACTAATTTACTATTTTTGTTCACTGTCATTTTGCTTTATTTGATCTTTGAATCATCGCGCGTTCCCTCCTATGTCATACTCCGGTGTTCCCTTGACCATTTGTGCACATGCGCACGTTTAAACTATGCATTCGGGAAACACCGAATTGTTGAACTGTGCTGGTAATGATGAAACTTGCGACCATAGTAGACTAACTATGGTTTTGGGAAACGCACCCCAGATTGGTTGATGCTTAACCCTGACTCTACCCATCACCTATTCCTGTCACCTTCGATCCCATCTGCATTCCCTCTTCTCCAGGAGAGAGTTTCCTGTAACTGTCTTATGCTATCTACGTCATTATCTAGTAGAGCTGTCTCATCAGACTTTAAAATAGGCCGCATAGACTTAGTACTCAATAAAAACAACTTAGACTGCTCAGATGTCAGAAACTGCTACGCTGTTCTTCTCATGCGATATTCAATCAAATTTCAGTCTCTTTACTATTAATAATCAAATTGACATGGATGAGTCAGACTTTAAATTTGGTGATGAAATATCTGGGTCATGGACCTCTTGGTCAAGTGCTATTTAACCAAGTTATCTCTCAGGGATCAGTCCTTGGACCATTTCTGATCTCCATCAAAGCACATGTTATTATAGTTTAGCGTATTGTTATTTTTGTTTTTTGTGTGTTTTTATAATTTGGAGAGATTTTTTTTTGTTCAATTTATTTATGTATTATTTTATTTTTATTCATGCATTTCATTTGGCTTTTAATCCAGTTAACAATTTCATAAATGTTTTCAGTTGTTTTTTAGTTTTCATAAATTATACAGAATGGTGTATTCTTTCTCACCCTGAAATAGATGAGATGTGTAATATATAATTATGTAGTTGAGCATCCAGTTATTATAATCCTTTTTAGCCATTGATATTGTAATTAAATACGTAAATCTGTCACATTGGCACTCATTATGAAAAAGGAGTAATCAGTGGATAGAAATCACAAATATTTGTTTTAAATAACTGTGATGACTGCTGTTACATCTGAGTTATCAGAAGACAGTACAGAGATATAAACACAAGCATGTGCTAGCTAGATCTCTCAGTAATGATAGTGAATCACATAAACAGCCCTGCAAGAAACAAATGGAAAGCTGAGGTGTGCTTCAGATAGCAATATTGATTGGTTAAGGCTAGACGTGTAGGTGGGTCTAAATGCGTCTTACAGAACTCGGGTCCTCATCTATTAATCATGAATACATGGTGGAACATCAAGCTTAAGTTGTCTCATTAAATATGTCTCATGAGGGGCTATACATTGGGTTCAATTATATCTTTCTTCATCAGCGACTTTGCTTCATAGGCAGAGTTGCTAATGAATCAAGGGATTCACCATGATGTGTGTGATCAGATGTAAAGTGTGTGAATACTTAATCAAAGACACACAAATATGTTTTCTTCCTGCAAAGTTAGCTGAGGAAATGGCTTTATTGCTCTAGAGAACATGAAGGGCTTTGACTGGAAAATATTGTAAAAAATAAAATAAACAAAAGTTTTAAAAATGTAAATTTTTTTAAATGTACAAATTTACACACACACACACACACGCACACACGCACACACCCACCCACACACACACACACACACACACATACTGTATATATATAAATATTGACACCTTTGCAGTTCTGTCAGAAAATGCAATACCTCTCTTAAAAAATTGTTCCAATTGCAAATGTTTTGGTACTTACTTTCCTTCAATTTTAAACAGAAATGGACTGGACAAAATTAGTGGCACCTTGTCAAAATCGTAAGAAATAATAGCTTTTTTCAAGCATGTGATTTGTATTTAGTGGCAAGTGGACAATATAGTAATCACACTTGCAACCTGTTAAAATGGAGAAATGTTGACTCGCCCTTTGTGTTTGTAACGTCTTGTCTGTCTTTGTCTCCCCCCGTCCTTTGTAATTTTGGTTCAGTCCTGTCTTTTTGGTTTGTCCCTGTCTTTCTGTTCTCATTAGTTGATTCTGTACACCTGTCTTTTGCCAGCTGCCCTCACTTCTCCTCATTAGTTTTCTTGCATTTAAGCCCTGTGTTTTTCAGTTCCAGTTAGTCGTTGTTGAAGTTGCATGTCGTTCCTCTGTGTGAGTTTTTGTAGCCGCCTCGTCGGCATTTATTCTCCGTTCTGGTTCTGATTAAATGTTTGCAAATAGTCCTGTCTCCTCTGTTCTCTGCCCTGCTGAGAGGCATACCACACCTCACCACAACGGACGATTTGTGACAGTGTTGTGTGTCAGAAAGAAGTGTAAAGTGTAGAGTTGTTTGTGGATTTGAGAGAAATTGTGGGAAAACATGGACAATCTCAAGGCTGCAAGTCCATCTCCAGAGATCTTAATGTTCCTGTGTCCATTCTGCGCAATTTTATCAAGAGGTTTACAGCCCATGGCACTGTAGCTAACCTTCCTAGACGTGGAAGAAAGAGCTAAATTAAAGACAAATTACTATGAAGGATTGTTCAAAAGGTGGATAAAAAAACCCAGGCTTCCAAACAAATTCAAGCTGATCAGCAGACACAGGGTACAACATTGTCTGCAGTTTTACTGCAGTACACTATCCGTCACCATCTGCATGAAAAGAGACCCAGGAGAACACCACTGCTGACACAAAGGCATAAAAAAGCAATACTGGAGTTTGCCAAAACTTATGTGACAAAACCACAATCCTTCTGGGAGAACGTACGAGACTTTGAGACAAAAGTAGAGATTTTTGCTAAAGCCCATCATGGCACTGTTTACAGAAAAAGAAATGAGGCCTTCAAAGAAAAGAACACAGTCCCTACAGTGGTGGTACAAACTTGGTGGAGGTTCAAAGATGTTTCTTTTCTTTTGGTTTCTTTTGCTGCTGCTGGCACTGGATGCCTTGACTGTGTGAACAGTATCATGAAATCTGAAGATTACCAAAGTATTTTCAGGCCTTTATCAGAAAACTGCATCTCAGAAATGGTTACAAACAAACCGCTGGAGAGTTCTTAAATGGCCAGCAATGAGTTCAGATCTGAATCTCATAGAACATCTGTGGAGAGATATCAAAACAGTAGCTAAAAGACATCCTTCAAATCAAAAGATGAGTAGTCCAAAATTCCTGTAGAGAGGTGTAAGAAACTTATACATGGTTACAGGAAGTGACTTATTTACCTTATTTACGGGGGTGCTACCAAATATTAAAGGGTGCCAATAATTTTGTCCAGTGCATTTTTTTAATTCTAGTGTTACTTCTGCTTCCAAATAAAATGTATTTACTACCAATTCAATAGCATTTGCCATTTTAATTACTTTTGCGTACAGTAACAAAAGTTTTGTTACTGTTAATTAACATTTTTTAGTCTGCTGACCTCATATCATACCATTCTGTCTCTATTCCTGTCCAAATTGAAGTCGTTCTTAATACATTTAATTCACTGCAGCTAAGATGCTCCATAATGTCTTCATATAATAAGAAACGTTTCATTAGAACGTTTGATCTACTGTAATTGTGAATAAATGTAATACCGCACCTGTCTAATCTGCCTACATATTCATTTTCATATATTTCTGTCATTTCCATAAAGCTCTGCATAAACGTTTTACGACTGGCTACAGAGAGAAACTAATCTAATCATGCTGAAACTATCTAATTGTGCTGAAACAAACACACTTTGCTTAATAAACAAAAGCAGCGAAATAGAACTAAGCTGATTTAGGAAAAACGTTCAAAATGAAGTTACGCACATATCATTTCCACTCCCACTCTGCACTGGCAAGAAAAGAAATTTCATCTGACAGCTACACCTAAGGTGGCCTATGACAATTATCTCTGGATAGTCAATGATGTTTTGTCACCAAGATATGTCATCTGTCAAATGCCTCTGGTATTTTCTGACACTGCGTCACTATTTAAAAGATCTCACGTTGTCATTTTGGGGCAGATGAGGCCAAGATTCGTGGCACACCCACACAGATGATTTCCAGATGAATCAGACAGTTTTCCACCGTTTTCTCTGTCAGTCTAAATGAAGTCTAACAGCTTATTTAACATTCCTGAGGGGCACAAAAGCTTGTGTGCCAAGCATTGGTTGTTTACACAACTGGATGTTCTGTCCTCATTGTTGTTCACTTTAGCTGTGCCGCAGACTTACTAATCCCAGGCCATTCTTAGTGAATACACGGTAAATCTCTTGCACACAGATGCAGCTGGTTCTTTCCGGATCAGTGACTATGGTAAGAATATCTCTTTCAAGGGCAACCGCAGCTTAGCCATACTTAACTTCTCAGACCATGGCTGAGGGGCAGATATGTTCCTGTGGGCTACGGTTCGGTTATGGAACGTCAATTTAAACAGCTTTTTGAAGATTATTTTAAAGAGAAAAGAAAATGATCCTAGTTGAAAGGAGCTGGAATGTTGTGGTGGTTAATTGTTCACTAATTCTTTCAGTGACGCTTACTGAAGTTACGTCGACAAGTGACCATTTTTGTTTCTGAGTGAGTCATCATACTCTAGGAATATGAAAAAATTTTAATAGTAACAGTTCTATTTAGAACATTGTCGTTCAGATGCACTATTTATGCAACACTTTATTTCACGAGTTCACACTTCCTCATTTATAACCAATATAAGGTATGTTTGGCAGACTGTCCGGGGAGCAGGCAGGGAGCCTGGCGGGCCCCTAGCCCTAGGGAATTAACCCCTAGGAGGCGATGGCTAGGAAGAGCTTAGAGTCACCGTAAGCCCCCCAACTCCGCTGGGGAGAAAAACCTTGGGAGAAGCCTGACTTAGTGGGGACCAGTTCTCCTCTGGCCAGAAACTGACACCTGGCTTCCGCTAGGAGGTGTAAGGGGAGGCGGAGGGATGCAAGAATGAAGATGTTTAGAGAAGGGATGTATAAAGGGGCAGGATTATGTTCTGATAGGGTAAACGATAATATGGAAATTGGTAGCAGCTGGTTAACAATCAGACGTGCTCCACCCAAAATTGGTTTCATTGATTAAACATTATTTTTGTTGTTATAGTTCAGGGTTTCTTTATTGTGTTTTTTTTTTTTTATCTAACTGTCAAATTTATTTTTTACATTTTAAAGCATTAAAGATGTTCTAGGGCTTAACTTTACATACTCAACAGGTACATGATATCATTCTTAAAATGTCTATAAATATTAACTTTCAAATTTTAAATGGTTTCTAACTGTACAAATCATGTTTTTTCTCTTTTCAGGTTTTTCTTTGTGTTAAAAATTGTTTGGTTAAAGAAACATTTCCCTTCTTTTTCACAAAGCAACTAAGTGACAGAAATATTGTATTTATGATTTATATTGTTAGAATATTCAATTATTCCCTGGGTTTATGCATAAACATGACCTTTTATTACATTTTCTTTTAACGTTGTCAAAAGCTCAAATACTTTTGGCCTTCAAAAACGAAATATTGTATTTTAAATGCCTGCAACAAATAACAAAAACTAAAAGCTTTTTTTTTTCAATACAGCACAATATCAACATTATTATGGGCAGGCAGTCGTAGTGTTGGGTTTCTGTCATGCAGGCCTCAATCAAAACTCATCTGGGAGCTGCATGAGAGACATTAACCTCACCGTGTTGTTTTGTGCCGTGCTCCTAATGGAGGGTAATGAAGCGAGGCCATTAGACTCTGTGTATACCATCCAGAGTGCCGAAACAGATAAATAGATAATTAAATCACATCCTTAATTGTGTAATGGCGCTGGGAGTGTGGTCAGTGCGACTGACGCCTGGGATTCGATCTGGGTGTAACAAAATTCGTTCTCAGTTCCTTGTATCCTCCAGAGGCTCCACAATTATTGGTGGAAAATGTTACTGATGGGTGTATACAGACCTTTCAGCAAAAAACCTTGCCTTTACTATCAGAGCTTGGATTATAGCCGACCGCCTGCCTTTTTTATCTTGAATCGTCAAACTCCTTTATGGTTACAAAGTAAATGTAATTGAAAATTTTCTTGCAGAATAGCCTTTTATGCTTTAAAAAACGAGATCCATCTATCTCCAGATCAGACTGAGTTCTGTAACCTGCCACTCTGCATGGCTTCCGTGCCTCACAGTAGTAGTTTTTTTCTCTCCCACCCTATCTAATCATTCTTCAGATTTATTCAAAAAGGGTCTTTAATCATTCCTGAGAACAGCTATGCATCAAACATACAATGTTTTATTTCATAACCAATCACTGATACGTTTTTTAAATAGAAATTACTTTAGCCAATCATCATCTCGAAATGAACGTTGCTTTTCAGTGTGATTTCATTATACGTATTCTAGACAGCACCTAAAACATAAACCCTTTTGCTTATTGATGATATGAAAGTGTTTGATGTCATTTGTTATGAACAATCCTTGCATAAAGGCATGAGAAAACCAGCCTGTTCTCACGGCAATTCATACATATTTTACGAGGTGGCTAATTCGTACGAATTTTACGAGTCGGCAATTTGTATGAATTTGTGCAAATGACACCTAACCCCATCCCTAAACCGACTCGTCACTGGGGTTTAGACAAATCGTAAGAGTGAGGTCATACAAATTCGTACGAATTTCGTACAAATTTTTATGTGCATTTCTAAATGTGATTTTAAAGTTTAGAAGTCACACACACAGTGAACTAGTATTGTATGTTTAATGAGGTGGCTAAATCGTATGTATTTTTTACAAGTTGGCAAAAACACTTAACCCCGCCCCTAAACCTACCCGTCACTGGGGTTTAGACAAATCATACAAATTCATACGAATTAGCCACCTTGTAAAATATGTACAAATTGGTCATTAGACTCAGTTGGAGAAAACCTATATATATATATAGCCTAGATGAACGCCCAACTAAAACACTTCATGAAGAAAGTATGCCATGAACAATGTAGCCAGCCAATAAACAACATTTTTTGTGCTGAGAACCCACCATTTCCCCGTGACAGCTGAGAGTATGGTTATTCAGAATAACTGGTGTTTACTGAAAGTGTGTGTACTTCGACACACTGTAAGTCACCTATCTAGTGCACGGCATCCTCAGATGCCATAACACTTGTGAAACACACCTGGCACCAGGGTTGGAGATTCTTTCATCTGGTATTGCATGTGTCCTGCGAGGCCCTGACTCCACTATTTCTACACATTGCTTGGCCAGCGACAGCCCATCTCCTAATTTGACAGGAGCACATAATGGGGTTTATAATTAGCCCTGAGGTCATGGAAGTTGTGCTCGGCAGTTCCTGTGCTGTCAGGTTAATAGATATGCCTGCGGGTGATGAGAACTAGAGGATGAAGAGATAGCGCGGCGAAAGGCTACGGTGCACGACCTGCAGTGTCTCGAGCGGTTTGACAGCTCACATCTATGAGAGCGAGCCAGCCTGATAAAACTCCTTGTACTAATCAAATAAAATTGATAAACTGCAATTAGTGTGAATTCGTAATAATATGTGCTTGAGTGGAATTAATTAATATGATACTCTTATGAAATGAGAAGCAAAGGAAGATTGCATTGCTGGGGAAATTATAATCACTACACATGTCTGTCTGAATTTCACAAGCAGAGTATAAAATTGAAAAATAAAAAGAAGAACGATACCTTAAATACCTCATTGTGTGTGTGTGTGCATGTGAAAATATTATTAAAGGAAGAGTTCACCCAAAAAGGAAAATGTATTCATCCTCAGGCCACCCAAGATACCAACGGTCCACTTCAGTGAGTGGGTGCCGTCATAATTAGAATTCAAACAGCTGATCAAAACATCACAATGACTCACAGGCATTTGATATAACTCCAATTAACATCTTGAGAAGCAAAAAACGGCATGTTTATAATAAACCAAATTCACTGTTCACCATTTATCTGGCTAAAATACACAATTCCTCTATCTGTAATATTGCTTTCTTCAGTGAAAAAGTTGTGTCGTCCGAATAAGGAGAGAAATATGTACAGATCAAGCACTGTCTACAAGCAAAACTAAATAAATATTTTGATGTTTTTATCAGCTGTTTGCACTCTCATTCTGACGGCACCCATTTACTGCATCAGCTACATCTTGGATGGCTTGTGAGTGATATAATTTTAAACTATTCTTTTAAATAGCAATATGGAATAGGCTATTTATCCCATTGTCTGAGCAGAACTTAAAAACCTTTTCCAACCTTGCTTAGAACAGATTCTGAGACACTATTTGTCAATGAAATGAATGGTGCATTCCATAAAACGTCTTTGTTCATTTTAAAGCTATTGAGATAGCATTCTTGTTTGTTTATTGTAGTTCTAAATGCTGCTGATCGATCAACTGCCGTTTTCACAACTAGCAAATTTGTTCTCACCAGGCTCACAAAGACTCTCTATGCAGAAAAAAGTATTTTTTATAAAAGAACAAAACTCTTGAAATGAGAAGTGCAAATTATGGATCTAAAATGGAGCATAATATATTTATTTTCATTCTACAGTATATCCGTGAATACAGTATGCAGAGATCATTCTGGCTGACGTTTGTTATCAAGAGATCCATGTTCTTATAGGAAATGAAGCATGGACAGCGTATAATTCAGCACATCCATTACAGTGTAATTTACAATCAACTTACTGAAAGAAGAATGAAAGCACCGTCATTATTCCAGAGGCATGGAGTTTTCACAGCGAGATCAAACAATGGTCTTTAATGAAAAGTCAAGGAGTCACTCACACGCAACACATCTATGGGAATAATGTGGCATCCTTCTAAATTGCACCTTAAGTATCAAAATCAAAGGACATGATGGCTATAAGACTATCTCAGAGCCGTTTCTGTTATAGCCAGGGTATTTTAATCTGTGAATGAGAGTTTGAAATATTCTCGTTTGTCATTTTTACTGTTTTGCCTATCATGCTCAGATTGGATTATATTGGCTATTAACCTTGCGTCTGCTTTGACATGACAGAATATTAAAGGGTATTTCAGGTCACTGTTTACACTGTGTCTGCTAATAAGAAAATTTTAACCTATTAAAAGGGGTCTAATTATATATATATATATTATGAGGTCGGCTTTCAGGAGTTCACCAGCTCCTGGTTCAGGCTATGTGTTCAGGGGCCACTTTTGTTTGCCTTCATGAAGCCTCAAACCGGCTTCTGACTGAATTGTCTTTGTTTTAGTCGACTGCTCTCTCTTTGAACATAATTACAGTCTGTCTCGCCGTTGCATTTTGCTCGTATACACATATGCCATTGATCTATTTCCTTCTCAACCTCTAAGATCTGTTGCTCTTCAGACAGCTATTGCTTTTATAGTGATGGCGCAGCGAGAGTTCAGAGGCAGAAAAGATGAGAGGGATAAAGAAAACATAGTTTGAAGGGAGTCATTAAAAAGAGACCCTAAACATACATACAATTTTCATGTCTAGAGTGCAACGGATTCCAGTTTCTAAAGTTCAAGTATGCTTCAAATGTGGGATTTTGGAGTAATGATATATGCTAAGATTTGGGGAACTGGGGTTCCAGGCTACAAAGCATTATTATAAGATAATTCAACACAGTCTCACAAAAAAATTGTGCTAATTCATACAAATTTGTACGACCTTACTTTTTGTACAATTTTGTACGATTTGTCTAAACCCCAGTGATGGGTAGGTTTAGGGAATCGGCAACTGGTAAAATACGTATGATTGAGCAAAAATCGTATGAATTTCTATTATATTTCTTATTTGAATATAGTGTAATTTATTCTTGTGATTAAAGCTAAAATGTTAGCATCGTTACTCCAGCCTTTAGTGGCATATGATCCATTAGAAATCATTCTAATATACTGATTTTGGTGCTTTTTTTCAAACTTTCAGAAGAACAGTATTTACCTGAATTTGAATTCTTTTGTAACTTTCTAAATGTCTTTATAATCACTTTTAATCTACAGTATTTAAAGCAGCATTGCTAGATAAACGTAGTAGTTTCTAACATTTCTTTCCCCAAAACTATGACTCCAAGCTTTTGAACGGTATATAGCATAACATGTTGTGAAAACTTTTTATTTGATCTTTGGATCTTTCTATTCAGCAGAGAATCCTGAAAAAAATTACTCAACTGTTTCAACTATTTATAATATAAAGAAACATTTATATTAGAATGATTTCTTAAGGATCATGCTGCACTGAAGACTGGAGTAACAATGCTGAAAATTCAGCTTTGAAATCACAGGAATAAATTAAATTTTAAAACATATTCAAATAGAAAGTAGTTATGTTTAAATAATAAATATATATTACCGTATCACTGCTTTTGCAGTATTCTGGATCAAATGCAGGCTTACTGTAGTTAGCAGAAGCATTACAATTTCTTTCTGTTTAAAAACTTTTGGCTGGTATGTACTTGCTAATACATGTGTATGTTTTGCCATGAAACTGTAACGATCAGCTGGATGTGCCAGCCCTGGATTGCACTCCAGCTCTTCATGAACTGTGTGTGTGTTTATGTCTGTTTTCATTCATGGACTCATTACAGGAACTCTTGTCACCGCCCATCTCATCTGTTGTCACGGTTTCCCATTGATGTCTCCACCCACCTCGTCCGTTAACATGACTGCCCATTGTTGCTCCGCCCCTTTAGTTACGGTTGTCTGTGTGTGAATTCACTGGTCAATGTTGAATGTATCGTGAGCACGCTACGCATACTGGATTATTCTTACGTCTACAGTATGCCTCTTATGTACCTGTTTGCCGTTGCCCTGATTCTGCCTGTACTGACTCTGTGTTGCAAATAAAGCCTGCAGATGGATCTAAACGTTTCCCGGCGTCTCTGTCATGACAGAAACAAAGTCCCCAGGTGACTGTGGTGATGCCCTGTTTTCAGATTTGTAAGAAAATGTTTAACAATAAAAAAAAAAAGAATATTATCAGAACTAAAGCTCATGAGTTATTGTGACTTTTGGGGGGCCATGGTGGTAAAAATAATGGTTTACAGTGCTATACCACATTTGGATAGTTTTCTTACAGGTAAAAATGTTTAAATTAAGTGAAAATAAAATCTGTAGTACTGATACTGTAAATAAAAATACAGTACTGTAAATTAACATACTTTAAAGACTTTATTATACTGTAAATTACATTACAGTAATAATACTGTAAAAATGTTTATACTGTAAAATTTACAGCAACCTTGTATGGAGTAGTTTGATTAACAAACTATCAATACCTTTTATCTTTTTATTATCAGTGTTGGTGCAATGTTGTTCTGCTGCTGCATCATTCCAGCCTAATTTATTCTGTTCATAACTAAATCCAGTTCATGATAATAATAATATAAGCATGTTTAGCGTGCTGTCTGGGGGGCGAGCAGGGGAGTCGACGGATTCCGAGCTCTAGTGGTTTGAACCCTACCGAGGGCTGACCTTCGTGCCCCCCGTGTAGGAAGATTAGATCTAGGCAGAGAAGGGGCGGGGGAGGGATGCATAAAAAGATAAGGAAGGGAAGGAAGCAAGGAGGCTGGATGGTTTGATTGGACGGGACAAAGTTAGATTGATTAGATAATGCGGGCCAGCTCTGGCTAATCATGCGTGCGCATTCCTCCCAAAACTTAAAAATTTTCATCTGAGTGAGTCAATTGAAAATGAATGAGATGTCTGATAAAATGAATGAAAAGGGCAGCTTAGATTTGTGGATGCAGATCATTCCCAGCCCTGGTGAAAAAGATGAAGGGAACAGCGCCAGACAGAAACTTTTGTGAGGCCTGTATTAATGTGTGAGATGGGCAGTCTGTGAATGAAAGATAAAAACATCTCAGTGCTTCTGCACTGTCTCGAGATGTGTTTACTGGGCTCAGCTGTAATAAGAGGTTTTTGTACAGGGAGGGGTTGTGGCGGGGTCATTGACTAAAAGCTTTGCTGTTGGATCCGATGGGAATGAGCATGAGTGTATTGCTTGGTGGGTTTTGATTGCAGTGTTTTTGCAGATTGGTGATGGAACTTCCAGCTTTAACATTGTGGAGGTTGGGGTATCTAGCCCTCTGCGATTTTTCAAATGGCATTTCCTAGCAGAGGTCACTGTCTGCCATGAACTGCTCCCCCGTTTACCCTACCTGCACATTTCTCTCATCCTCTTTACTCCATCTCAGATTGGATGTGGGCAATATTGGCGGCTGTAAATGTCACAGCGCTTTCATTCAGTGTAAATGAGAGAGTACTGTCCGGCTAACTGCGCCTTTCCCTCCCTGCTTGAATTAGCTCACTCTACAACTATCAAAGTGTGTGGATTTTCGTGGCTGCTGCAATGCTGTGTTTCAAAGGTTATAAAAAATGAACTTTCATCTCTGTTGTGAATTCCAGCAATAATCACTATACTCACGATCATAACAGTCAAACCATAATCAACATACTTGGTAAAATCACTACACTCAACATTCTAGCAGCATATTTGTCATACTCTCTATCATACCTTATACTGTACTCTGTACTATTAATGTGGTTAATATTGGAAATAATAGAAATACAGTATAAATTTCTAAAAAGTAAATATACTTTATATATATATATATATATATATATATATATATATATGTCTATAAACCACCCTTGCTGTGAGCTTAGAGTCATTGTCCTGTTGGAAAGTGAACCTTCTGCCCAGTTTGAGTCTCTGAATGCTCTGGACTGGGTTTTCTTTAAAACTATCTCTATATTTTGCTGCACTGAGTGTTCATTATACTCTGCTGAATCCCTCAGTCCCTGTCTCTGAAAAACAGCCCCACAGCATGAGGCTGCTTCCAAATACTTTACTTTTGGGATGGTACTCTGCAGGTGATGAGCAGAGCTGGTTTCCTTCAAACATGATGCTTAGAATTGAGGTTCATCAGACCAGAGAATCTTGTTTCACAGAGTCTGAGGGTCCTTTAGGAGCTTTTTTTTTGTACATTTCAGGTGTGTTTTCATTTGTCTTAACTGAGGAGAGGATTGAGTCATAAAGCTCAAATTGATGAAGTGTTGCAGTGATGTTTGTCCTTCTTTTCCTTAGATTTCTTCTATCTCCACATATGATCATGGAGCTCAACTAGAGTGACCATCAGGTTCTTGGTCACCACTCTAACCAACGACCTTCTCCATCAGTTACTCAGTTTGGCCAGGAGGCTCTATCTAAAAAGAGTCCTAGTTGTTTAAAACTTTTTTTAACATTAAGGTTAACGGAGACAGGCTTCTGTGACCCTTCAGTGAAGCAGAATTTGTTTTCTGAACTCTTCCACAGATGTGTGGCTTGGCACAAACCTGTTTCTCAGTTCTTCAGGCATTTCCTTTTGACCTCAATGTTTTTTGCTCTGATATGTATTACAACATGAAGAGGAAGAGTCACAATTATAGCATTTAATAATCCACACAGAGTAAATCCAAGAAGGGAGCCACACATGCACAACACAAAGTAATCTCAATACTGGACAAACTCACACTGAACAGCATCAAACTTATAATGGGTAACTAATGAGGGTAATGAACGACTTACACTTGAACATAATGAGACAATCAGCACGAGACTAGGTCATACAAGGCACAAAGTGGATGAAAACACAAACAAACAGTCCAGGGGTGTGACACATTATTAGAACTTTTAAAGACCTTTCCAAATCATTACCATTTCAATTGAATTTACCACAGGTTTATTTCACCCTAAGTGTAGTAACATCTACAAGCAATATGAATGTTGCTGAGCTAAATTTCAACCGTCCAAGATAAGGGTATGAATACTTATGAAATCATTTTAGTTTTTTTATTTTTAATACAAAAGTAATTTTAGTGGTCAAGTAATTTTAAAACTCAATGCTTGTGGCATTTTGCTGTGTGACAAAACTGCACATTCCAGGGTGGCATTTTGTTGTGGGCAGTATAAGTTACACCTGTGCACTACTACATATTGACAGAAAAACACAGAATTGGAGACATTTTTATTAAAAAAGAAAAACTGAAATATCACATGGTCCTAAGTATGCTGTGACACTCATATATTTAACTCAGGTGCTGTCTGTTTCTTCTGATCATCCTTGAGATGGTTCTACATCTTCATTTGAGTCCAGCTGTGTTTGATTATAATGATTAGACTTGATTAGGAAAGCCACGCATCTGTCTATATAATGCATGAGGTCAAAGGAACGTGAAAGCCTGCATAGAGTTTGCTAAAAAAATACCTGAAGGACTCAGATGGTGAGAAATAAGATTCTCTGGTCTTATAAGACCAAGATTTTTGGCCTTAATTCCAAGTGGTATATGTGGAGAAAACCAGGCACTGCTCATCACCTCCAATACAGTCCCAACAGTGAAGCATGGTGGTGGCT
>JAUCMS010000034.1:17954690-17965728 GCA_032357445.1 Enteromius radiatus
TGAGTTTTATCAGGGTTGGAACTAAACTCTGCAGTGCATCGGACCTCCAGGGTAAGATTTGAGGAACCCTGGCCTAGAGTACATATGTTGGTTTGAGACCAAAGTTTAAATGGAAAGTTCACCTAAAACATGTTGTTCCGAACCTACATTATATGCAGAACATCAACTCTTTGACCCCACTGATGTTATGTTATGGACAAAAACACCAATGTCATCTCTTTCTATGTTCCGTTTGATTCCCAAAAATGAAAATTAGCCTATGCTTTACTCAACCTTGAGCCATCCTAGATGTATATGACTTTCTTCTTTCTGGTGCATCCAATCGGAGTTGTGTAACAAATTGTCCTGGCACTTCCAAGCTCTATCTTTGTAGTGGGCGGGTGTTTAACAGTCCAAAACACCTGAACAAAAGTGCACTCAAATGTAATAAAACATGCCTCACATGGATATCATTTGGATCAATTTTTACTTTGACTTGAATACAAAGACAAGCCCCTTTACACAATAGCTCAAAAAACAGTGTGAATAAATCTTTGAACAGCAGTGCACTTTCATTTTTAGGCAGAGATTGAGAATTATACCTTTTTCCTTCTCTGTATTGACGGATTGCGTCTTTACGAGGACTGCAGTTTTCACCCGTCTCTCCACAGTTTAAATGATGCATTAGAGGCCCGGTGAAGTTATCCGCTCAGGGTAAAAAGCACTGCCATTATTCAGGCATTGAAACATCATAATGAATATGGAACACAGGGAGTTCCTGAGGCAAAAGAGAACGCCCTATTTTTGAGCAAGCAACTGTGTTTCCTAATTAATAATAGATAACCGTGGCGTTATTACCTTGTCAGCAGGCACTTTTCTGTTTGTTTGTGTTGGTGTAGGCTGTGGTAGTCAGGGATTTACACTTTTCTAATGCAATGTAATGTTACTGAACACAGCTACACTTTTCAGTATAGCGATCAGCTCCTCCTTCAACACACTTTCATCTCTATTTGCACTTCCCTGTGGTGTCAGAGCATCTGAGATGCCTAGATAGAGTTGTTGTTTTATGATTTTTATTGCGTCTAAACCGGAAAAATGGTAATGAGATCGTGGATTTGCGCGGTTGAGCCTTTGTCTTTGTTTGAGGCTGTTGCTTGTTTCCCCGATTGACACTTCAAACCTCTCTTTGGGTTTTCTTTTGGTCTGAATTGTTACTGATTGTGGGGAGAGTTTGGCTTCCTGTATATTTTTTTCTAAATCTGCTGCCAGGCTGTTAAAATGACTTTCTCCCCGAGCTGTTGCTTTTCCTCTCTACCTGCCTGAGTCAGCCTGTGTGAAAATCGCAGCAAACAATTTGATTTAACTTAGAACTTTGACAAAGGTATATTGCCATCTGAACTGTAAGAATGCTTGAGGTAAAGCATCTATTGTTTATGTAGCTAATGCATTTAGCACGGTTGGGCAGCTGCTTGCGTGAATGAAAGTTTGATGCATGAATATGCCTACCATCTGGGAAAAATATTGACATTGAAAGTACCCTATTTTCTATTAGTGGGAGCTTCTAAATTTACAAAATGAGAACACTTCCTGTGGAACTCATCCAATCTGTAAAACAAACAGTCAGTGGTGAAAATGATGAAAGAGGGGAACATAAGAGAGACAGAGAGAGGAAAATAACCATGTGTAGTATTTCACAAAAACAAGACAACTGAAGTAAAAGGAACAGCTCATCCCAAAATAATAATAAAAAGAATTACTTACTAACCCCTTTATGCCATTCCAAAGATAATCACCATTATCATCTTCATCAGTCAGTGTATCATTTCACTGTATGTGTGTGCTATGAGTATTAAATGAAAATTTTGTTATTAATCACCTATGTTGTTCCAAACCACTAAAAGCTTTGTTCACCTTAGGAACACAATTTAAGATATTTCTCATAAAAACAGGGAGGCTGTGACTGTCCCATTGACTGCCAAACAGTTTCCACTGTCAAGGTGAATGCAAAAAAATGACTATTTTGTGATATATACATATCACACATATGATCATGATGATCACCTTTACCATCATCATCCTCATCAGTCACCATCATCATTGTCAGCCACCACCATCATCACCAATCAAAATTTTTATTATGACTATCATCACTGTCAGTCACTATTATTAACATCATCATCATAACCATCACTTGAATTATGACCATCGCTGTTGTCGGTAAACATCATAACTCATGACCATCACCCCCATCATTGTTATCAGTCATGATAATGATAATATATCATCACTGTTACTGTCAGCATCGTCATTGTGAGTCATCATCATTATAACCTATATAATAACATATATAACATAATCAGAAGATCTTAGTAGTACGTAGTTGTACAGTAGTAGTTATGACTGGACTTGAACTCAACTCAGATTTGAATGGGAGGCAGGCAGTTTTTCTCTTGTCCCGCCCTTTTCTTCAACTTCCTGTTATGTTTTTCTTATTAACCTTTTATCATTTTGCAGTTGTAGACAGATATTTGGCTGTATTTTGTTAATGTTGAAAAACTGCGGCATAATACATTCTAAAGATCAGAGGCTACATGTTTTTCACTTCTTCATAAAGACCTCTCCTGAATGAGAACCCACGCCGTACCGTAACATCACCTAGCAACAGTTAGCCTGCCAGTACGAGCAATTAACTTGTGGTCGAAAGAAGCTTCAAAAGGCACAGAATGTCTTTATCAAAGACCGCTGGATCCTGTGGAGATCCACTGCTGATTAAACAGAAATGTTATTTAAGGTATCTGGAATTAAGCTTTAAGTTGAAGCTTTTTTTGTTTTGTTTTGGGGGTTTTTCTCGATGAGCAATAAGGTCATTTTGTTTTGAACATATTAGAAACACTGCCTGAGCCAATTTGATTGACCACGGTTTGTACATATTATGTTTGAAATCCGAAACAGCCTAATTCTGATTATGCCAAAGCTAACCAGTGACGTAAATAAAAGTACAGTGACATTAACAGTGGGCGCCTTGATGTGCAACTCTGCCCATTATGTTCATAATAATAGCTAATCAATTAAATGCTGTGCTGTGAAATGACCTGAATGCAGTTATTGTATTATGTGAGCTCTATGTGGGAGCTGCTTTCTAACAGTTCTTCTTTTAACAGTCTCTACACAAGGGTAATGAGAGGACTAATTGAAAAATGTTGAACTTAGTACACCGAATCCTGTGGGGCAGCACAAAACGGACATGGCCACTAGTTTTCTTTTTTTCTTCACGCTGTGGTTATTAGTTTTGGTTTTTTATGTGCTTGTTTTGAGTATCTTTCAGGACCAGCATTCCCAAGATCGACTTTGGTTGGGAAATAGTGGGTTTTGGGCTGGATTCTGCTTGTTGTTTGACTCCGCTTAGCGTGACACAGCCGGGAACAGACTTTATTATCGACTGAATTCCCTCTGCTCATTCTCTTTGCACACATATGTTGCTGCCAGCTCAACAAATGTGTTAAGGTGGAGCTTATGTGTCTGAGGACTGGCATTAGTGCAACTCATTTGGTGGCCGACAAGCTCCTGAAACTGTACTAACTCAGTGGGAATTTAGAAACGCTGTCTGTCTCACCCATTAAAATCACCCAGATAAATGCACCTGTGGAGACCCCCCGCTGCACCGTCTGCCAGACACGCTCCATATGTGTCTGCTCTTCTTCTCACTCTCTCTCTTTCACACTTCATGTTTCTGTTTTGTCTTTATATTGCCTCCTCTTCCCTTTTTTCTCCCTTGTCATACTTTCTGCATTTCTTAAAGGGGTCCTGAACTGAGAAACCAAAATTCCCTTGATCTTTTGACATATAAGAGGTCATTGTATTATAAAAACATCCTGTACGTTTCAGAACTCAAATCATTAGTCTAAAAGCAACCTAGTCTCATAAAAATATGTACCTCTGTGCACTTTTTATGCAACACAGTTTTTACATGCCTCTTTATCAAACAGAAATGTCTACTGAATGTTAAATATCCGGGGACTGTTGCTGAAAGCAAAAGGACCAGCTTAAACCAGCATCCAGCTGTTCTTTCAGCAGGAAATATGCCCTACGCCAAATCTAACAACCTAGGCTCATAGGAAATATGTGTCTCTGCATACATTTCTGTGAAACTGAAAAAACGTACCTATACATACGAATCGCTGCAGTTTCCAGTTGTATGATAATATATGACAGAGCATTTTCAGTTCTTCTGATATCTGAAAAAAAGACATGCTCCCGCCGACGGCATAGCCGACCCCAGGCGGTTAACATTCAAAAGCATCAGTTGTCAAATCTCCCAGCATATTAACATTGTTTTGAAATCACATGATAGTCTTAATTAGTAATTTAGCAAATTAGTAATTTATAAATTGAAACTAAATTAGTGTGAAAAGGAATAAAAGATGTCAGAGATTTACTGCCTCTAGTGTACTTATTGGTACATATTTTGTGTTTCGCTAAAAAGTGCACCCAGGTACGTTTATGCCATGACAACAGGTTGTCTAAAAGCAGATTATGTTGTATGCAAAACGACAGCTTGTGGAATAAACACCACCTCAGCAGAAGATGAGCAATGCCTGCTTCTACATTACTGCCTGTTACGACCCGCCCACGATTAGTGTGTGTAGTGTTTACAAGTGAAGCAAATGTGTATGTAGGTCCATTCACAAACCAAATCCTAAAGATGGCTGTGCAGGGCCAAGTTGTGGAAATCAGTGTCCGCGTTGCCTTCTGATCCCAACGCTAGGAAAGTGTGAATGCACTTTATTGTAAATGAAGGTCCAGGCCACATCAGTAAGTCCTTGGTCTTTTGCTTACTCCATTTTGCAGTAACGGCTTTCATTATGTCATCACTATTGCTTTGTCTATTTGTAAAGATCGTTTGATATGTATTAAGTTATTTATGCACTTTTAGCATAGTTCAAAGCAGTGTCTATCTGTGAAGGACCTAGACTGTTAAACATATACAACTATTAGCCAATCATAGCAGTGGGTGTTTACATGCCTATCAAACAAGAGCGTTCTGATAAGAGGGATTATAAAAATAAACAGAAAATAGCTTATTACTTCTAAATTGTAATATATGTTCTTGATAGCATTATGTTGACCTCAGAGAACAGTACAAAATAAAAAAACCATTGTGTTAAACTCAAATCTGCTGCGTGTTAATGTGTGAAAGAGCGATATATAAAAAAAAACCCTAGGTTTCGTGATATGTGGATCCTAAAAACATATGTTGAGCCAAGGTGTAATATGGGCTTATCACACATATAAAGAGTGTTGGATGAAAGGAGGCATGTGCACACCATAAAGCCATCCAAGATGTAAATGAGTTTGTTTCTTCATCAGATCAGGTTGAGAGAAATTAAGCATTACATCACTTGATTACATCATTACATCCTTTGCAGTGAATGGGTGATGTCAGGTGCAAACAGGTGATTAAAAAGTTCTTCAAATGTGTTCTGATGAAAAAAGAATTGTCCTTTAGGTTGAGGACATTCTCAGCTAATTTTAAACTCTTCCATTAAACCCAAGGTTTCTGAAAATCCTTGCCAACCACCAACTGGACATTCTGGAATAATAATAATTGAATAGCATGATTGAAGATGTTATAGAGAACATCCCATGAGACACAGTGTACACTTATTTAGCCCTCGGAAGTGTGGGAAGTCCTTCAAAGGCCAAGTGAGATATAATAAATGCTTGAGGTGTAGGATGAATTCAAGGAGTGAATGAAATGATCCATCTTGCTTAAGAAAGATTCTATGACTCACTCAAACATGACCAAGAAACTTTCCAACAGCTGGCAGGAAATGCACTTACATGCTGCTTGATTGAAGCTCTCCACTCGTTGAATTAGTTGCTCACTTTGACGTTGTAAACATCAGTATATGAAAAGCGTATGGAGAGGCTACTTATCTCACAATGTGCATGCCTACAACTGTGTGTGAAGCAGGTCTCACACTTACATGGCAAAGCTTGTTGATTACCAACCTATTTAAGTTCAACCTCAAAGTGAGACTGAGACTAGCCCGTACACCACAGTAGGCAGTGGCAGAATGCAATATTCTCACTAGAAAACCTCAGCTAATGGGAATGGCATTATTACAGAGATGTGAGAGGCTATGGTTTTCCATGGAGCAACACAATGCTATTGAGAAGCTTGTCTAAGAGAAGTGGCTGGGGAAAGCTGTGCACTTATATGGAGAATTTAGCTGCTACTTTATATAAGGAAAGAACAGGAGACGTTCCAGTCCAAAAAATACAGACATCTCTGTCCTTGTGCGCCAGTCAACAGCTCCAGAATTTCCCAGAGGAGCAGCTAATAGGCAAACAGAGACCATTTTAGAGACATTGACACGAGGTGAATCTAAAAACCAGTTTCATTTCCTTGCATTTTAAACAGACTACCTGCTGGGCTCACCCAGCCTCGGTTGTTTTACGCTCAAATGCAGAAATAAATGAGGAAAAAAGAGGAAAGATGAAAGAACTATTTTTCTTCTCTGACTCCAACGGAGGCATCGATGCAGTGGCTGGTTAAGGGCGGACAATGTTCAGATAATGAAACCTGTGAGGCTTAAAAACACATCTTGTAATAGTTTAGGCCTGTTTTGCTTAAGCAACTGTGGCAGAATTAATGCATGAACTAAAGTCACTGAAAACTTCTCATTAGCCTTTCAAAATTGTGCTTCGAAGCATTTTGCCAAAGCGAAAACTGAGAAATTAGTGAAGAAAAAAGATATCCGGAAAGAAAGATGCACGAATTCAACAGCCTTGAAGATTTTTAATGGTTGTTTGTTCAGTTACTGATAACTGACACTCTATAAACAGTGACCTGAAAGAGGAAGGACAACCCTGATGAAAGCAGGATATGAACTTTCTCCAGCACAGAAGGTTGAAATCGGAAAGTAATCTTGAAGATGCACTGGGCTTGCTGACACTGGATCCAACAAAAAATGTTTCTATATAGACATTACATACTGTAAGCATTATCTGCCAGGCTCTGTTTGCTGAGCTCATTGAGGCTGATCCCAGCTGGATTTTTTAAGCAGATAGATAATATATTCCTTTGGAAATTGATGTGGGGAATGTGGCTATACAGAGTTCTGGCAACGCTCCCAGTAAGGGACGGTGGAGAGATTGATAGGAGCGAAGTGGTGAATGTATTCATATGGTGTTCCTAATGGCCCTGTGATTAAACACACTCTCAGATGTTTCTGGCAAGCACTGGGAGAAAATGGAGAGCTCTCCTTTCCTGTCGCGTTCACTGGGGCTCAAATAGACACATGTGCATGCGCACAAACTGAATTGTCACAGCAGTGTGTGTCAGTGCTCCTTCAGCTTTTTTCTTAATGTAACAGAGGGATTTTTTTCTTTTTGCAGTGTTTGTTTTTTGGTAAAAGATGTCGGTCTGGTGCATGTTTACATGGTTAATATTCATTTTCTTGAGCGTCACATTTTTAGAACATTGTGTCATGTGTTTAGGCCCGCTCTGATCGTCGAGCTTGTTATAGCAGGATTTATTCTGAGCCTATGACACAAGCGCCGTGATGTCAGTGTGGCACTTTTACTAAGAAAAGCCATAGTGTCTTAGTCAGTTTTACTTTAACTAATGAAATACTCATAATCCACAAAACAGTGGAATAGCAACATAGCATACTTCGTGAACTGCACCGTCATGAAACCTGTGGTTTCTTGCTGACAGGCTTGCTGAGGAAAAATACTAAATCTGTGATTCCGCTATTGTCTTTGACACAAAAAAGCTGTACGGTTAAGATTAGCACGGCAGCCATAAATAAACAAAGTATCGCAATCGTTTTAATTGAATAACAGTTTTGGGGGACAGTAGCTATGGGCCATTTAGTTTGGCATGCTTTGCCTTAGGCTGGTTCAACCCCCACAAACTCAGAAACAACAGAGGAGCCGGCAGCCAAAGAATGTGGCTGCCTGACATGTTATCCTCTGGCAGTGTGAGCTCCAGGAGTCCTCTCTTCTCTCCATCTCATCTCATCTGTAATCCAAGCCTTCCAACCAGCCTCTCTGTTTGTGTGTGAGTGTGTACAAATTTAGAAATTGAAGAAAAGAATGCGAGTATATCAGTTCTTTTTCTTTTGTGACTTTCTTTTGTGAAACATAGTGAAAGCTTTTTAACTTTAAACCATTCCAAGTCAATAATCCATAATGCTTCCTCCAGTAAAAAAACAAAAAGCACTTGTTTCTTCTCACTTGAAAATCCACCAACATATTTGCTTATAACTCTTTTGAATGTTTTTCCTTGTAAACAGTGCTTGATCTGTGTATATTTCTCTACTTATTCAGACTAGGTGACTTTTTCACTGCATGGAGAAAGCAATGCTATACATTATGGACTTGCATTTTAACCTGAAGCAATGGTTTGAAGTTAAAATGTACATATTGATAAACATCACCTCAAAATAAGATTTATTTTGTTGTCCTAATAGGAAGTTTTAAAAATACGTGCTACTGCCAGGCAGCAACAAAATCTTCACACTCCTATTTCCCCAGAAGTAGGTTTATAAATGAATAAATGACATAATCTTAGACTGATATTTTGGCTGTAGGCCTGTTCAATATTTCATTCGCTGTCTGCAAAAACATAACTGTAAATATGCCAAAGAGAACAAAGTTTCAATTCATAGGTTGAAAGTTTCAGCACCCTGGACAGTGTCAGTCTTTTTCAGAACTCTGGACAGCAGCTTTTAGAGAGAGAAGTGAAATATATTTTTTGACTGACCTTGCCAGGGATATTTTTTACTGTGAACTGCCACTGCATTTTCTTCTCTGCTAAATCCCCCATGCAGTCTAGCTCCACTCAACGAGCGAAGCTTTTTCCCAGAGTGCATGAGTGCATCTCCAGAGTGCTGGAGAAAATGCTGTTTGCTTACCCTTTAATCAACAGAAGGGAGCAGCTGAGCTCCTACAGAGTTTCAGTATTTATTCTGGGATATTTTAATGACCCAAATTACATTGTGTTAGACCAAACAACATGGCATTGATTAAAAATACATATCATCATATTTTCTATCATTATATTCTAATTTGCTCTGTAGCAGACAGGCTGATAAATAATTATTTACAGGGAACACAGCAGTTGGCATCTTTAAGCCTGACAAGCTTTAAATACCATAATCACAAGACATTCAGCAGATTCTTGGCATAAATACATCAGATCCAATCCACTTTGACCTTTTATTTTAGAGAAAAGGATCAATAAAAGATGCTTTGCATGAAAGAACAGGAAGAGTTTACAGTACAATACTGTATGTATTCCATTTTGTGGCCTCGGGATGATGTTTTTCTTTCTTTAAGATAACCATGTTTAATTTCACCTCTTAGAAACAAATTGTATGTGTATGTGTGTATTAGATTAGATTCAACTTTATTGTCCTTTTGCAGAGTACAAGTACAAAACCAATGCAGTTAGCATCTAACTAGAAGTGCAAATAAGTATATACCGTACATAAATATAAAATGTGTATACATTAAGCTTTATGACAAATAGTACAAGTTATGAGGTGGAAGAGCATGAGCTCAATGCAAATGACTGCTAATACAACATAAGGAGCGAAGGAAGTATAAACAGAAGGTGCATTATACAGTGAGAATAGCATGTTTATATATGGCCAATGATCATAACAGTGCAGATCATTGTGCAAAATAATAAGAACAATAAGTTTAGCATGTGTTTGAGCCAAGTTCTGAACCAAGGGTTTGAAACAATAGATTTATTCTAAAGTGAGCCATGACCTGAAGTCTTTGAGAACCACTGCTACAAAGTAATATCATCAACCTGTTTAAACTGCTTTATAATGTGTGGAGCCATGAGACATACAGATGTGCAAGAAGCCCTGAGAATCTAAACTTGCTCACTTGGTCTTTAGCAGGAAATCCCCATGGAGCAATTTAGGCTAAAGCCTGCGGCACAATAGTAATAGGACAGGACTGTTTTCTCAGAAGCACTGCAGCTAATAGATTGTCCCTCTGTGGATTTAAACCTGCAACCTTTGCATCATCAGTCCAGATCTGTAACCATTAGACTACCTGAAGCACAGATTGCAATGCTTGTGATGCATATGCACATCAAATACATTTAAATGCATATATGTTGTTTTATGTCTTTGCATTTTGAGTAACAGGATTAGAGTTTGATGAACACGGTTTTTATACTCTTGTTAGCTCAGACTATGCACCAGTATATCAGATGACTTTCCATAGACATTTTTGATGATTATTGGTGGGTTACAATGGAGTCTGAGAAGGCTAATTTTCCTTTGAGGACTCATTAGTGCGTGGGGAATGTGGGTGGCATAAGGCAGCCTGCAGTCTCTGAATGGCTTATTAACTGTACTCTGACTCTTATGTGGAAAAGAGAGCCTATCCTCTATATACACCATCATTCTGCTCCTCTACCTCATAGCTTCATTTGCTTTGCTGCCTACTAGAAAGCATTTCTGAAAACACCAGGGGTGCAAAAAGAGGATGTGCAACATATGCAACTCCACATGAGACAGGGTGCCAAAGTCATAGATGTTTTTTTTTTTTTTTTTTTTAAAGTAACCTAAAAATATCTCAAGGTACAATTTTACATTTGCACAGTTTGGTGAACACTTTTATACAAGTTAAGTTACTGTGCCTTTAAGGTTTACCTTTTTCTGGTTTGGGTGTTCACTAGGACTCAAACCCATGACCTTAACATTGCAAACACTATGCTAGGTTGGTAAAATAATATTTTTTTAATCAATATCAACAGAACATTTTATTTTTGGTCCAATGCGTGGAGTCATGAGGATTACTTGTGGATTATTGTGATGTTTTTATCAGTTGTTTGGACTTTCATTCTGACGGCACCCATTCACTTTTTTACAGTACATATTGGATGGCCTGCAAATTTTCTTTTTTTGGGTGAACTATTTGTTGAACTAAGCATTTTATATTATATAGAGCAGGGGTGTCAAACTCATTTTAGGTTGGGGGCCGGATCGGAGAAAATATCCCCTTGTGCGGGCCGAATTATTTTTTG
>JAUCMS010000034.1:17979328-18016544 GCA_032357445.1 Enteromius radiatus
ATTGGAATCGTGTGATTGGTGGCTGGGTGCTCTCTGTGGCTGCGGATCTGGGTTCAGGTGAAAGTGACGGTGTGACAATAGTCCACAGGAACCCCTTTTTTACAGCACTTTTTTATATTTCAGAGCTTGACAGCCTCAATCCTCATTCACTTTCATTACATGGAAAAGAGTAGGTAGGACATTCACCTTTAAACTCAACATTTTTGTGTTCAACGGAAGATAGAAAGTCATATGATCTGGAAAGACGTGGAGGTGAGTAAAAGATGACAGAATTTTCATTTTCAGGTGAACTACCACTTTAATCTTCAGGGCCTTTTGAAAAATTCCTTTTCCAATGCTCTCATGTGTGGTGAGATATACGTGCAATATCCTGTGAGCTGTCTGGTTTCACCACCCATCACCTACAGACCTTAAAAGCTTCACTCAGCTTTCCCAAACGCATTTAAGTACAACCAACCATGAACAAGGTGTCAAACTGTGTATGAATTCAATATGAAATCCCACCTACCATGCATTAGTTCTATATGAATAGTTTACATGGAACTGGTGACACTCTCTAATAATACAGTTTAACTTCTGTACTTGGAAAAAGTACCAGGCATATAGGAACGGCCATGAGCAAATTGACCAACCTAATAATTTCAAAGAATATATTGTTGATGCCTACGAATGAATGTAGCTATTCATAAGAGTTGCTTTAAAGCCAATGAACAATTTAACAGCATGCTAACTTTTAGATGAACCTGTGGGATTCATGTACATTTATGAGTGCATTTAGCATTTGCGATAAAATATAAAACATTCACATTGTTGGTTCTGTTTCATGTTCTGTATGGATTTGGCTTCAGGTGATCTGTCACACTGCAGTGAGCATTTATTTTTTTTGGCTAGTAGTTAAAGCAGACTTCTGAGACCAAGTTGGATATTTGATTCAAAATCTTATAAACCTGAAATTATTTAGGTGCACCAAGAAAGAAAGATGATGTTATATGAAGAAATATTTAAGATTCTATATTATTTTTTATTGCAAATCACATGATCACATTGTGGATGTTTCCCTGTATTCTCCCCTTGTAACTAAAGCGATGTCATGCTACTTTTTTGTCAAAACATTTCAACTTTATTCTCAAAATATTTTAACTTTATTGTCGTAGCATTTTGATTTTATTCATGAAATATATAGACTTTAATATCATAATTTTTGATTAACATTTTTTTAAGTGGCAATAAAACGCTGTTGTAATAATAGATATGCCTGTGATTTTAAATATTGTAGTCTCTAGAAATATTATTGACGACCATGTTATCATGTCGCTATCAAGACATCCAGTTGTGCAAAAATACCCCAACATTAGCATTTGCTTGCAGTTAACTTTTTTTTGGATATCATCACACATGTTTTCATATTTTGTAACTAGGCAAACAAAGTCAGATCAGATTTGAGAGCCCATGCCTTAACACATTAAAGATGAATGAATCGTGTTTAAGCTTTTTGGCTTCATCACTACATATGTTTTTTTTATACAGTATAGCCATACATGGTGTTCTCAGACTTTTGGTTACTAAGATACATGTTCAAATAGTCTGCATAATGCTTTCATTAATTTAATCAGCCAATCCCAGTCAACCAATGCGAGTAACATACACATATGCTGTGTGTACACTGCTAACGCTTCAAAACACTTTGTGATATCAGTTTTTAATTGCAGAGATATTTCTTATCCTGTTGCTCAAAATCAATTTGTGCAATCATGCATTCCAGAATGAGTTCAGTTTCCTGTAAACTGTAAGTCTCAAGTGAGTGAAGCAGTACTTGCAGAAGGGAAGTTCTTCTAAGGCTCACGTCTGTTGTGCGTGTATTTGTCTCATAGTCTGCATTCTGTGTGCTTCCATGCGGTTCTGTGGAGCAAAGCTGAAAGGACACATACATCCAAGCATAGAATATATATGACAGGAGAAAAGGGGGGAGATTAGCAGTAAATGATATTTTCATGGGCAGCCATAATTCAGCCTGCATTTGCAGACATTTGAATAAACACCATAAATTCAAGCAGCAGCGGCTCTTTTCTGGCGGTAATAAAAGGTAAAATGAATTACGGGGAGGTTTTAATGCGTGGCGAGTCTGATGTGGAGTGATCGGCATCTGCCGGGGCACGAGGAGCGAGGAGAACTGGATTGGAGGGGGAGGGTGTTGAATCGCTCATGGGGCCTAGAACTCCATTTCACTTGTAGATTTCCCTCGTCTTTTCATTTCGCCATTCCTCACCATCCTGCCTGACACGGGTGGCAATAACAAAGGGTTGACAGGTGAGACTACACCTATACTGACCTCCGCCACAGGAAGGGAGAGAGGTTCATGTTTGACAGGGGCCACGGACCCCAACAACAACAACAAGTACGAGAAAGACAGAGATGGATTGACTGTCACTGTTGGCTTGTTTTTGCTTTTGTTTGATTGTATGGTTAGGAGGTATGGTGTTTATATACAGTAGCTCAGTATGTTTATTTATATGTATACTGTATATCATATAGTTTATCTTTCAATTTGTGTTTGTCAGTTTACAATTCATAGTTTTCAGTCACACATGAATGGCTCGAAGACCTAGAGGGCAAAATATACATAGAATTGCAAATATTTAGATCACCTTGCAAAATAATAAAACAAAGTTATGTGGTATGTATTATTACATTTTAAAATAACACAGTTTTCTATTAAAATGTTTTTTTGAGAAGTTTGAGTTTTTTTTCTGTTTCAAAATTAAAATGATATACATTATATATATATATATAAAATATTCCTGTCTTTAGAAGTAGTTTTATTATGCTGATTCCACGCTCAAAAATCATATTGTTCTTCATCATCTTCGTTGTTGTCTTTTTTGTCACCCTTTTCATTTTTGGCTTTGTTGTCTTCATTCTCATCATCTTCTTCTCCTTCTCCTTTTCTTCTTCTCTTCCTCCTGTTATATCTTCTCTTTCTGCTTCTCCCTCTCCTTTTTAATCGCTTCCACCCCTTTCTTTTACTTCTCCTCCTCCTTTTCCTCTTCCTCCTCCTTCTACTTGGCTTGTTGTCCATCATCATCATCATCATCATCTTCATTTCCTACTCTTCCTCATTGTAGTAAAAATGCAAAAATTAGTTCTGTTTAATATTTTTGTGGGAACCATGATGAATATATGTATGCAGTAGTTGTTTGGTGTTGTCATTTCTTTGTAAATTCCCAGCAAAAAATGGTCATACTGTCCATTCCTAAAATTTAGTTATAATGCAGGAGCTGGTATTAGTTTGCAAAGGCAATTGGATCAGTAAATTTTCCAGTTTTCAGTTTTCTCATCCCATCGCTCCATGTTTACCTTTGTGTGTTTGATGTATTTGCTCATGTGGGAGTCACTTTATAGGTGCGTATATACTCTGGCAACCCAGTGTCTGGCACATTGCTTTGTTAACAAAAAGAAATAGATTTTGTTATTAAATCATTGATTTAAAACATTGGATGACAGTTGAGCCAATAGATTACAGTTATTTTTTCAGAATACTCTGTTGGCATGATTTGAATTTGCTTTATAGTCGAATGATGAAAGTCATCTAGGGTCATTTTGAAATTCCTGGTGTATTTATTTATTCACTTTATATTTATGTGGTTTTTGAGAGCCATGACAAAGAGTCGCAGAGAAATAGGAGCGATCAGAACAGCGATTCCCTGTCTTTTAGCCTGGGTGTTTAAAGGCCTGCTTCAGCTCAGACTGTAGACTTGATTTGTTCTGTTCAGAGAGTGTGTGGAGTCGGGGGCCGCAGGCACCTCCATTCCACTCTGATTTCATTTTGACTTACTTGTAAATGAAAAAGCTGTTGTCCCATCTGCAGAGGTGAAGGGCCAGGGCACTTGGGTGATTTGCAACATCGCCATGCCTTTTCCTAGCCTGCTTTGTTATTTCACGTTATAAAATCCACTGCAGGTGAATTGTAGTGAAGTGTGTTTGTAGGCTTTGAATGTTATTACTCAATTGATCCTTTCAAAATGCTTCAGCTGATAAATCAAATGTCATGGTTTGTATCTGGTTTTGAATGGCGCTCTTTTATGGAATGATTCACCTTTTAAATTGTGAATTTCAATCCAACAAGGTATCAATATAATGCAAATTTTGACTCTGAGGCAAAGAATGTCCTGCTATAGTAATGTTTTTGCGGCCAGCAATAAGCACAGGGTCTGAAATGCTTTATATATATACTGTATATATTTGCTGAAATGTTTCATTTATAATGACTCTGCATTTATAATTTGAACACTGATGTGTCCCGATCTGTCCCTTTTAAATCTGAAGGACTGACCATTGCACTAAAACAATAGCTTTACAGTGAATCAAATACTTCTGAAGTTCTCTTAATATACAAGTTTAGATTACATTAAAAAAAGAACTAAATTTGGAAGTATTTCAAACCTGACCTTTTTGCAACAAACAACTGAAAACAAGTAATAAGACAGAGATATATTGGCTTCAAATTCGTCTGAGTCATATAAAAATAGCTGCAACTCAAGTATGACAAAGCACCTGTCAGTTTAATGTTTGCCAAGTTTAATCAAAATGAGATTTCATGAGCATAACTGCATTACATTATATGATAATAGATAGGAGCATCAAACACAATTACCAGTGTCAGTACTCTTACATCGCTTAAGATCTTGTTTGGGACAGCATAATACCATGCTTGTAGGCCTACTATTTTTGCAGCAAGTATGCTGTGCAATCACATTTTCACATACAGAGCATATTGTGCTGTGAACTATATGCTATATATACCACAATGCTCTTGGTCTGACTAGTTTCAGGGTGATAAATGAGCAATAATCGATATTGTGATTTCATTTCATTTATTTGTAAAAATAGTAGGCATTATAATATACAATAATCAGAATGGTAATATTCCTTTACAAACATACACCTGGATCAGCTTCTTCGGTTTTAACACCCGTAATCGTATCATATCCAAACAATCCAAAACAATTCACAGCTTCCTTCTCACAGGATATGGTTGCGAGGAGTATCCAAACACCTGCTCCTGGTTGTTTCATCACTTTCTTCTTGAATACATTGACTGAACAGTTGATTCTCAGTGTTATTGTCCTCGTGTCTTTGTTAAACTGGGGGCTTTAAAAAAGATGGATTTCATCTGTTTACGTGACCATACGAGCCATTTTCCCAGGACACGTCCTGGCCAGGATTTCTATGTTGCTTAGATTCAAAGTATTTCCAGTGTCTTTGAAAAACAAGGAACCAATGTCATACATTGATTAGTCTGCACAGGCAAACGAAGCCAATACCTAGATATTTTAGGCAATATAAAAATACTGGCCAAAAATGGCACATATGTTCACCCTAGTTTACCAGAAAGTGGAAAACAGTAAACGACTGAGCTCTAACTCTTAAATTAGCGCTGGAAATTTGTCATAAACGCTTAACCCTTATCTCTCCCTCTTTACTAATTATAGCATGAAATAAACATGAATGAACATCGGACGTATCTTGTTTTAACCACGGAAAGACTGATTGGTCAGATCGGCTGTTAATCTCACAAAAGTATGTACCTCTGTTTGTCTTACTGCACGTTTTGCTGCAGTTTCAAAGAGAAATGTCCACTGAGTGTCGCTAAAACACAGGTTCGATTTTATTACGTTGATATGGGTACATATTGCTGGGTTTTTAATCTCATTGTTGTCGGTACATCTTGCTTACAAATCCGGGGACTATTGCTAAAGGTTAAAGCTCTATCATGTTGGACACCAAATCCAACCCTAAGCATACCTGGTGGTGTTAACAAAGGCATTTGTTGATGCAGCCATACCATTTCAACTACCTTTTATGCAGATTTGAACTGTTTTGTTACATGGTAGTTACATGGGATTCAAACTCCTCGCCTCTTCGAATAATTCTCCCCTAAAATTCTGTCGTTATTTATTCACCCTCGAGTTGTTCCGAACCTGTATGAATTCCTTTGTTCTGCTGAACACAAAGGAAGACATTTAAAAAATGTTTGTAACCAAGCTGTTTTGGGTCATCATTGACTTCCATAGTTTTACTGCATCTAGTGTTCATTTCTCTTGGAAACCGCAGTGATATGTTGGTATTTTGTTTCTCACTAAAAGTGCGCTCAGGTACATTTATGCCACAAGGCCAGGTAGAACATAGTGGTGTTTTCTACCACTAAAAATTTGTAAAATAAAAAAATGAATAAATAAAAATAAAACACTGAGACTGTGCTTTAAAGTGCCCCTATTATGCCAGTTGCTAATATTGTTTTATGAGTCTCTCAAAACAGGTTTACATGTATGCGAGGTAAAAAAACACTTTAGTGGGCACTGATCCATCTTTTAAGACCAAGTGCTTGGTGAGTATCGCGTTGTACTCCAAGATTGGAAAAGCAGTAAAATGCCGCAAACACAACAAGAGATTGGACTTGCTGAGCTGTTGTTGAAAAAATGAATGTTAACAGGTCATTGTTTGTAGATTCATCTTTAGAAGGGCATATAAAACAAATTTACTCTTGCAGAGCAGGATACAGCGTCTTCTTGACATGATGTAATCCACGTGGAAATTGTACTATTTGTGGGCGGGCAAGTTGTTCGGGACGTAGAACGTAGGTGGACATTATGCAAATATGTTACTTAGTGACGTGGATCCGACTCTTTTTTTTGATAGACAATAACTTTATTTATTGTGTCATTATCACTGTCGACGTCACGACTTTGCAGATAGTTTATGTTCACATACAGCTACACGACACACTGCATGAAAGATCATATTTGAAATGGAATAAAAGGTGCACTTTAATTTAATTCATATATTTGGATGATTATCTCCATGCTGTCATGGAGAAACTGGACCAGAAGTCATTTAGTAAATCTGCTTTGACCACTGCTAAGTGCTGCAGTGCTGCTGTTTGACACTTTTGCAGTGTAATGAGCGCAAGGATTGGCATACAGGTCATTTCATAGAAAATTCATGTACAAACTTTTTTATTATTATTGATTTTGACAGCACCAAAACATCCATAACTACAGCAAAGTAAACATGGTGTTATTAATGCTAGCAAATGGCTAATATTATTAAGATTTTGGGAAAGAGTTCTGTTGTGGACATTTGATTGTCACTGAATTCTTGCCTGTATAGGGTTTAGAAAACCATATTAAGCTGCAATGTGTACGTGTCGTTGCCCATATGTACAAAATTACATCATCGTCATCTGAATGCATGATGTTCCATGCAGATATTCTTTTACAGACGTCACAGAGAGAAACAATTAGACCGAATAGTGGTTCTGAGTGCAAGCTAGAAGTACAGAGCATAATTCATCCCTAATTAGCATGTTCTCTTGTCTTTAATTTAAAAAAAAAAAAAAGTAAGAAGTTGAGTTAATTCAGTGAATTTGTTCTGAATTTATTTTGGTCTCTCATGCTCATTAGCTCTAACAGGGATAAACTGATTAAAGCAGATTCAGAGCTGGATAATTCTCAGCTGGAGGACTCTTTCACAGAGTTGAAATTGTTCATTGAGCCACTTATTCTCTCTAAATCGGCATTTGCATGCAGTCTCAGAGCCGAATCTGTGGAATGATGCTATAAATTCATTCAGTGAAAGACTGTACTGACTCAGAAATGGATTAGTCACAGTTTGACTGACTAATAAGGCAAAATGGTTGGTATCATCTGCCCAGCGGTTCAGTGATATAGAGACTGTTGTGCGAGACCTTAGCGCTCATCCGTCACCAAATAATTTTTCAATTCCAAATCCTTAAATAGTTGAATTAGAGCAATGGTGAACGAATCAACACGTACAATAAATTATTGTCAAAGGCATCAAAAGAGATAATTTTAAGCACATTTAATTTCCAAATCTAATATGCTTGAGTGTTTAAGCCAAGGTACAGGTAAATAATTATAATTATAAAATGTAAATTAAATTATATTTCACATTTTATTAACTAATAATATATTAATGAATTATTATAGTAATATATTCATACATTACACTAATATATTTATTAACTAATAATATGATATAATGTAAAATAATGTTATTTGTTATTATTGTTGTTGTTATTGTAGTAGTAGAAGTAGTATGTCAGGATGGAGCTCCAGACCACCGCCTCTAGAGGGCGTAAGGGAGTGTAAGTACCTCAGGGAAAAAAACTTTTTATAAACTGTTTATTGTGATTAAATGACACTCGTTTAACACAATCTAAATAAACGGATGACTTATTGAAAGTTTAAATTGTCGCGCTGTTGTGACGACGCATGACACATGACAACATCAATATGGCGGATGTAGAACATCTGAATTCCATTCATACTATATAGAACGTACTTTTTAACGGTCGGGTAGTACGTTCAATTTCAAATGTAGTACCTACTTAAGCAGTATGCGCTTTCAGACGCAGCACTCAAAATCCCATCATGCATTGCATACCCACACACGTTCCTTCCCGTGTTTGTTTTTCTGTTTTCGACCTCGGACTGTTTATTCTTGGACTCTGTTAGTTTGCTAGTTGCCCCGATCTATGCCTGTGTACCCCGACCATGATTCTGAATTGCCTCTGCAGTTTCTGTTTGCCTGGTCTCTTGACCCTGCCTGTTTTCTGAATAAAGACCTGCATATGGATCCGAACGCTCAAGCCGCAATCATTACATAGTAAAAGTATAGTAGTATATTTTACATTTTATTAACTATATTATATATAAATGAATATATATTTAATCTTTTATTATTATTGCTATTGTTTGCCATTTATAAATTACACTTTTTTATTATCATATTTTAAATGGAGTAAAATGCTTTTTACATCCAGATGATGAAATTATGCCATCTTTCAGTCAATGAGTAAAACACTGACCCATGGTTTAATGGTACTTCACACAAGTGGCTATATTTAGAATCAATTTAATGTAGACTTTGAACATTTCCATACAAATGCTGTCACTGGGCGGCACTATATTCATTGACAGTCATGTAGAGGTGGTCTTTGTTGAGCTTTCAATGATGGAAACTCATCAGTAAATATAGAAAATGAGTCTCTTGAGTGGCGGCTCAATCGGGTGAATGTTGAAACAGGTGATTTGAAGAGACGATCAACAGAAAATAATTATACACGAGGTTATCTGTCATTTGGGACCTTGATTGTGTTATGTACGTGGTTCACCCATGGGTATGAAGCATCCAAAATGAAGAGGAATAATAGTGCTAGGATAAATAATGGAGTGCATGTTTGTTGGAGGTCGTTGTGTTCTTTCAGGATTTGGACAAAAGAATCTAGATCAATTGTATTCTATTATAGAGATTCAAGCAACCGTTGAGATAGCAGTGGCTCTTCGTGATTCTGCTGTGTCCTTCACCATCTGCAACAACTGAACATTTCTGAACTGACCTTTTTTGAGAAAACACTTATTTTGGAAAAACACACAATAAGCAGCAACAAATGAACTCTTGGTTTTAATTTGGCACTCCATGTTTTGCTATAATTTCACCGCTCTTGAGAGATCTGCTATTCTCTGAATCAGCTGGATTCACTCCACTCAACCTTGGTATATTTTAGTGTTTTTTTTTTTTGCAAGGATGGACCAGAATGCTGTGCGCTGGCACAGTACAAACCACTGTCTGCTGTATATTTCAGATATATTGATTTCCGTTGTATTTCTAAAACAAGCTATTTTTACAAAATATTACATTTTGCATCAAGTGGTTGAGGAATGTGTAATGCAATATGATCATAGATACCTAAAGCTTCTATTATTAATAAACTAGGTATTGGATATTTTACTGAATTCGTTAATTTAACGTATACTGTAATGTACTGACTTTAGGCACAATTTGTTTTAACTGCATTAAAGGTGAAAATCAGTGTGTTTAAGTGCTATAATCTGGTCCGCGGTGCATCTATTAAGACAGAAAATATGAAAAAGGGCAACCGAGTAAATTTTGTTGGTAAGACTTTCTCTGCAAGCTTGTGAATAAACAAGCTGCTTAGATTTCGCTCCCCCTTGACATAGCAAGGCGTTCTTTTTATAATATTACCATCCCTTCATCTGTAAGTTTTTGTAACTTGTGTGTTAAAACTTATGTGTATCAGAAGTTTAAAATGATTGGAATCACTTTTTAGGTTTTTTTTTCTTCTAAATAATACAAACCTTGACAGCCAATCAGAATCCATTCTGTTTTAAATCACTCGCACATTTGAAGGGGTCATGAAATTTCATGTTTCTTGAGGTGTTTATTTGTTCCTAGTATATATACATGTCATATTTTGAGTGTTAATTTATCCCTCTGAATTTAATGCTTTGATGGAAGGGATGTGTCTGTGTGAGATTTTAATGCAAATACCCACTACTATGACTGGCTAACATCTTTGCATATGAAATCAACATTTTATGTACAAGTTATGCAACTCTCTTGAAAAGTTTTTACTATAGAAGTCAAGTCGCCAAGATTTTTATTGTAGAGTAACCTTGTATACGTGTAGATATTATGAATGTTTTGATTGCCCATTTCATGTCTCCTTGCACTTACATCAAATGTTATTGGGTATTATTGTGAATGCTAATATAGTTACTGTATGGTTATTGTTTTTGGTGTCAATATCTTATTTAGTTTGTATAAATGTGTGAGTGTTTGTAACCACACAGTGTTTCCCTTAATTCAGCATTTAAGCTGTTGCATTACCTGAAAAATGGCTTTTAATGGCTGCAGTCGACGAGGAAAAAAATCAACAAAGCTAGTGCATCTTTAATGAAAGTCGCTTCAATCCCGGCAAGCATTTACTTTCAGCGGTACGGGTTGAGAAAATGAACTTTGACTTGATTGTGCCCTGTTGCTTTTTCTTTTTTCCTGATGAAACGATGCAGCCTGCATCCCCACTGAGAGCCTATTGAAAAGCTCAGAGTGGAAAAAATTACTTTTCCATTTCTGTTTTCTATGTTTATGGCTGTTTGCTTTTGTAATACGTGTCTTTAATGTCTGTGCGTGCATCGAGGGGTTTATCCAGAAGTTCATGTGTTTAATAAAGTAAAGATGATGTGTTTGCTATGGGCACAGAGGGCAAATCAGTTGAGCAGACATTTAATTGACACAGGGCAGAGTAATTTATTCAGACTAATAAGAATGCTTTATAGTTATCAGACTAATTTATTCTTGGCTATAACAGTAGTTTATGGAAATCGGGGCATGTTCTGGAGCTTACTGTCCATGTGGCCACCTGCTCCGGCTGATGAATTGGTGACTGTAAATTGTGTCAGTAAGGAGTTTGTGAAATTGATTGGAATTTATTGTTATATGAGCTTTAGACTTGTTAGATATCGCAATTTCACATGGTGCAGGAGTATTTTTAGTTTGACAAGCTTTAGAGATCCCGTCATACAAGACAACCCTTCTCTCTACGTTTTAGAAGCTCACATCAGGAGGTAGACAACCTCAAATGGATTGCAAATAGCATACTTATAAAGCCTCTGCTGCCATGTGACTCGATGCTCTCTGTTTTTTGTAAAAGCTGAACCATTTAGCAGATATGCTAATCATATTTTTATTAATATAATGGTCCTCAATAGGTTTTGCTTCAGGACTTTTAAGGATTTTAATTTGGGCAATGAGTCACAGCATCAAAATAATTTATCACACAAGACATTGAGTATTTTACTCCAACTCTATGGAAAAGGGCAGTGTGAACATACCGCTGAGCTTCTCCTTTTATGCTCTACAGAAGAAATGAAGTCATACAGGTTTGAAGGTGAGTAAATAGCACCTTTCTTTTCACCTCTTGACAGCCTTGACTTTTTCTTTTTATAAGGATACCTAAAATAAATGCATATAAAAGCACAGGGGAAATTGTAGCGCAATTTAGAGAGAAATGCTTGTTTGCAAGAGAATGGAGAGACGTAATAAAGAGAGTACAGGCTGTAATAAAGCATCGAATGGAGGGACCATTAATCTGCTCCAGCAGTGCTGGCACATGGGAGCTTTCTCTGGCCCGGCTCCGATTCTGGCAGTGCATCACCTGCTCACTCCCAAGGACAAAAGCTTCTCGCCCAGCCAGGGAGAGGGAGTAGTGCTCCACTGGACACCATCCTGTACCTGCTGAGAAGGGGGCTTTTGCCTCACCTAGTGTCCATTGTTTGTAATTACATCCTCAGGAGGACCATACATCCAGATCGTGAGGACAGTGTGCAAATGAGCATGTGGATTCAGTCCAGCTGGCTTATATTAATTTTGTTGGGCAGTGAGAGGTAGAAGGTCCTACCGAAAACATGAACGTGGGCTGGGATGTGTTTAAAACAAAAACAAAAGCAAACAAACACATTGCGTTGTGCTGCAGTGTGCCCTTGTTGTCGTTACGGCAAATTTATTTAATCAGTCTAAATAATCAGGCAACATTCAGACAGACATTTTCATTTACTTGTTTGGTTAAGGTTCAGCTCTCTGGAGACCTGGGGGGTGTTCCTTCACCTGGACATTGATTTCATTATCTATTTCTCAATGACAATGAGCAGAAAGGATGGGAAACCATTATGAAGGTAAATCAAATTGATTCACCTGTTGTTTTAAATTAATATGAAGAAAGAGATCATAGACTTGTTAACTGAGAATGTTAATCATTATTGTAATGCATTGATAGCAGACTTTGTTTTTTGTTTGGTTCGCATTTGGCCTTGGTTTTCCAAAAAGAAACAATGTTAAGAATAAATTCATAGCATTTCATACATGGCTTTGACCTTATAACAAAGCCATAAAACCTTGTCTGGCTCTCAGAAGGCAATATAGCTTTAGATTATGAAGCTACTGTATATGATGCAGATTTCTTTGAGGTGAGTACTAACCTGACTTATTTTTTTCATCACTTTATAGACTTGTAAACACTTCCTTTACTCCTTTCAGTTTTGTTTGATTTCTGGTTTTATTATTTGACATTATGCATCTCTGCCTCTTTGCCATTTTCATGATTGCTGTTGCATTTGCCCTCCGCACTAACACTCTGCTCTCTTTTCTCTTTTCAGAGAGGGGAGGAGTGGATTGTTTCCCATAAAGAATATTTTCCAGCACTCTAACTCCCATTCAATACCAGGAGACATTTTCATCCCTCCCTTTTCAAGACAAGATAACAAGACGTCAAGATAACAGGATGTCAAGATAATCCCCAAAAATGAAAAAGCTCAATTTGTGCCCTTTTTTTCTACAGCCATTGCTCAACTTAACCTTTGCAAATATATATATATATTGTTGTTATAATTTTCTATGCAAATGCTGCAAATGCCTCTTGAGTTTGTCTGAAGGCATATTTCAGTCTGACTTGTTGATTTGTTGAGAAACTTTCAAGCAAATCTCTTTTTTTCATTTTGAACTTCTAGTAGAGGTAGCATCTCAGGTGTGGAATATTGAATCAGGAGACTTATTCCTTGAGCATTCACTCCCGAAGTGGAGATAGGTTATCTAAAAACGTTTTGCTCTTGTCTTGACATTTTAATCGTTCTCATGTGGTTACGTTTTGTAGTTCTTCATTTTTCACTTAAAATTGCAGCTAGCTCTCTCTCTACATCGCCACCTCGACAATCCAAGATACTGGAACGTTTTTTTTCTTCCCCCTTTTTAACATATTGCGTTTTAGACAAATCCACAGCAGCCGTAATGCTATTCCCAGCCCCGGATCCTTTGATAAAGAGATATAGCGCAACAATCCCGCAATTGTCTTGAGAAAGCAATTCCTCAGGACGTCACAACAATTCCTAGCCTCATTTTTCACAACTGGACAGAAAAAGGGAGAGAGATGGAATCCGAGGGGGGGCTGAGAGATGATGGCTCCTGAGGTGATGGTATACACATCACAACCCCACCCCTTTATCTACTCTAAACAGATATATGCACAAATCTATGCTTTTGTACGTGGCTGCAGATAGTTGTGGGTAGAATATGAATGGATAAAAAAAGAGTCTTTCATTATCTTTGGTCTTGATTCATCTTCTTCCTTCGAAATGGGGAAAGTTACAGTCAGCCAAACTTTTAACAGAAACTCTGGTTGGATATGAAGATGACAGGAAGAGCCAAATGGTAACCTTTCAGCCTAAAAAGGGAAACATTTGGTATTTTCTGATCTATCACGTTCTCTTGATCTCTTTCTGTTTCGTTAGCTTTGTTTTTTTTACACGCCTTTAAAGAGTTAAAGGTGTCTGGATATTGTTGGAGATGTCCATGATCTACAGTTCAATGTTTGACTGCGAGCATATGGCCTTTGCTGTCTTTCATAACAGGAAGTGTCACATTCCCTTGACGTGCATCTACGAAATGTTGATTTAACAGGGGCGATAGTGTGCTCAAAGTGCACGGCTGTATTCCCATACCAAATATAACTGTGTCTTTCTTTTTGAACGTTTTGGCCCAAAACTCCCGTGACTGTTGGTCAAAGGATATTTGTTTGTGCTCATTGTGGAATTCTTGGGTCATTGTGATGGATCTTTGGACACTTCTAGTTGTACTGTCTGTCATCACTCTCAATAGCCTGTGTCATGTTACAGGGTACATGGGGGAAATAAAAAATGATGTGTTGAGAGTCAAGCAAATATAAATCTACAAACAAATATAAAGCACTAAAGATATATTGCATATATTTATATACTGCAAGTAAAGAAGCATTTGAATTTGAGCTATTTGCTGGGTGTCCCTGATTTATTTATGTACTTATTTTTTTGTAATTTGTACCAAACTGTTAATTCTTTCAGCTACTTGTTATGTTCAAATGAGATTTTTCTCAAAATTCTGGAACATTCCTGGGACACAAATGCTCAGCTCACTTGATAACCAGAGGACATTTTTAGACTGTGTTAGACTTACTGAGATTTCAATAGACATTCTGTCTTTTCTGAACTCATTAGAAACTTTTTGGCACTGAATGTCTAGACTAGAATACAGTACAGTATTTCATGGTCCATGGTAAAAGTGAAAATGGGGAGGAGAGAAAAAAAATGTTTGTTAAAAGTTTTTGCAGATTTTGGGTAGAGAGAGTTTTGCTGAGAATGACAAAATCCGAGAGAGAATCTGTGGTTAGTGTTATGTTGTTGTCAGTCAAGTTAATAAATCTGTGTGCTGTAGTTTTGACAGGACAAATCCTGACACACAGATGACAGGTTAACCCTCATAAAAAACACTAGCTTCACTCTAGGTGCGGTTCTGAAAGTTTAGCGAACTTGTTAAAAAGAAAATGACCTTCTCTGTCCAGCATATAGTCAACTCTAAATAGTCAACCTATAATATTTTGCTATTTAAACTGTGGAACAAAAGGTATTTTGAATTACACTTTCTTTTTAAAATCGTGAAACTTAGAAGATTCTACTCACCTAAAAATCTGTCAGGAGTGCTTTTTCTCCACACACAGTTTAACCTTCATGGTTCTAACAAACCTGAAATTCAATGTCCTCTCTAAATAGCCAGCATACAGTATAAGATGTTTTGCTATTATTTGAACTACAGAATCTGTGTGAATTAGACTTCTCAGAATTTGAAGTTTTTTTGATTAAAATCATGGTCATGAATCGTTGACGCTTTAGATGGATACAAACAGATTGTTTTATCAGGACAGGTTTAGAACTCAAAACAGAAATAGATGTTTCATGCACTTGTTGGCCAAGAATTCACCACAAAAAAAAAGTGTGCTTTTTAAAATTTGTCTATAGGTTCTGAAACTAATTCGATTGACTCCTTTTTAATTTTTAGATACCCCAGCTAGGCATGGTTATATGCTAAATTGTATTTTATGGTTTGCCTATAGGATTTTTAACTCCCATTCATTTTAATGGCACAACCCACCAACTGAGAGTTACTGATCTATAGCACACTCTATAAAGTTTTGATTAATTACAAATCATAAATCTTGCCTAAGCATGCTGCTTTTCTCTTTCTCTAAAAAAAAAAAAAAAAAAATTAAACATGACACCTTAAAAACACAGAAAGCCTTCTGAAACTATGCATGTCTGATTATTCTATAATACTGTTTCCATTAAGAAGGTAAATGTGCAATATACCACTCTATTAATCTCCTTATTCTTCATTTGTCTTTACAAACTGAAAGTCTGAAACCCGAGGGGGGTGAAGGAATGCAATGCAAAGACGCAGAGACTACTTGAGCATCAATGCGAGCATGTCAGGTTCATGCGAGCATCAAAAAAAGAAGAAACACCCCCCTCTATAAATCTATTGGTGGTGGACTCCAATGCTCTGCTCACGAGGCTGCAGTTCTATTTGGGAAGTTGGCAGCTCGAGGCAGAGGGGCTTTACTCTCGCGACTCTGGAATTATGAACAGCGCTGGTCTGACCAGCATCTTGTTTTGAACATTATTCCCACTGATCTGAGACCATGGAGTTCGGAACCCGCATTTTCATCGCATTCCTCGTTTCCCAGGTAGGCGCGAGATTTTACATTCCGTTATGTTCAGGAATATCGATTTATTTTGCATTAAGTGTCGGGAAAAATTTGTGAAATTAATTTGTGAGCGCATTGCACGTTTTCACAACTCGTTAAGCAGAAAGAGTTGCACTGAGATGATACTTAAAGCTGAATGCCACGACAAGCAGAATAGTAATCAGTGTAATGTAACATGCTATTTCTATTTATTTCTTTATTTATCACAGTAGCGATATTTCCAGTCAAGTGCGTTAAACGTATAACGTTTACTCCAGTCCATTCGTGTGATTCAGTCTAGTGCACTGGGGTTCAGGTGGGTGCAAATCACGAGCAAACTCGGTCTAAGATCGCATCTATATTCCGCTCAGCTCTGAAGTTGAGCGCTCCTTTGGCTCCCTTCATCAGGAGACATTCACACGACGGGCTGACTCACGGAGCCCTTCTCCATTCACTAAAGACAGCAAAGAATCCGTAAATGAGCGAACAAATAAACGATTCAAGGCTTAAACAGTGCCCATCCAGTAATTTGAGATCGCTGAAACTAAACGAACCGTTAACGAACAAATAAAAGATTAACGCTAAATTCAATCTCCGTTCACTTCAGAGAGCTAGAAGCAAGATCAACGAATAGTAATCAGATAAAAGGAGTCGCTTTATTCACTTGAAACTAAATAAGCGAATATTATGAACATTCATGAATAACCAGGTAATAAGTGACTATGTCTTTCTGTGATCGTTTATCACTGGTAAAACTAAGACTATTAAAATGAGAGATTAATCATTAGGTCAACAGCGCGTTCACTTCAAACGGCTGAAATCAAATAATGGAGCCAAATTCACGCTTAAAGAAGTAAATCGATTTCGTTTACGGTGGCAGATGTGTTTTAAAACACTATAGCTGGTTTTTAAGATGATCATTGGCTGAATCAAGCCGGTTGACCGTATTGGACTGGCAACAAACTAGCTACACACAAGCTTGAAGTGGTCGAGCTTGCTATATGGACATTGTAGATGGTTAACCAGCCTCTAGTGATTACCCTGCACCAATAACCAGCTTAGAAAGCAGTTAACTATCAGCCTTTTACAAACTCGTTGCTTCAAAGCTTCGAGCTGATGTTACTTTTGTTCACCTGAGGCTGTTAATGCTGATGAACAGTTCATACTGTATTGTCATGTTCTTTGCATGTGCGTTACATTGTGAGTGGTAGTCAGTTGGAGGTGAAAGAGACATTATGGCCTCCTGCGTTAAAAATGTTGATGGCTCATTTGTAAGCCACTGCTCAACAGTTAATTCCTTGTACTGGATAATGAACAACAGGTGTCGTAGTGGTGGTGGTGATTCCTCTCACACATTAAATGAGATTATTTTCGGAGAATATGATTTATAATCCTCAAACGCATTAAGTTATGGTTCTCAAATGGCCCTTTGAAGATAATATGCATTTGATGGACGTTTTCGTTTAGATAAATGTTATTATGGATTAGTTAGTAGCATGTAAGGTGATTTATAACTTTGCATGGCCTCAGCATGTGTTACATGCATTATTCATAGCTTTATTTTTAATTAAATTTAATTTAAATACATCTACTCTGTTGTTTATCATACCAGGCTTTGTGCACAGTTTAAAAAAAAGACACTTTATCCTGGAGAACTTTGAGAGACCTATCATTGTGCACTTATTATTAATACTTATTAGGCCTTAATCACATTTCAGGACTTCCCAGGTGCTTCACTGGGCTTTTACCTTTATAGAAGTGAATCATCACAGTGCTCTAAAGCTCAAGAGAGTCTGAACAGATTACAGCACATTCTTTTTAACAATTCATTGTAAGCAAGATGTTGTCTATGTTTGGCTCCCCTATGCAATAAACAACTTTAAATAAATAATAGCTTCATACGAGGCTCACTAGATGGTCGTCTCACTCTAACCATCTACCTGGCCAGCAGTACGAAATCCCTTTTTTCCTCTCTGGCTCCGTGTGTGATCAAGTGAGAAGGATCTTATTTATAGTCGCGCAGGTAGGGCGCCAAGTTTCCCTTGCGTATCGGAGCCTGTGAATTCCCCTCCTCTATAAATCCCTGTTTCCAAAATGAAACGTTAAGCAGTCGCGAGTCGCTGCAATGATTCAGAATAAGCGCGGCGCACCCGTGAGGTGCAGACATTTATCTTTTGCTCTCTCTCCCCCATTGCTTTTGTGTTTTATTTTATTTACTTATCTATTTACCCAGTTTCCCCCAGCATGGTGTTAGAAAATAGAAAAAGAGAGCGAGAAATGGAAGGGAAAATAATTTCCCTCGCTTGCTGTAAGATCCCTAAGTGGCGAGGGTTCTTTGGAATAGAACATGCAGTCCAATATCTCAGGTAATAGATAAGTCAGTGTGGCCATTTAAAGTTTGAAGAGGATGTTGTACGCTCTAGGATGCACATATTGGCTTTAAATCTTGTATAGGCCACACTTAATGCTTTTGAATTGCTACTTGCATCACTTTCCCCTTTGATGACCTTGTGGCTCGACATGGACAGTGTGCGTTTGATGACTTTGCTGCCACTTATGTTTTACTCCTGTGATTCATCAGCCTGTAATGAGAGAAAAAGGCGCTGCTTTAGGCTGGTGTCACTTCTATTTATTGCAAGGGTAACAGGTGCACATCGCTTCAGCCAGGGCATAATGCACAAGCACACACACACACAATCACACTTTCCCTTTAGTTGCGAAGCCTAAAGGCAGTCATGCAGAAGGGCTGGCTTCAGCTGTGTCCACTCTCTGTGTCTAGGGTGCTCATCACTAGCTACAGAGAGCATGTATATAGCATCCTTTCTTAGTGAATGGCAAGGTGAGGAAGGAATTTGTGTTTTAATGTCAAAATGCAAAACACCTTCAATATTTAATGAAATCTTTCATTTTATGTTAGCATTGCATTATGGTACAGTTCCATCAGCTGCACAGTTTCCTCAGCAAGGAGCTTTATAAATTAGGTTGAAATGGTTGAATTGGTGTTATGGGACTTCTTGTTGGATGCTTTTCCATATTGAAAATTAAAGAGATTTTAGTTTTATATATTTATGGATAAGCAGCAACATTACACATTAGTTTCACCTTAATTAGGGATGCAGCAATGTTAATATTAATTAAACTTTTAAAATTTTTTCATGAAATATGGGTGAAATAAAATATAAATATGAAAAGAAAAAAAGAAAGAAAAAAAGCACAGATTAAAATAAATTCAAATGAAAACTGGAAGCTACAGCTAAAACTGAAATTAAATAAAAGTAAACTGATTAAAAAACATAAAATGAAAAACATTCAAATTAAATAAAGGTCAAATGAAAATATATAAATAAAGGCTCATTCGAAATATTAATACATATCATAATAGTGTTTGAATAATAGTAAAATAACACTATGAGCTATTTTCATGTTATGGCCGATTACCAATTAATAGCCGATATTAAAATTCTATACAATCTTGTACAAATGCATCATGGTGTAAATGTCTAAATAAATAAATGGTGTAATTACTGCATCCACCAGCAGGGATGAACTGCTGATCCTAACTTGAAACTGTCTGATCTTCACAATTCCTTTAGGTAACTTTGCACTGAAGCACAGACAGAAATTGGGAGGTCTGGTTTGTATTTAACCTTGCAGATGGACTGTACTGTGACTCGTTCTTTCATCTTTGAAGTGCGCCATTAGGAGGAAGCTTGTCTTACCAGAGTGAGAAATCTTGATTAATTCGCACACTAGCTGTTGAGCACAATATGGTAAATGAAGGTCTGGTAATGATAGAGATAATGAGAGCACCCAGTCATTAGCACCGCAGTGGATCTGAATGGTTCCGCTCCCTGTGTCCGACCCTCCTTTGTACTCACTACCCATCCTCTACCTAGGTCGCTGCTTTTGCTGCATAGGTTAGGCTTGATTTTGCCCTATCTTTGCAACTTCTCCACCTCTGATATGTAACAGTATGTATGCTTGTGAGTTATAGCTGTTGGTGAAGAATCTATGATTACAGAACTAGTCTACTGGAGGTTTTGTGCTTGTCTAGTCTAAGAAGGTAAGGCCAGCTGACCTCTAGCAATTCACTTGGCTCCCAAAGTGGAAGCAGAATTGGAGATTTATTGTTAAGTCACAGATGTGTGTGTACTTGCATGTTGCCAGTACGTTGTGGAGTCACTAAAGTCAAAAGGCTTGGGAAGTGTTAAGAGTTCTTTCTGGGCCAGTTAGCTTCACTAACTACTACGGCTAAAAATTTTGAAGATGCTCAAAAGTACTCACATACTGTACACACAGTTAAATAATGTATACACACTTTCATTATAAAATAATTCAGTGGTTTACATAATGCAAGTGGACTTTTTTCGATTTTTGCAATTCTCTTTTCTTCCTTTCTCTTTTCTAAATGGCTAATTAATGATTTTAAATGATTTATGAACCGGTTTATTATTCATTTTTACTGTAAAATTCTTCAACATCTTGCAATTTTTGCTGCATTTGATACTGTTTTTGCATCTCTGCAATCAAATATGGCAGTGTTGCATGTCATATGTCAGGTTTGATATCAGATGTCCATCAAATGTCATTTGTTCCTGTGTGTCTCTTGGCCAAATGTTATCTTGCGGTACCTTATTTTATGCTACAGTGGAGGTTTGTAATTTCATACATGCATCATTTGAATTATTTTATGATTTATTCACTCTTAGAAAAAAATTGCACTGTTAAGGTACAAAAGCCTAAAAACACATCAATGTACCATTTTAACCCTAAATGGTACATATTTACCACACCAGAATATTCTCCATTTTTGTGTTCTGTGTCATCAAAGTGAAAGTAATAGATTTGGACTAGCATGAGGGCAATGAAAAAAATGATGACATAATTTTCATTTTTGGCTGAACTATCCATTTTTAAGATGGAAGCAAAGATGGTGATAAAAGACAACGATATGTCTTGGTGCTGCTCGCTCGTTTTAACCAAGACCGTATCAGCAATTCCAACTCATTATACTGAATGTAACTGATTTAGAAACAGTGACAATCGGGGGAGAACGAAAGCTCGCTTGTGTTCAAGTTTGTTCCGTTTTTGAGTGCAAGAGTTGCATTAAAGTCCCCAAGCGTTGATTTAGCAGAAAGAGATCTCACATTGTCAGTCCTATCGTTTCACAACTCTCTATCCATCCCTAGTGCCCTTCCTTCTCTCTTTCCCTGTCTGTCTCCTCTCTGTTTGCATAGATCATCCCTCCGTCAGGCAGATAATTGCGAGGAGAGCCTCAAAAGCCTGGATCTTCTAATCCACTTCTCAAACAAACTGTGTGGCATGCCAGGCCTGCGAAATGTCCCTGGACCGCCTCGTCCCTCTGAGAGAAGTGGAAATTTTATATAATATTCTTGTATTTGCATATTGATTCATAGTCAATTACTGCAGGAATCTTTTCTTTCAGAATATCTAAAACCGCCCAGACGGCCTAGCCTGCATTCGCCAATCCAAATATAATTGCCATGACTCATGCTGTAAACACGGGCGGCTTTATCTGTGACACTGGATTTCCAACTCACTAGTTGGAAGCAGTAATTAATTGAATGGTATCTGTGTGGCGTTTGTCTGACTCTATGTGTTTGTTTTGCACGGTGACCTGTGGAGCCGGAGGCAATATGGGGATTTGTATCGGAGACATGCACACGTACACAGATTTCACAGCGAGACCAGCCGAATGTCACGGTAAACATGATACGTGTTTATCTGTAGATGCTTATTCTGCACTATTCCTTGTGTATTAAAGGGGACCCAGAGAATAGTAATGGTAGGAATAATAGCAGCATAACAGAAAAGTGTTCTCCAGTGTGTATGCGTGTGTGTCCCTGTTCCTTTTAGAAAGATGCATGTTGTTGGGTATGATTGATGACAGGAACAGAGATAAATGGAAGGCTGGGATCTGATTTGTGATAAGCAGACAGGATGTGCCCTGCAGTCCTGACCACCGCTGTTCTGATCTTTCATAGTTCAAGCTACGTTTCATCCCTTTGCCAAGACAAAATTGTGAACGCTTTAAAAGTATTCCTATTTATGCAGATAAAGGTGGATTTCATGGTCCAAAATGTTGGGTGGAAAAAGTTTTTCAGATCAGAAAAAAGAATGATGTCCTTGATATTTCAATAGTAAATATATATGTGCTTCATTTTTTTTTTCCATTAACACAAGAACATAATTGTAGTGATGCTTAAGTTTGGTGCTATTAAGTGTGTGTGTGTGTCTATAAAGTAAAATTTTTATTTAGAATCACAAAATTGATCAAAAGTGATGTAAAAACATTTATAATGCTACAAAAGATTTATTATTCCAAATAAATACTGCTATTTTGAAGGTTTTCTTACTTTCTTCAAAGAATCCATAAAAAAAAATATTAAGCACCACTGCTAAAAATAATAATTAATGCATTAGCATATTAGAATGATTTCTGAATGACTGCTGTAAATATTATTGGCCACAAATTCTTTGTTATTGTATACTTAGACCTAGTTAGAAAATCAATTAGAAAGATTAATTAACGATTTAACATTATTCTTAATTTATCAGAATCCTTTTTGTAGAGACACATAACATGTAATTAGTGAGGTCAATTTAGCTTTTTTTAATTATTATTATTAATGTGTCTTTTATTAGCATGCTATGTTGTGCTTTATCTATTTTCTGCATAAAACTCCTTTCAGAGACCATCTCTTCAAATGTATCCACCTCAAAGCACCGGCACGCTAGTCGGTTTGTCGCATTTTGTACTGTCTTTGCAACCCCGCCTTTTTTTAAACAGCTTGTCAAGCTAAAAATAGCCTAACTTTTAAAATAACAACTACAGGCCGCTGGTTGCTGTTCCATTCGATTGCGCTCCACTTAGCTCAGCGTGTCTTATATAAACTCCCAATCGGGGTCAGGTGAACCCGAAACCAGTCTAATTATTCAGATCTTCTTTAAAAACGATTAATCGACCAGTCATTTAAAAGCCAAGTTCCCACTGACAAGACAGTTTTGAAAAGATGTCTTTCTAACCCCTTAAAGAATCTGTTTTGTAAAAGCTACCCCAGTCTTAAATGATAGATTGCTTTCCTTCCCACATAATCTAATTGGACGGTGATATTGAACGCTTTGATCTGCTTCATCTTGGCTGATTTTGCATTGACTGCGGAAGATCAAATCAGCCAACTAAACCCTACCTTGACTGTAATCCTTTATTTTCTTCTTTTGCATTGATCTCCTTCCTATATGACTCACACATGCCTGAAGGAGAGCCTGAACCTCAGCTGGGCTGCGACTAACACCTTTCTCCATTCTGTAGAGCCGTGTCTCAGACAGGACTTAGGTAACCGGCAGAGACGTGAAGGGACATCAGATTGCACAGCTCTCTCACTCTCTCCGTCTCCCTCTCTTTGCTGCGCTTATTTCCAAAGCGTGGCTCGCACTGTTTTCTTTAATTTGTTGTGATTCACGGCAGATCGCCTCAGCTAAGTGCCACATCTGAGAGAGGGCAAATCAATCTCTGCCTTGCAATCTGCTCCCCCAACCCCCACTCTCAACACCTGCAGTACTCACTCCCACCATATAGATGGCGATATAGTGCCAGCAATTCTGAAGGGACACTGCCTTCCACACCAAAAAAACAACAACAGGTGAGCATAAGTGCCTCTGAGTGAGTTCTGTAAGAATGTTGATTAAGCAGTGTATTTGTTTCGAAGAAGATCAGCAGGTGTTCGGTACAGCTGACTAGACGGCCTTTGTTAGAGTTACTGTAGAATAGACTTTTGGATTTATTGTACTTGATGGAGCTGTTGAGTAAGAAGAATGAGTTTTTTTTTTAAGGCTTGGCTCTTCTTCTGAGGGCTAAGGTTCAACTGCTTCGCTGTAAATGCAATCAATGCCTCATTCTTGAGTTTTTTTTCTTCACGGTGGAACAGAATAGAGTGTGTGAGTTGTACAGCAAGATGCTACAGTGACTTTAGTCTCCTCTTTAGCTTCTTTTGTGTCTCACAGTTGTTCTTAAAACTTTGTCTTACATTTTGCTTACTGATAAGTCGCATGTATACAAAGTTGTAACTATAAACGTTTTGATTTGATGTAAATAAAAAGTTATCAGTGCATGCAGATCTATATCACATGCAGTAGAAAAAAAGGAGGAATGTTTTAGGGACGTAATTGGAGAGAATAAAACACCCTACACTGTATTCTGAGCTCTAAGCTCCTCTCTCATAAAGACCCAACCTCCTTTGAAGCATTTCTGAGAAAAGAAGACAAATCCTCTATCCTGAGCAACCTTTTGTGCTCCACGATGAAAACTGGCATGATGCTGATGTGGCAGGGAGCGTTTGTCGATTAGCGTATCAAAAATCTCTGTGTTTAAGCGGCTTTGCGAGGCTATTTTTGGGAAAGGCTGCTGTTGTTGTGGATGCTTGAAAGGGAACATACGGACACTTTTCAGTGCGCATTTCTGTAGTTGGGTGTCAGGCGAATTGGCCCTCATCCTCTTAACCTGTCACCCGTATGCACGCGCAGCATGGTTCGGTGTCTTTCTTCCCCATACTTCTTCTTTCTCTGTGCATCTGTCTCTCTTTTAGTCGCACAAAGTCCATAGAGGCACAGATTAGTTTCTCTGAAGGCTTTATAATCAGAAATTTCGAAAGGCTGACAGCACTGTGAAGGCCTTATTAGACCTTGAAATAAAGTAGAATGGATGTACTTTTAATAAAGTATTAAAGTAAGGACTCTGCATACTTCAGAAACATCTCTCTGTTTTTAGTGATGGGTAAACAAGCAACAAGAACAAAGAATCCTTTGTGTTTGCTTGATGAATCAGACATCGCTACTGAAGTGCAAATTAAGATTGTCTGAACTTCACACACATCTAGTGAAGAAATCAAACGTTCCTAGTAAAAGGAAGCTGAGATCTTTAATGGCAATGTGCATACTAGAATTCTTTTAGTACATTGCCTATAGAGATCCGGTGAAGCCCCTTGTACAATATGCATATATATTTTTAATGGACCATATATTAAAAATGATTTTTTTCAAGATGGTACTTTCTGATCCATTTGAGATACAGTATATCCATCCTTTTAAAATGTATGAAAGCAATACATGCTATAGCAATGTGCAAGTTAGCCATCTCAGTCGCTGTTTCTTCATGGCTTGTGATTGGGTGACATTTTAAATGGGGCGGGACTTGACAAATGGCCAAATGTGTTTGGTGATGGACCCACAATTAATTAAAGTCTGTTGTATGGTTTTGTCTTGCACAAACTTAATGTATCTTCCTTGTGCTAAACATAACCTTAAAAAAATCTGCTACATTTTTAGTCAGAAATTTCAGGTTTTTCTATCCTTGTGGGGAAATTTATAGGGAGGTCTTGAACAACACATATAGATATTAGTACATATTTTGACATTTATTAAGTGACCTCTATCTTGAAAATGCACTCATATGAGCATTTGGGTATATTTGCAGTGTACATAATTTCAAATTGTTTCCAGATTTTCCTCACTGTTTCCCTTTAGACTCACATGTGATTATCTGGTTTGAGCGAGCCCATCTGCAAAGTTTAGATTGTGTAGGTGGGATTCCTGAAAATATGCATTGCATTAGATTTGGTTTTCATTAGAATTTCATGTCCTAGCTGTCATATCCTACACGCTTTGCTGGACGCAATTTTACGCTCCTTTGGACCCACATGGACAGGCTGATCCCCACCTCTCTTTTTGCCAGCTATCATACTGTCCACGCGTCACAAGAGCTAGACGGTTAGCAGCATCTCTCTATCCCACTCCGACGGTACGAACGGCTCGTGTCAACTTTAAAACTCACAGACTACACAAACCATCAATTTCCCCAAGCGTCCGAGTTTGTTTATCCTTCTGCGTTTTGACTGAATCAATGGGAGATAATTTGGCGTGTCATGATGCTAATAGAATACGGGACGGACAGGGAACGAAATACCATCCTCACCCAATTCTCATTGAAATGCCACAGGGTCCTGTTTGCTTAACAAGGCAAATACGGGCTGATTGTCAGACAGAGTGAAAGTTAACCTTCATAGCACATCTTCAAACAATGAACTCGGTAACTAATTTAGCCTTGTGCAGATGGATGTGTAAATTCTTGTGTTGCCGGCAATTAAACTTTGCCAGGTTGTAACAGCAATGCTCACATTCCGATTTTCCACATTTGATCGACGGAGCGCACACATTCACCGTATGCTTCACGAACACAAGCTTCTGTCATCTCAATTTTGCATTAATCTCCTCCAATTAAACCTTGTTTTGCATTCTCGTGTCTTTCAGACCACTCTGTAGATTTTTGCATTAGTGATAGACATTCTGCTCTAAGCCATCATACCCTACTGACACCCATTCTGTATGTAAAAAGTGAGGAAAGAATAACAGACACTCTGTCTAAATCTGAATTTGCTCAATGAACATTTAACGCCGGTTTCCTGAACAGGGTTTAAGACTAGTCTAGATTAAAATAAATGTTAAGAGCTGTCTAAACTGGAAAAGGCTTGCACTGAGATATCTTAAAATACATCATTGCCATTGTTTGGTCTTAAAATGCTCACAGATAATGCATTTTTGTTCTTAAATGTCCTAAATTAGCAAAGGTCTAGTCCTGGCTTAATCTAATTCCTATCCGGGAAACCGGCCCTTAGTCTTTTACCAAATATAGTATCTAGGGGCGACACAGCTGTTCTGCTCTGGTCGGGTTTGTTGGCTTCAGGGCTGATGGGCGCGTGGTAATTGTGTCCTGAAATGACCACGTTATGACACAGCTGTCGTAGTGTGCCTTTTTAAAAAACTGAGATTGTGCCAGTGGCATTTCCAGCCATCATCGTACGCCCTGTTGTTTGTGACCCTCAGCTCCCTGTTGAGTTTTACAGGCAGAGTCTGTGTATGGTTGAATGTGGGCATGTGTTCGTGGCACTTTCATCTGCTGGCTGTATTTTCGGTATCTTCTTAATGAATTTGGATTAAGCTGAGCAACTGCAGAAGCACTTGTAAGTGTAATTAGAAAGCAGTAATAAGTAGAGACATATTGTATGCCATGGCTGTTATTACTAAGGATTTTTGGGACATTAGACAGGAGATGACATTTAAAAATTGAGAAGGGAGATGCATTGTTAAAGGTGAAGTGTGTAATTTTTGCCTCCTAACAGATTTCCCAAAATTCTTCCAGTTGTCAACCTTGTCTTCCGTTTAATCAAATAGTCTGGCACACCCTAAACTCAGGCCTTGATTGAGCCAGAATTTGGCTTGTTTAATATACATGAGGACCTGTGTTTGGTCCAATAAAATGTCAGAAAAGGTGGGGCTATCTGGTGTGACTTTGTCAAATAGTCTGGCCCACCCTAAACTCACGCCACTGATTGAGCTATAATTTGGCTTGTCTAATTAATATACCTGAGGACCTGTTTTTTGGTCCAATGATATGTCAGAAAAGGCGGAAATGTCTGTAGTGACTAGTGAGTGACCCATTTATGTTTCTGCTCTGTTAATTTTAATATTTTGGTATCAGATATTGGTATGACTTTAAATGTGATTTTATTATTATTTATATGCTATTGTAGTATTTATTAATAAATTGGTTTTAGTTGAAAATAACAAGAACACTGATCACTATGTTGAATGTAGCCAGATCTGGCATCCTTTTTTAATTGGCTTGTGTGATAAATGTTTATTTAGAAAAGCATTTTGCCCAGTTGCTTTGGACTGGGGCTAGACCAAGTTGTTGCTCGTGGCATCCATAGTCTCCTAATTGCCGAGGAGACATTTTGGAGCCACTTTAGCCCATGTGGCTTAATGCAGCAGAAACAATGGCCATTAAACATGTCCAGGGTGAGAGATTCTCTAGATGTCTGTGGCTGTTATTTTTAGGCTTGTGTGAAGAGTGTCTGCGACTGCGCCTACTCTATGGCCATTAATCCCTCGCTCCTGCGCCTGACAGAATGAAGAAAGTTGCTTTATTTTCTTAATGACCTGTTTACTCAGCCGTGTTTATGTGAAGCTGAGAGGTCACGTTCCTGTGTGTTTTCATTAAACGCCTCTGGATTCCACTTCACCATCCCAAGAAACTGAGCCAAAGCATCCTGGTTCCGAAAAAGAGACTAATTTTTGCAGGTTTGCATTCATACCTGCATTTTTATACCTCAACACTTTGAGGCGCTGGTGCAGAAAAGAGATTTAGAACATAGATGCTCATTTCTGTACTGCGTAGAAAGGACAGAGTGTATTAACTGCTGTATTACATATTTCTTTGTGTTTAGTCATTTTAATAAATGAAATTTATTCAGTATAACATAAAATGGCTGGTACTCCAAGGAAAGAATACCATAGTGTTGCAATAGTATATGCTTAAAAACACCTTGGTATTACTGTGGACTTTCGTAAGTGCAAAATATACTGACAGAGAACTAAAGGCATGGAGAAAAACAGAAGCAAGAAAAAAAGACAGAGGTTATACAGGGGGAATATTTCTCCTGTACGACCGCCTGCAGGTGATGTGCGAAAGGCTTGATTGGGGGAAGGTGAATTGTGGCTCTGCAATGGTTCCTGACAGGCACATCTCTCAGCCACAGATTTACCTACCGTCTTACCTATGCAGGGTGGAAGACAATCTGGTGGAGCCAATGAATATTTATATCGCAGACGATGGGATGGTTATTAAGTGGGTATTCCGGACTTTCTCTAACTGTTTGGAAGTTAAAGTAAGAGCTGGAGGGGAAAATAAATAACCTGACCAGTCCTTCATTTTTTTTTTCTTTCTTTTTTTGAAGTTGGAGAAAGGTCATTTATACATGCTGCCTGGAGGCAAACATACAAGTGACAGCATTGAAATAAATCCATGTGCAACTCTTTACCTGAGCACAAAAATGCAGCAGTTGGGGACATTTTGACTTCTGACTGGAACCTTGTCACAAAAAAAGTGTTTAAATAAAAGAAAAATGGTTAGGTGGCAAAAAAAAAGCAGCTTCAGAGGAATAGTCCAGCCAAAAATTGGCTGAAAATGTACTCACCCTCAGGTGGATCCTCTGCATTGCCGTCACAATGAGTGTCTGATAAAAAACAGTCTCCAGTCCATCTGTTAGGATCTTCTGAAATGAAAAAGCTTGCAGGAAATCCAATGTCGCCAAAATATTTGTTCATAATCCAAATTTCTCCAAATCTGTGAAGAATCAAGCTACTCTACATCTTTGATGGCCTTGGATTTTGTCTGATTTCCGTTTTTGCCACCTTTACATTTCTTCCTCCAAGTAATTTACCTCACCATCTACTTCATTGTGTGTTAACACGAAGATTAGGGTAATTGTTATAGTCACATAGCACAGGTGTTTCTGGGAAGGCATCCAAAGCCCAAATGAGATCTACAGTACAGTCCTCTCGTCATTACAGTATATAAACAAGGCTTCCACATTGATTGTTTTTACTCACCTTTAGTCATACTTTCCATTCAGATTTGACTCATCACTTATAATGTTGATGAGACATTTACAGCATTTCAGCCACATAAATTGTGAAGAAATAAAGCTGATGCAGTGTTAGGTTTCAGATCCCATTGCATTAGTTAGGAGAAAGCTACATTTTGTCATTAATTCTTTTTCTTTTTTCTCAGGCTTGCTGTTGATTTTATTTGTTTAATGTTTGGCCAACAAGATAAAGATAAAGATTGAAGGATGTATTTATTTTCAGGAGAGTATTAGCAGTGTTTGACTGCTAAATCCATCTTTTAACTCTGACTTAGTATCAAGATAAAGTCAGAATTCATCCATCAGAACCAGCAAACGAGGCCTGAAATGCAACCCTGCATTTTATTTTTATTGGAAGAAGTCTTCTGATATTTTTTCCTCATTTATTATTATTTTTTTTTTTTAAATAAATGGAATGTCATATAAAATCTTTTAAATCAATGCTAGACATAATTTAAGATTATCAGCTTCAATTTGCACTGATATGACGGAATCTGTTACTTTGAATTGTAAGAAAGTAAGAATGATTGACTATGAGAGGGACAGCCATACTATTAATATAATGGGCTTTATTTCTTGTGATATTACCATTCTAGCAGGTGACAGAGTGGCAATATACCTAATGCATTTTTAGTAGAATGCAAATTCAGTGTGCTGGATAAAATCATGTAAGTGGAGTCATCAAGTTAACATAACTGAAATGGATTTAACTGCTAATCCAATGAACATTCAGAACATCTCCATCAGTCTCAGATACTCCACTATTTAAGTCACACTCACATTCACCACTTTGGAAAGTCTTGTATTCCCCCTGGTTACATTTCGGAGCGTTTCCATTCCGAGTCTTGCTGATCTTGGTCTGTTCCCCGTTTTTTGATTGTTTGCTGCCTGCCCCGACTTTGCCTGGTACTGTATATCGTTTATGATTCTGTTACACAGAGGAACGGAATGTAAATTCACTGATTGAGACAGCACCTCTCACTCTGTTGTCTTTTTCAAATATTTCTGAGAAGGAGATTAAAGAAAAAAAAAATATGCCGCTGTTTGATGTTCTGCTCTCGTTATTGTTTTCCGCTGTGGTTTTTATCTCAACAACAGGAGCACAGGGCTAATAGTCAGCCCCGCCACAGGGAATAACAAATCACACTCATGTTTGAGTTGGTGCGTAGCTGCATAAAGTCTCAGTATTTTACCAGTTCCGGTGCTGTTAGAAGGGCCTTCATGCTTTAAAGATGCAGGAGTCTGGGCTGAGGGAGAGAGGGGGAGATTTGCATTGGTTGGGTTAATGAGGAAAAATCTCACAGTTTAGTATGAGTTTTGATTTTATATTTATAGAAATTGCACTGACTGATTAAAATTAAAAGAAGAAACACTAGGGAATTACTGCTATAATAAAAGAAACATGGGTTGTTAACATTTGGGAATGTTCATATAATGCATCTCAATTATGCTGAGATATCATGATGTTGCCAACAAGTTCAAGTTTGGAGGTTAGAGGTCCAGTGGTATTCACTTGGGGTTTTCCTTGTAGCTCTCAGGAGTGTCTGTTTACTGGGAAAAGGTGCTTGAGGGATCCGTCAGAGAAATTCCAAAGGGACCCAGTTCAGCACCCTGTGGCACACCTTCTAATGCTTTTGTCTGGAAAAAGACAAGACAGCGCAAACACATCCAAGAGAAATCCTGGTGTTTGTAAGCAGGAAGACAGCAGGGGCAGAGAGACAGATAGACAGGGTCTCTGAGGTTTGATGAGACTTCTGGCCGCTGGGAAAGAGCAACGGAATCCCACAGAGAGATGGTTACCCTTCTATCCCAGAGAAGAGGTCAGGTAGGGTGAATCTTGTATATACGTGTTGGGGAAAACAGAAAGAGAGCATGTTACAGAGTTAGGACGGTGTGAAAGGACGGTCCAAGGGGATTGCTGATTAGACTGTAAGAGAGTCTGGAGTGTGTCTGGGTTTTAGCGTCTCTGTGCAGCCAAGTTTGAGCTCCAGTCCCTCGAGTCTCGTATTAGGCGGCGAGTGGAATATAAACCAACAACACTTAGCCTCTTCACGGACACTTACTGTAATGTGTGTCACATTGTAGTAAAGCTGTACTCTGGTGAGTCTTTGATTGCAGGAAGAGAATGTGAGCGGACGGGATGGTGGAGTGGACAGTAAGCGAAGAGCGTAGCTGTTCCTGAAGGTGACTTTTCAGGGATATAAGCTCATGATTTTCCAGGAAGGTGTGGAAGAAAACCCATACGGAGCAATACAAAAATATCTATATGGATAAAAGAGTGTCTTGTGAAAATGAGACTGCAAGCAGTAACCAAGGTGATGTGTATGTCTTTGGCATATAAATTATGACTGAAGATTTTCCCTTGAGCTTTCTGCATCCTTCCTTCATGAGGTCAAAAGAAATTCTCAAATGTGATGCCACACTGAAAAGACAACATGTGAGTTTATCGAATCAAATGATGCGATGTTAATGTGCAATAGTCTTTTTCCTTTAAAAAACTGAAGAGTTGACACTAGAATCTATCACACCAGCTCGCTAAAAGACTGACACGCAGAGAGTGTTTCTGTTATTTGTACCAATTTTACGTCTACTGTATATAACCCCTTCATATTCAACATCATTTGAATAACAGGCATGTTTTCATTTGTCGGTTGACACTTACACTTGGACTGCCTGCCAATTAGAGTCCATCATCTCTCAAACTGTTACACGCTATAAGGAAAAAAAAAGAAAAACACATATATAAAAATAAAACAATTATTTATCTCAATTCCACCTTTAATGTCAGTTCCCCTGGCATTATTATTAAGGCATGTTCTGCCAAAACCACCCACTCCTGTGAATGTCCTTAACACTTGCTTCTCGCTCTTCATTTCCACTGCGTTTTTTGTTATCCTTTATTCTCTCCGTCCTCTCACTCCCACGTTCTCACTGACCTCTGTAATCACTGTATCGTAGTGCCCACCTGTCCAGTTCATACGTCGTCTTTATGGATAAGAATACACACAGAGCTGTCATTTCTATAGCAAAAAGAAGCTCTCTGCATAGCCTGAGAGCAAAGGCTTCCACTCAGAGCTGTGCTTTATTAGAGAGACTTTGAAGCTCTTTTCACTTTATATTTGTGTCTCCAAGCGAGCTATACAACATACTCAACCATGAGAGATAAAAAATTTGAGTCACAGGAGGAAATAGCAGTACTTACAGTACCTTCAAGCATGTCTTGTAGGGGTAAAAATCACTAGTGATCATTATAATACTTTTATGCTTTCCATATTTTATGGTGTACTAAACACTCCTGATGCAATTTCGAAGGCAGCATTGCATGAATCCCTCACCAATTAAGCCATACAGGAAAGCATTAATTAGGTCAGAGATGGAATGTGTTTGTAATGTGAATTCTAGATATGCTTTTTCATTTAATATAAAAAAAACATTAAATAAACATGAAATCCTATATTCATAGGATGTATTCTATATACACATACAGCATATCTTTTGAAAATACTGTACATATATATTATGTATATATTTATATTCATTATAAATCTATATATATATGCTTACCACTGTAGCATTTACTGTACGTTAACATATATTTTTTATCAAAAACACAACAAAACTTTAATATTGTGAAATGTTATTAGAATTTAATAAAAAGTTTTTTTTTATTTATGGTGCTCAATTATTAATAATGGTTTCTATTTTCTAATGTTGAAAACATTAATCAAAATTACAGCATTTCTTTGAAATTAAACATTTTGTGACATAAATTACCATTAATGGGATAAATTACATTTTAAAATATATTAAAAATCAAATACAATTCTTTTTCATTTGTAGCATTTAACAATATTACTGTTCTTACTCTACTTATTCTACTAGGTTTACTCTGCCTCACTCTATTTTGATTAAATAAATGCTGCCTTTTTTAGGTTTCATTAAAATGTTCAGCTTACACGGATTTTTGAAACCTCTTGGTGTACAAAGCTTTAAATGTAATGTTATTTGTTACAAGTTTGGTCAATTTATTCACAACAATCTATCTATTAGTTTGAATGGATAAGTCAGTTGGTGTAAGCGTATTGATTTTATAAAGCGATGAAAAGCCAATACAACGCTTTAGTGCATCTCTATTTTCCACATTTTTTAGTACCCTGTTGGACTTCTAATAGAGCTGAGAATCATCTGTATCTTGCCTGGTTTCATTACATTGACTTCTGCCCAGCACAGTAGCGGCTTCCGTCCTGACTATGATTTAGAGGTATTCAGCGTAATTATTCCCTTTGCTTTTTGGCTGCATATTTATCTTTGTCTTGGCCTTGTACCTCACAGGCATCCAGTCTCACCAGCTGAGGATAAAAGAACCTCAAAGAACTACTCAAGCCTTTTAAATGGATTTCAGGACTGATGGGGGTGAATAGTAGGGATGAGACTGACTGAATTAACCACCGCCGGATTACAGAGAGTTTCGGAGGTGTGGGTTGGTGAGATAGATGGACTGAGTTATTGCCATAAGGCGCCAGATTGAGCTCAAGCTCAAGCTCAAGAAAGGAAGTGAGGGTTAGAGGCTGAATTTGGAAGAAATAAGAAGGTTGAGAGGAAGGAGGGGAGAGGAACGGTTTGTCTGCTCTGTTTGAGCAATCGAACAATGCACGGCTGGTTGGGAAGATGAAGGTGGCTTCAGTGCTGGAGAAAGCGTTGCTGATATGGATGCAGGAGGTAATTTATTCTTCCCGTCTTGAGCAAAGCTTACTTCATATCTATTGCCATTTCCAGCTGAAAGTAGATAACAGGGGTGACGGGTTTTCCAATTGACCGAAAGTAGAGGCACACACAAATTTCAGAGCTGGACTTCATGGTGGCCAGACTCATTGATAGAAGAGATTTGAAGAGAGATTTGCAGAGACTTTACATCTTCCACAGGTGTCCTGAGGCCATTCGATTCTACATAACGCTGAAGCATCCATGCAAAAAGGCAGTTTACATGCTAGAATCTGTTTGATTAAACTGAGCACCTCTCATCCAAAGTTTTCTGAGGACTGCAATCAAAGTGTTATTGACTACACAGATGAAGCGTGGAGAAACTAGTAATTATGTCAAACCTATTTCAGTCTAACAATAAAAAAAGCTAGTTAAAAATAGAAAATAATCAGATTGTGAGATTAAAAAGGCAAATTTTAATATACTAAGCCATAATTCTTAGATGTTAAGGCTCATTTTGATATAGTGTTATGTGACGCGGCATTAAAAACATACTGTATAATGTAATTAAAATTTTATTAAAAAGCTATTAACTTGCACAATGGTTTTAAACAGTGATAATGCCTTTTGAACACCAAATTAGCATAAATTATAGTAATTTCTGAAGAATCATGTGATACTGAAGACTAGATTAATGGCTTTGAATGTGTTAAAATAGAAACAAATGTAAAAATAGTTCACAATTTTACTGTATTTGTAATCAACCAAAATAATATAATATGGCTTATGATACATAGTACAAACAGATGCTAGAACATTGCAACTGGTCTTAAATACCAAACCCAGTTCATGCTCTGCTTAACACAGCCCACAGTTGTGAAAACATTTACTCATGGCACTTGTTTCAATCATTTTTTTATTTATTTTTTGCCTGTTATTCACAAGTGCCCGTTTCCTGGAGAGTCAGGTTTTGAATGAACATTCACAGTGAATAGCACACACTCATAGCACACACTCACACTCTCGCACTTCAGCTGTCCCTTATCTCGCTCTTCCTCATCATGCTGTTTTTAAAATTCAGTGGGCGAGGAGTGCCAGATACAACAGTCTCCCATCTTTAATGTGCTTAAAATCCAACACCTTGCATTCCAAACCTCAGGGTACATCTCTGCTCAATTTCACACTTACAGTCCAGAAGAATGTCCTAATTCAATTTGAGCCTGTTTAAGAAAGCAGGGGCTTCCCGTCTCCGGGGTAAGTTTATTTCAGCAAGAGGCCAGACATGTCAGATTTGAACAACGACACACAGCCATTTTCCATTAGTAGCTAGAATGAAGTATGTAAATCAGTCTTGGGGGCTCGAAGCCCATTAGGACGACCCAGCAACTCACCCGGCAAACACCCTGCAACCATCTTTTGCTCTTAGTTACTGCAAGGTCAGCTGTTCTCCGAGAGCTTGTGTTGCAGGACTCCTAATGCTTGTGTGAGCTGTCTTTCAGCATTACCTTCAGGTTGATGACAGGAACCTTATAACTTCTCATGGTAATGAGAGCTTCACTCTCGGCAAACTGATGAACGGTTTAAGCTTTTAACAGAATGAACAGAGGAGCCAAGGACGGCGCAGCTAATCCAAAGAGACGCTCCATAGATCTGTTTTATGTTGCTTAGATGAAATGCAACTGTATCTGAATGCAAAGTGGTGATATTTTTTATGTTTTCATTGATGATCTTTTGCATGACATTTAAATATGAGGCTTACACTAGTACAGACAAAAGTTGGCGATGTGGTCCCACTGACATTTAGATGTTCATCTGATACCACCCTCAAGACTTTGAAAGGGTTTAATTGGGCAGCAGTTGGGAGTTCCTGTTTCTGTAATTATCCTCATGTTTAAATTCATGCCAGGTTAACAAACCCTGCTGCAAAGACCAGCATGAATTTCCATGTTAGTCCATACTGATTTTTCCTTTTTTTTTCTCATGGAGATGGGGACGCTGTCTCGTCGTGTATTAGAAGTTAGACTTCAAGTTATTTTGGTTATTAGTTCCATCAATCAATCCCTGTTATCAGATGTTGTATAAATGACGAAGAGCAGGTGATGATCAATAGTCTTTAGGGTATGCAAAAAAGAGAGTAGAGAAAACAATATGCTAGACACTATTACAAATGATCTACAAGGAACCTGTATACTAGTGCTAACACTGTGGAAGAACTGGCTCTGTTTCGTTTTAATTTATGGAATTGGAATCTAAACTGAATTACAGAGACTGAATTCAAATCTGTCTGTTTATCTATCTTCCTATCTGTCTACAGATATATGTGTTTTAAATTTAGCTTGCTTTCTTGGTTCTATAAACCTTAAAAACAAAGAATTTAGATTTGACTTTTTTTCTTCTATTAATTGTAAAACTCTAAAGATTTTTAAAGGGTTAGTTCACCTCAAAATGAAAATTAATTAAGTCATTAATTACTCACCCTCATGTTGTTCCAAACCCAGAAGACCTTTGATCATCTTCGGGACACAAATGACGATATTTTTCTGGATCTGGGATCATTGCAGTTGTGTTGCTGTCTATGAAGGGTCAG
>JAUCMS010000034.1:18016644-18032016 GCA_032357445.1 Enteromius radiatus
CGGGACACAAATGACGATATTTTTCTGGATCTGGGATCATTTCAGTTGTGTTGCTGTCTATGAAGGGTCAGATGCTTCTGTGATTTCATTAAAAATACCATAATTTGTGTTCTGAAGATGAACAAAGGGCTTATGGGTTTGGAACGACATGAGGGCAAATAATAAATTATTGGGATGAACTAACCTTTTAAACTTGACATTCATCTTTTCTCATTAAAATTGTGTAATTTGAATTTCATATTATTTCTGTGAACTTTAAAGACTCAAAGGATTTCCAAATTTGACACATTGAGCTTTTATTGTCAAAAATATACACCCTAACCCTAACCCAAAACGTAAAGACTTAGAAAAAAAAATCCTTCTGCATCCTTTGCGCTGTTTTAATTCCGATTCAATTTTGAGTTCAATTCAGTTCAGATGTGCTCAACCCTGACTAATACAGTTATAGCATTTATATTATGGTGCAGTTTTAACATTTCGAGAAACTGAGTTGACCCCTGAACTCTTTCACAGTGTGCACATATTCCCAGTGCGCCAGCTTGACCCTGTGATCACAATGAAAAATAAATAATTCAGGCTTTAATAGTTGAATGTAAATAATATAATGATGAAAAAATCCTTTTCATTTATCAAGCCTCAGCCTGCCTGGCTTGCAGCGCTCCGGGTAGTCCTCTGACATGATGAAGGTCACAGCTTTGACAGTTTTCTTTCCTTGGTGCATTTTGCTGGCACCCTCAATGCCTGACCTTTGGCTCCTACCTCATTTGCCACAGAGGTCAGGCTTTGAAATCCTTTAGTGGGCAGCTACATACGGATCCACTCACATGAATGTGACATGCTATTGTCAGGGTTAACCACCAACCTTGCGCAGCTGAAAGCACCTGGAGACCCCAAGCCTGCAATGACATTTCCTCACAGAGCGGGTGCCAGCCTGCATGTCATTTTCTTTTGATACCTCCCCTTCCTCCATTGTGTGGGTGTCTGCACAGAAGAGACAGCTTGGCAGGGAGATGGAGACGTGCACATAAAGAGAGGACCACAGGCGTTTGCACGCACCTCTGTCGTCTGACTGCCTGGAGAGGTACGTGGGTCTCAGCAGAGACCGGGTTTGTTTGCGCCCGTTTATCAGCAAGGTGCAGTTGCTATGTGCCCTGTTCAGCTTCTGCAGATGGCTCCGTGCCTGTGTTTGTGTGGGCGGGAGCCCGCCGCTGTCGGTTTTGGGGGCATGAGGAGGTCTTCTTTCCCTGTCTGTTCTCCATCACAGGCCTCCGTTGTTCTCCATTCATGCTCTGCGGCGGGGCTGTGCTGTCCTGAAGAGTGCAGCAGTCAATTCACAGCTCCAACAACCAGGGTTGTGCACCATTTAGAATGGAATTGATGTTTAAATTCAATTTTAAGTCCAGAGTTTTAGTTTAGGCAGCAACAGGATGCAAGATTGTGATTGAGTTCGAATGTAATTGAATTTCGTTACAAATACAAAGAAATTTCCTTCAACAATTCCATAAATTCCTCTTTCTGCCAATCCAGTTGAGCTTCCTGTGAGATGTGGCCAATTCAATTAAAATTCCAAGGAGATCCCTTTCTTTTCTTCTGAATTGTGCACAGTTCTTGCGACTGAGCTGCTGCTGCATCCAGAACTGTCTCACTGGACCATTTTAGAGAAACAAAGACAATAAATGAAGGTCACAATCTGCAGAACAGCTAACACTATGGATGGGTGAGCACCACAGCGAGCCGGTTATAGAGGCATTAACACCGAACCAAAAGCTGTGAACCTTCTCAAGTCTCAGGTCATCCTGTAGAAGCATGTTAACTTTCTCAGGACAGGTTCGACTTTCTCTTTTTTTGTGTGAGATTCAGCTGAAGCATTGGGAAAGAGTTGTAGCAGCTCACATTTCCAAGCTGGCTCAGCTGTACGTTTTCTCTTGGGTCAGTGAAACTCAAATGCCTGTGGGAAAGTTTTCACCTCCCATCCATGAATATTTACAGCACTTCAGGATGCAGAGGTGAGGCAAAATACGGTTTCATCATTAAATCCAAGGTTAGAAATTTCGCACAGGAAGCGCTCTGGCACTTTTTGTTTTGGTAATGCTTCTGCTTTAGCTCAATTACCCACGTAAATTTATTTTTGCATGGATTAGCTTTCCACGTCAAACGACAGCTCATCACACCTTCCTTATTATACGGCATGGAAATGGGAGATATGGGGCACAACGGAGGTGATGAATAATGTGTGTCAGTGGGTGCGTGATGGATTTTTCACTTTCATTCCCCTCATATGCACAGGCGGAACACTTCGCGGATTGAGAAGGAGTTTAGCTTTAACCACAGGTTTAAATGAAGGCCCGTTTTCATAGATCAGCCCTACATTTAAATGCATGAAAGAGTAGAAGGGGGGTCATAGATCACGATATGACTCGGAGAGCGCCGGCAGGCCTGGGCGCTCTGACAACCTGATTCTCATTGGAGTTTGCACTGAATTCATGCTATTAGCTTTGAATATCAGTGGTATGTGCTGCGAAAATCATACAAAAACTGCCTTAGCAGTTCATATAAGCTAGAAAAGTTAATAAAATAATAGTTTACCAAAACATTTAAATCCTGCCATTTACATGTGACTTTATTTCTTCAATAAAACATGAAATTTTAACGCATCCCTCCACCTCGCCATCGATCCGCACCTTCCTCCGAGGGCGGCATGCGGGGTTCGAGCCAGACGCTGAGCTCTACTAGGGCTCGGAGTCCACCGATCTCCTGGCTCACCCCCTGGACAGCACATACATTTGAAATACATTTTGGGTAAATGCTCCCTGTGTATGTTCCCTCGCCATATATTCCCAGAGCCCCATTTTTGAATGTATAGACATTTCTGCCTGATGAACATTCACCAGTGCGTTCACCATGTGTAAATCAGGCACGGAAAAGCTGAAACTAGGTATGTGCAGCCATGCTGCTGGTGTGAGATGCACCCTCAATGAGCAGCAGCAGCAGGCTGTGAAATTGAGAGGATGGTCTGTCAAAGGTGTGAGGATAGCGATGGGCAGGAGTTTGGGTGATGCGGGTTGAGGGATTGGAACTGTGGAAAATGTGATTAAAATCCCTCTGCCCTTCGTCTGTGGTCTTTATCTCCCCCCCCAACCCCAGGCACACAGGCTGCATACTGAGTGACACATTGATTACTGCTGCTAAATCACCTTTATAGGAGCTTGTAAAGCTAGAAATATGTTTTGGTGTAAGTCTTTAGGAAAATGTCTACGACATATAGTACAGGGAAGTGGTTATATAGTATGGGATATATAAGTGGATGAGTGGAAAAGATGGAGAACAAAATGCAGAAGCAAAAGCAAAATAAATACACCCATTTATCATCTGTTCGGTTCAGGGCCAGTTTGATGTTTGGTTTTGGGAGGAAATGAACTAGTATCACCGAGATCTAGCCTGAAGATAGATGCCTGAATTAAGTTTTGGCCATGCATGCCATTTCTATAATGGACCGTCTGATTCAAAGTCCAGGAAGTCATGCACATTAGTTGTGTACTAAATGGACATTTCTGTCAGTTACTATAGCACAAAACCAATGAATGGCCAGTGCTGTTTTTCCATGATGCCTGAGGGCTGTAATTTCAGTGATGCTGATGTCAGACATTCATAGCTCTGTTTTGAATCATGCAAAAAGGCATGTCCTTTGAAAACTCAATTTCTTGGACATATCGCACAGACAAGTGGACATTATAGTGAGGCAAAAAAATCCATGTTAAAAAACATACAGGCATACGGGCATAGGCATGTTTCATTGTAATGTACATTTTTGAAAGAGAGTGGATTGTATGCTTGATTTTCATATGGAAGTTTTTTAATATTTATATTCCTATTTGCTTTTTTTAATGTATATGAATGTTTTAATTCCTTGAGACTTCAGTTTATTTAGGCTTGTGGCTTTGTTTTAATTTTGTACAGTTTGTTGAAACTTCTCCTTTTAAATACTTCTTGGACATTACACACTCGACACTTCTATGATATGATATATCAAATATTTATATTTAAAAACAAAGGCAGATATGGAAGACTGTTTCCACCACTGAATAAAAAAAAGGTAATTACGAGTTTTTATGTTAATTAAATTTTTTGTCTCAAACTTCATCCCCCACAATTCTTTGTAAGCTGTTAGGGGATTTACTTCAAGATTTACTGCACATTTTGTTTTCCCATCATCATTTTTCTGTCTTACACCAGGACAGCCGTTCATTCAATAGGCCTAGTCTTATTCCCTCAAAATAAATTTGTGTCAAACCTCTACCACAACATTTTCAGCTTAATCACTCTACACTTGATTTCTTAGTTTTCTTTCCCACATGTAACTAATTAACTGGCTTGTTCTGTTTTTTATGTTTGGAACGTCCATGTTCCCTGTCTGTTTAATAGTGCAGAAATATCCCTCTGGAGGAGAATTTCAGACTTGGTACTGTAGTATAATCTGCACCTCTTTTAGCATCTCTGCATCTCTCTGGCTGTCAGAGTTGGGAATTGCTATTTTTTTGTTGTTGTTTTTGGACACTTCATGTCTCCCACAGACAAGTACACTTTAATTTCCTTTTTTGCCATTTGTGCCAGTCGGAATAGTGTGTTCCTGTTGGAAATGCGCTATAATGTTTGCTTAGACATAATGGCAGGTGTTTCACCTGTCAATGTTTCTGGCGGTATGCTTCTAGCATGTGCTAATAATGTCTTTGCATGATGGCAGTGCTGGTAGAGAGGACCAGCAGGATTTCAGATAGGTGTCTAGTCTGGGTCTCATTTGCCTCTTGTTGCTCATGCTCAGGTTTGCTTGTGAAATGCTGACACTGTTAGCAGGAGATGTTGCATCATAATCTTGCAAACCTTACCAATGAGGGCTGTATTATATTATATTAATATTATTATTATTTATTTATTTATTATAATATATAAAACATCAATTTCGGGTGAGCTTTTCACATGTGGTAGCTGTTTTAGTCTCAAATTTGTCTCCTGTGAAATGGAAGTTTTGTTTTACTCACAATTAAATTTTAGGGTAAATATGATGTTCGGTGCAGAGTTTCATTGTTTTAGTCAAGCATTAGTCAGACTGTGAATGCATTTCACATAACCCTGGCATTTTATGCTCACCAAGCCTACATGTATTTAATCAAAAATGTGGTAAAAACTGTAAAATTGTGAAATATTACATTTTAAAATAACTGTTTTCTGTTTTAATGAATTAAAGGAGTCATATGATTTTGCTAAAAAGAGTGCTTTTTTGTGTGTTTATTGTGTATAATGCAAACATGCTGTACATTTTTGTTTCTCCTCTAAGCCCCGCCTTCTGAAACAGGGTGATTTGTACAAAGCTCATTGTTCTAAATAAGCGAGGTGTGCCCTGATTGGCCAGCTATCCAGTGCATTGTAATTGGCTGAATACCGCAAGCATGCGGCAGAAATGTAACACCCCTTAGCAAAACATCACGGCGCTATGACAACAAAACAATAAAACACATTACAAATGAGGCATTTGTTGGATCCAGTGGAGACATAATTACTGATTATCATGACTTACTGTAGCATATTGCGTTGTGCCTCGTAAACATAACACCATGTCTGCATTACCCTTCACTACTCAAAACTCGCATTATACAGTAAGTGGCAGGTTCTTTTAATACTAAAACGTAACTTTACTTAAAGGTTGTGAGTCAGAAGTGCAAGACTGTCCTTGCAGAGGTAGAATTGCTCCACTTTATACAGAAGCACTGTTCATTTTTTTAAGGATTTTAAGTTTTAACAAAACAACATGTATCATACATTATATTTTTTTATATAATAATTGTAATAATAATAATTCCTGAAAAAAATACATTTCTTAAAAAAATGCTGACCCCCCAAACTTGTGTAAAATATGGTTTGTTGTTGTGAAAATCAAAACAAATAATTTAAGGAAATGGTTGTGACATATATTTTTAGAGCAGGCAAATGATTGGATGGTAAAGGGTAGACTGCATCAAATATATTGCATTTATTAAAAAATCCACGTGCACAGTTCTTTCCTTTAGAGCAAACTCACTCCAGAGATATATTGCCAGACAAGACTTTCATGGTTGCATTTGCTGCATTGATATGATGCATTGAAAAAACTGATGCTTAAGATTTGTCGAAAATGCTTTAGGCCTCTTGCTTTATTCGTTCCCCCATGGATATTGTCCTGAAATTGGTTCAGCTCAGAATTCACAATAGTAAGGTTGTTTTGAATTTCTTTTCTGAGCAAGCAAAGAAAGAGCGAGAGAAAGAATAGGAAACTATAAGCAATTCACAAGCCTATGGGTTAGATTACTGCTTTAAGATAACCACTTATCAATTCTCACAGGTTATCAAACAGTCTCATTCACTCATCCATATTGACAGATTTGAAACAGAACATTCTTTCCCCTGCATGGTATGCTGTCTCTTCACTTTACACTTGAGCAGGAGCATAGTTATCTTCAAACATACATCTTTCTTTGCGACCGTTCGTTGTAGCGCCCAGAGCACCTTGTCACCACGCCTTCCGATAATTAACTTAAAAGGAAATTAAAGCATAATCTAGTGTGTCTTTCTTCTGTTTTCTGACAAGATTATCCCCATTTAGAGACGTGCTTGTGTGGCAGAGGTTGAGTGCTGCAAGAGGGTTGTGGCATTATTGCGTTTATCTCCTCACAGCCTTGTCTGTTTAATGAGTCTTTCAGCCTGACAATGTCAAATGTGCTACCACTCCACCCTGAGATGCCGCTCTCCTCCATAAGCTCCTTTAAGTAGACATTTCAGCTGTAATTTAATGGACCCTTCTTGTTGTTAAGTGAAGGTTATTTTGAGTGTTTAATTACTGGCCTTTGATCACTTGTTTAAGTGGAGGAATGGTGGAAATATCAGCTCTTTAAAAGCGCTCCGGTTCGGCTCTAGAGTGAGAAAAGGGAGCGTTAAGGACATCATCCTAATGACCTGCATTCAGAAAGGCCAGCTGAAGTGTGAACAACAGGGAGGCGCAGATTAGGCTACTTATGGAGTGTCATTGTTAATATGTTTGAAGCACAAGTGCTTAAGTGCTCAGAAATTATAGTTAATTGACATGAAACTTTGCAATTTTGTGATTAGTTATGGTAGTATTTTGTGGTTGTGTAGTGGTGTACAAAATCAGGGTATGTTTTGGAATATTGTGTTTTTAAGTGTGTAAGTGTGAATAAATTGTACAGACTACATCTGCCGTTTTTGTGTTGCAGTTTTGACATAACAACAATAACTGTGAAAATAATTATTTTGGTGGTGTTAATCAAGTCAATGTTACCTTTGAGAAACAACTTTCACAGTTTTCCACAGTAGAGGTTATAAAAAACTCTGTTTTGAATGAGATGGCAAATCTTAAGGCATCCTATGGATTGGCTTGTATGAAAAGGTACAGCCTCAATAAGTAAGATATACTAATATATATATATATATACATTCCATTTTATTCCATTCCATTAAAGATGTTTATAAGATGTCAAATGATGTTTTTATTCAATATAATAGTGTTCTTTTTTTCCTGTTTGTGACAGCTAGATTTAGACTTAATGGATTGGTGTTAAGTATAGGTTTGAGAATTAAGTTTTTGTACGACTCAGTTGTACAATCAGAATAATTACTACTCTTGTGATCACAGTTTATCCACTCTTATCAAATTTTCAATAATTAGTTGGTCACACAGGTGTTTTCTTGCATTTATTTATTTATTGTTTTGCGCTCTAGTGACATTACCAGTGCTCAAAATGCTGTTTTATGAGGGTGTAGCTTACACACAGGATGCTTCATGTTCAAAAACATGAAAAATTTTATTATTAAATGAAGCAAACCCCATTTTTGGAACAGTAGGTAAACTATTTTACAAATTCAGTGCACGTGTTGAGTGTCTCATGCATTTGTACCTAGACCAACGATTACAGAGTCACAGATGGAACTCAAGCCCAGAGAGCACAATGTCCAAAATCCCTATCCTTAGTTTTCCAGCAGGCGTAGGATGACGGACGGTCGATATGGCTTCATTTGTTTTGCGTATACACTGCCTTTCCTCTGTTTACAGCAGTCCACACAAGGTTAACAGATCACTCCAGTCGTCTCATTCATAAAGCATGTGTTTTGCATTTGTGAAATTGAAGGTAGCGTGAGTGGAGAAAAATGAAAGTGTTCTCAGATCCATCACATGGTGATGTGCTATGTTCCGCACGTTCCCGCCTTTTTTTTTAACCTAGAATTCCGCTGCACGGACACCCTCTGGTAGGGTTCCGCCTGCTAGCATGAAGGGCACAGGCGGTCACACCGGGCATCAATCATGCAGCAGGATATGGTGCCAGTGTAAAGCTTTGATAAAGAGTGTCGTTTGAGCCGAAACCCCGTCAAGGACTTATTAAAGGGCTGCCTTGCTCTGATTAACGACCCGGCCCGTTCTGCCAAGACCAGTCTCTCCAGGAGGAGTGGAAGGTGAGGGTGTGAAAGCAAAGAGTGCAGGTGCACCTTCATATTCTGAGAGAGAACATGAGAACACTAAGTTCACTTCTAGCACAAATTACTTTTAATTCTCCTGCTCTCACACGGTCCCACAAACACATTTTTCATGAGAATGAAACTTCTGCTTTTTTTTACTTAATTTATTAGTGACCCCTCCCCCTTTTTGTTATTGCTGATTGCTACCTTTAAAACACATTTAAAAAAATATTATTTATAATATGAAACTGAAATTTTGTTTTATGTTACTATCATTGTTAAAAAAGAAAATGTATGAAACAAAAGTGGCATAGTTTCATGGTTTTATATATATATATATATATATATATATGTGTAGTAAATCTCTTGCCCTTTTTCCTCCACACATATTGCATTGGGTTCCACATGTCACTGGTCCACATGTCTTTCAAATATCAGACCTGTTTTTTGATGGTTTCTCTTTTATGAAGTGAATTATTAAATTCCCAGCCTTTTCAGCACAATGGTCAGACCAGGCTGAGAGGGGAACGGCTCTGAAGGGAACAGCACGCATCCTCCCATGAATGCAGAGAGTCTCTTTGTCGGGCCTCACATACACTCCATGCAGTCTCATATGGTGAGTGTTATCAGCACCCGCAAAATACACACGTATGCCATTGTGTACAGCTGTGGGCACTTCACTATGTAAATGTTTCAAACTGGAGCAGCGCCGTACGTCAGCTTTTGCTCTGGCATTTAGAAAGCCTGAGTGCCTAAAGCCCTCTGGGTTTACCATTTTCAAACATCCACGCGCATTTCCTACAATTTCCACCTTTTTCCAGTGACTGACAGCCACAATATAAGGGAGCTGTTTGTCATCCGGTGAAGTTTTCACTAGGGCTTTACCCTAAGAAATGTTTGACAGTTAGTCCCGTTCTCTATTATAGTTACTGAAACTCATATTGAACGGGGTGGTCTGGGTCTTTTGACTTCCTGCATGACTGTGCAGTTTTAATTCCTTAATCATCAGTTTCCACTCAGCATGCATTGCATTTTTAACTAGTGTTCCAAGGGTGTTTTTTCCTGTTTTACTGGGATTGATTGAGCATGTTTTTTAATTATTGATGAGGCTGTTTCTATTACTCAAACAGCGGCTGGGATCTATAGCGATGCAGATGTTGTTGCGATGCTGGAGACTCCCATCAGCACTGTGAAATGTCGGTATGAATGTGAAGCAGGAAGTTCTGTTAATGAGCTTTTGTTAGTGATTAGCTCCGTCCTGAGTCTATCCTGATGCTTCATGCAGACAGAACACAGAGCGGTGAACTTGCAAGCTACTTTGAGTTTTATTTTTGGATTCATTGCAGTTCCCTTCTAAGAACACCCACCTCTCCCTGTAGCAAAGAGGAATCACAAATGAGATCCCTTTTATATCTCAATTGCTTCTTCTAGACAGCAAAGGAGTTAGATTGAAATGTCTGTTTAAAAAGGTTTATTCACCCCAAAATGCAAATTCTGTATACTCACCCTCGGATAATGACTTATCTTTAGTTGAACACTTTTTTTTTTTTAATTTGGAAGTTTTGGTCACTCTTTGCAATTAAATGCATGTGGCATTCAGATAGAGACATAGACAAAGACATCATAGTGATCCATATGACTCATACTTTATCTTTATAAGACAAAACCTTAAGCCTTTATTCATGGAAAATGACAGAGATCATTATATGATGAAAGAATTTCTATTTTTGTTTGAAGTTTTCCTGGAAATAAAAAAGACCCAATAGGGTATTACTATACTATAATAGATTACCGGTATGTTTTTGTCAGCTGTTTGGACTCTTATGGCACCCATTCAGTGGAGAGGATCCATTAGTTAGCAAGTGTTGCAATGTTAAATTTCTCCATATCGATGAAGAACACCTACTACATTATTAAAAGAGATTAAAAAATATATAATGTCTTCTGCTATAAGTAGGATTTTCTGATCAATTTAATGTCAGTTATGATATACAGCAGTACTATACAGTATACTTATTGAATATCAACAATTGTCTCATTTGTGTCTATTTTTTTTCACACACCGAGGCACACCGAGGCAAGTTGATACTTAACATAAGTGTGAACTCCATACGTCTCCTGAGCTTAGAAACGGCAACCTCAGAGACACAAACTTTCCCTCAGGGTCCAGAGAGAGACATTCGGGAGACTTCATGCATTGGCATGTCTTTAGTGTGCTGGTGAGGATCTCCTTTGAGACTGTGCCCACATGCTAAACCCGATAAACAGAATGTTTGTCTATATATAGTGGAAGTGTCCTAGATTGGAAGCTCAAAAACCTGCATGTGGTGTCTATATATCATGGAGCCGTTAGTTCTGTATGGTCTGAGATGGCTGTGTTTGTGGAAATCATCTGATGGATTATTGTAATGAAGTCTATGTTGTTTACCAGCATCTTCCTGCTGTCTTTTGAATGCCTTTTCTCATATATTTCCCTTTACTCTTTGCCGTTTTTTGTCTCCTTTTCATTGTAATGCTTATAGGCTCAGATTAATCCCAGCTTGCCTGCACAGAACATCATCAAAACATCATCACATAATGAAACGTAGAAGATGCAGAAATGCTTTTCAATTCATACCAAATGAGGATTTATCCGAGGAGAGGACAAACACGCTTTCCTGAGAGAATTAGTCCAATGTATATACCATTTTTTTCAGCTACCGGCTCCTCCGGTCCACATTAGTGTGGATGTCTTGAAACCGTCTACATGAATTATTCAATCAACCAGCTGATTGTCTCAATTAGATATTGCATCGCCTCTTAATCAGTGTTTTGTTAACCAATGCACAGTTTCTCTGCTTGTATGCATAATTTGCCCAAGGACCTCTTTCTCTCCCCATAGGAGCGGAGACGGTTAAATTGTGCAATCCAAGTTGACAAATATCACAAATTCGTGCAGTTATATTAAATTAAGCTGCTGTGCGAGACAGAGAGCGAATATAAGGACAACCATGCATTAAATTCAATTGAGAACGCAGCTGATAATTGAAAACAAATCTATTTATATCAGTATCTGCACATGGCATCTTGGCCTGTGATGATGAATGAGGCCAAGGAGAAAAATAGGCACTAAAACATGGATGGATAGTGATGTGAAGGGGGAAGAAAAGAGTGGATCGGTAGCTGTTAGTATGTGTGGGAAAATAAAAACTTATATATATATATATATATATATATATATATAAATAAACATTTTTTTTGAATATTTTTAATATTTAATATTTATTTTTTTTCGTTAATTTAAATGATTATTTCCATGATTTATAGATACATTATTAAATATATAAATTAAATAGAATAATGTTATACATTAAATATGTTATAAAATGTATTGTAAATATATTATAAATATTATTAGATATTAAATACATTGAAAATTAAATAAGTCATTAAAATAATGATTAAATAATGCACATTACTTAGTGGCATTTGATGGATGTCTGTAGTTAAAGTTTTTTTTTTAGTCGTATATTTATATAATCAACATTTCAAGTTCATTTTGATTCAGATGTGATTGAAACTGATGTGTGAGTTGTTAAGAGTTACTGCCAAAGGTGTCTCGTAAAATGATTTTACTCAATATTTGATGTCATTATAACACATTTTAGTTTTAATTATGTATCATTTATTATTTGTCTCTCCCTCTGCATCTAACACCCCTGACACCATTGTCTGGACATAATAAAGATGACCGCTCAACAACATGTTTGTTATCAGACTAAAAGCAGTGGGCGATATTTCAGACAGCCCAGCACAATTGGGAGCTCTCAGATCTGAAAGAAATTAATGAGTCTTCAACTTTCGTTCAAAGCCGTGGCAGGTAGCTCAGTGGGGGGAGTGTTTTTTATTTTTTTTTTCTCTTAGGAGCTCTCGCTTTCCCCTGAAATAGTGGCGTATCAAATTATATCGCAGACAGTCAACATCTTTCTCGTTCGTTTGCATCCACCGCATGTCAGGTTAAACTTGCACTTTATCTGAGCTTCAAAAGCAGCCACTCAGTGTTAGCTTAGACATAAATCAAAATGTTTCTGGCAGTCGTGACTCACTTGGTGCTCTAGGCGAGATGAGAAGTATATAAGGGACTCAGTATAGTGTTAGACGTACAGATGGTGCCCAACCAGAATAAGTCTTTTGCCACCGTGTATTATCTCATGATGCGGTTTCTGTTTGGTGTGCTGGGGGATTCAAATCCCACACAAATGTCCTTTTTTATAACATAGTCAAAGCAACTGAACTTGAGTGCCAGCGTTCATCACATACATACTGTTGTGTGAAAAAAAAGAAAAGCTTTGACAACTTTGTGTTACATAAATCATTTTAATGATTAATAAATAAATATCCCTCTCTCTATATATATCCTCTTATACATTTGATTTGATTTGAAAGGAGAAAAAACACACTTGGCTCAAAAATCAGAGTAGATACAAATAGCCAACAATAAATTGTATGTGGTCAAAATTGTCAATTTTACTTTTATGCTATATAGATATAAAGTAAAGATCAAGTAAATAATTCAAAACTTAATTTTGTTAGTAATAGTAATACCTGCTTTGATAAGAACTTCATTTGGACAACTTTAAAGGCAATTTTCTTACTATTTTATTTTTATTCTATTTATGCACCCTCAGATTCCAGATTCAAAAACAAATATCTCAGTCAAATAATGTCCTATTCTAACAATAGAAAGTGTATTTATTCAGCTTTGAGATGATGTATAAGTCTCATGTTTATAAAATTAACCCACTAGTCTATATTTCTTCTCCAGTCAAGTAAAAGTTGACAGATTTCCCAGAATATTGCACAGTATACGAGGGATATTTCTCACCCTCAGACTTCCATCTAGACAGAGTATAATATATCAAACATTTTTACAAATGTAGCAGCACATGAAGTTTCACAACTCAAACTCAAAGTGATGCTTTGGCTAGAAAGAAAAAAATGACTAGTTTTTTTTGCTCAGTTAGGAAAATGTTAACTAACACAGATTTGTTGGCTTGACGCAAGCAGCTGTAGGCAATGTTGAATCTCAACAACATAAGTTTGTTGTTTTTGTTGTGTTTGTTTGATACAGCGGTTGTTATCGTTGTGTTTTATGTATTTGATATGAACTGATTAGGCCAAGCAGTCATCATCCACCATGAAGTTTGTTCATCTGTGAAAAACCTATTAATTCTTCTCTTGGAGTGCCGTATTAAGTAGCTAATGTTCTTTTATAAATTACCTGACAAACTCCTGTGACACCATCCACACTATTTTTCCAAAATGACAATTTCTTGTCAACATGTATTGTTTTGAATCTACCAGGAGAACTCAATTAACAAGGGTTTAATTCTGTTTATTTGGGATACTGGAAACAAATTGCGATTTTTTTTTTTTTTCTTAGCTGCTGACTCCACGCCAGACAGCTACCCTTCAAGACAAGAAAATTACCTTACTCACTGGCACTTACAAATGGAGACTCCAATAATGAATATGACACCTCTTTGCCTGCATGCATGCCTGTCTGTCTGTCTGTTGGTTTTTACTTTTTCAAGTTTTTAAATTGTCATGTTCCCATCTGTGTTTCTTGACTGCAATGTGAAGACATGCTTTTAATTAGCTGAAGAAGTGAAGAAAAGGTTAATGAGTTCTCATAGTGGGTGGAGATAAAATGCCATACTGTGTGACAAAGCCTGACAGGAGTGCGTGCGTATACGTATGCATGTGTATTTGTTTATGGGAGTTGCTGTGCCTACCATTCGTTTCGAACAACTTGCCCTGCAAGCACTTAAAAACCTGGGACATCCTTCATTTCGGTAAGGGGCCATATTTTGAAGAGGTTATTGCATGCGTTCTGAAACGAATTGAAGCCTATTTATAATTTACAATTCATTTTGCACTCTCTTTTCCGACCCAGCATTCCATTTAAACTGCTTTCTGTTTGTTTGGTGAACACCCAGGTGAGAGACCTTGAATGAAGGGCACGGAACACCCAGGGAGAATTTCATCCGTGTCCTTTTAGAAGAGTTCCACAAATCCCTTCTAAAAGCTGAACTTCAGCAAAAGCAAGTGTTCTGACTTCCAAGAAAAGCTGGACTGTGTTTTAAAAAAATGATGAGAGGATTCCAGTGGACATAATTTACTTTTTTGGTAGAGTAAAAAAAGAACATTTATGGTCAGTTTAGGTGTTTAAATATTTTCAATGGGTAAGGCAGAGTTTTTCATTTTAAATTTAATTTGTATACATGCATCATTTATGTTAGTGCTGTCAAATAATAAAACATTTTTTGATAAAAGTTTTTGTTGACATAATATATATATATATATATATATATATATATATATATATACAGTATATATACACAAACACATGCATATATTTAAGAAATATATGTAATATTTATATATTAAATATATAAGAATATGAATATGCAAACAAATATTTTCAAAATATATAGGGTATGTGTTTAGATGTCTGTGTATATATACATAATAAATATACACAGTATACATACATATATAATGCAAGCAAACTGATTTATTTTAGATTAGAGATGCTCCGATCAGCATTTTTGGGGCTGATTACCGATCACAAAGATCATGATCTGCCGATTGCCGATCACTGCCGATCACAGAATGGCAGGGGAATGGGATTCTTTCATCTATAACCTAGCAGAGTTTGCACCATTTGAAGAAATGAAACTAACTGAATATTAACTATATTTAAAAAAAAAAGAAACTGTAGAAATAGGCTAGAGTCAAGATCTTGAAGAACCAACAAGTGTTTATTTTAGAAAATGAGAACTTAAGGCTACTGTAGGCCATCTTTCCCAAATAAGGCAGAGTAACTTAAAA
>JAUCMS010000034.1:18047367-18065694 GCA_032357445.1 Enteromius radiatus
TGTACAGAATTGGTCATGGACCGACGGACCCAATATAGACATGATCTGCACGTCTATCCGACGTCCAATGTTTAGTGGGACATGTTAAGTCAATGCAAAGAAGCACCCCTAGTACATTATAAGCCTAAATCAAAGAGCATCAATCGTTCTTTGGCTCTGCATAACAGGTGAAAGTGAAAGTTTCCATTTCCTTCCCCTTCTCCCTTTGCTTCTTGTTTTGATCATGACTCTATCATACGTTCAGCATCAGGTGACGGAAGCTCCACATTACAAATAGCTGTGGCAAGGTGCTCAAAGACAGCTTATGTCATCCATCATGTTTTATTCTCAGTGGTTGGCTTTCAGAGATAAGGTCTCATATGCGACCCTTGCTGTGCAACTAGAAGTATGCCCACAGAGTCCCCTGTTCATCACAATTACCTTTACGGTAGGGCTCTCTTCTCCAGAGAGCAGTGACAAGAGGAAATACAATCTCACACTGCTTTCCTTCGCACCAGCAAGGATTCAGACGATAAGGCTATTAGAGGAGAGGGAGCTGTCCCAAAGTCATTACTCAAAGTGTCTCTTCTTTAAAAGTTTTGTCTATGTGCGCAGGTGCTCGGTTTTCGTGGCTATTTGGGAATGCATGCACCAAGTCTCCGGTTCATCAAAACCAAAATCGTTTACTTAGTGATCTATTTGTACTCGATTCAGGCACGCACACATAGTTGACTGCTCACTGTACATCTGTGTATATGTAAGTGATGAATTATTTTGTGGCATACTGACCTCGTAGTTTAGTATGTATGACAGCACCTACGGCGCCTGATATGTCAGTCTCCCAACACAACAGCAGCTAGATAAATAGGAACCAACGGCCCGTTGGGCAGTAAATACTGCAGATCTTTATTCCCCTCTGGGTTATTTGAATTTCATCAAACAAATCTGAAAGACATGAATACGTGAGATGAAATTGGATCCTCTGTATCAATAGCCGTGTGGAAATGTTTTGGAGTGTGAAGTACATGGCGTGATGCTAAAATTGTACAGTTATTGGGATATATTGAGGTGGGTTCTCAAGGTTAGATGAAGAGGACAGGCCACATTTTCAAGGGGGATCAATATTTCGTACATTCTACACGGTTTCCCACCAGCGCCTCCTTCGCAAACCCCCTGGGGTGGTGACAAAGGTTTTCAGAACAGCGAGAAGGGTAGGAGAAATAGATTCTTCCATTCCCTGTGGACTGCATTTGTGCCGCCACTGTGAGGAAATAGTGAACGTGTAAAACAGCATTGATTGGTGAATTGACTCATTCCTTACTTACGTTGTAATCTGAAAAAAAAAAAAGAATAGGAAACTTGCAATTGCAGCTTGGGGGTGTTTTTCTGTAGTCCTTTCAGTCATATATTGTGCTTTACATCAATACTGCGTTAGTGACTAGCTCAAATTTATTATTCCATACAGCACATCCTCCAGGTAATAAACTAGTAGTATATCAACCCCACGTCCTCCAGACCAGCAGGGGGCGACTGCAACAGTCAGTGATTTTGGTGTGGAGAGGTGATCTGAAGCATATGCTGCTTTAAAATGTGCCTGAGATGCTTTTTAACATTTAACATTAACATTTTAACTTTAACATTTAACATTTTAATCAGGTCTTTCTTTACGGCATGTCATGCAAAGTCGAAGCATAACAATGTGGTATTTTTGACTAGTTGTCATAGTTTTTGTTATCATTTTTTATCTTTCAGTTCACTCTGTATTTTTATCCATGTCATATTTATAAAAGTTATGTGCAGATGCAAGGTGTTACAGTATAGGTTTACACTATGGGTCAAAAGTTTAATATATTTAAGATTTTAAATATTTTGAAAGAAGTCTCTCATGCTCAAAAATGTTATATTTAAAAAAAAAATCTAAAAACAGTTATAATGTGTAATATGGCAATTTGAAAGAACTATTCTTTTTGTATATATTTTAAAATGTAATCATGTGTCACATGATTCTTCAGAAATCATTTTAATATGCTGATTTGCTGTACATATAAATATATTACTTGATTACTTTGGACCAGCTACAGGTATTGTTGCGCACACATTCAACATCAATGAGAGCATGCTTTGGAGCTCTGGCCATACTCAAGGCCTTGATTGTGTGAATGGCTGTAATTAAGAGTAGTGGAGGGAGACGAGTGGAAGGGCTAAGTATCGACATGCTCCTGTTTTCATTGCTCTTTCAATGAACAGACACAGGCAAGTATGAAGGTCACCATGAGCAGACCAGGCGGAAATCGGTGTTGTACCCACAATCAGCCCTTTCTCTTGTAACGTGCGCTCATTCTAATTACTGTCTTCGTTCAGAAGGCTGCACTCTTCTAATTACATTTCCCTTTTAGCCCCATACTGGGAAGCCTTGTAATTAAGAATCCCCTCCTCTTTGTCCAAAAAAAAAAGTGCTATTGAAAACCCTGAGGCGTCTGTGATTCATGTATCTTTTGCTCCCCCTCCGGTCAAACTTGCTTTAGAGGAAGGACACTTTCTCGAGGGTGCCCGGAAACACAGTTCTTCTAGCATTGCAAGTTCAGCAATGCTTTTTGGCGCAAACTAGCTTGTTTATATCTAAATAAACTTTTTGATAGTGCCATCCAAGCATTTCATGTGCCAGAAAATAGCTTCAGAAGGAATAGATTTTGTACTCACTCAACATATAATTCACCCTAAGGCTCAAAACATGCTCTCCGCAAGAATATGAACACAAATGCTTCCAGCTACGCTAGCTCAATTATAGGCATCTTTACACTCCAAATGCTGTTACTTTTTTAGCATTGCTACAAGGGACATTAGCATTAACTGTTTTTCCAACAGTCACTTTTTAAGCAACAGTATAACGAGAAGTTTGTTCAGCATGATAGGCAAAGTTTGTAAAGTCCCTGTAAGTGTGTTTGTGTGTGTGTTTTGTACAGTACATTCCTAGTATGAACTTTCAACCTTAGGCTATAAACGGGTACAGCTGCCTGTGAATCATTTTGTACATTTGAATATACCAAAGTGTTTGTGGAAGGTGGGGTTTTCTTCATATTAGTTGGTGTTAACGTTAACTAAGAGTGGATCATGCTTTTAAGGGATGATACCGATTTTTACAGATCAAGAAGACCCGATAACCGATATTATAAACCGATATATATGTCTGGTGTTAAAATTAAAATTAATGTCAAAATGAAGAATAACAATGGCTCTGAAAAACTTTCCTTAAATGCTTTTAAATTATTTTATCGGCAAAACGGTTTCGAAAACGAAATTAGCAAAATGGCTCATTAGGCCTATGCTAAAATTATTAAGCATAGCTACCTGTATTTTCCTTGTATAGCTTGTTACCTCCACAGCTAAACCAGATTTTGCTGTTTACTTTCCTCACAAAATTAACCATGGTTTTATTATAGTAAAAGTGTAATAACCATGTTTTTGGCAGATTGGTTTCTATTTGCATAACCACAGTGTTACTGCAAATACCATAGTTAAACTAATGGTAACTAATGGTTAATTTTGTGGTTTCCCCTTTATATTTATTTGTAGCAAAACAATGGTTAATTTTCCTAAGGGTTGTCATATCTGAGTTTCCTAGAATTTGATCACTGTGCCTCTCTTATCTTTGACTGAAAAAGCCTATGTGGAGTGTCATTTCGCTATGCTTACTCCCTTCTACGCTTCTGTTATCTCTCTGTGAATACGTCTGCACTTGAGTTTTGACAAGAGTAGAGCCCTTATGCACAGCATGCCAGGGCCGGGTGACCTCTGCCAGAGATTGCTGCCCGGTTCATTAATCTCCCAAGGGCCTTGTCCTCTCAGCAAGCTAAAAACACACACAACACAATACGATCATCACTGCAGAAGTAAAGATAGTCTTCACACTCTGGGATTCTGAAAAGCAAGGACTGATGTTTCTTTATTCCTCAGCAGGTCTGATCAAAGGTCACTGGTTAGAAAGCATGTCTAGTTGGCAGAAACTGTTTCTGTGATACTGTATACCTTTTATGCAAAGATTATTGGAGATATTAGCTTAGACCAGCATGAATTTGGTAGGGAACAGTTTTGGTTATGGTGGGTTGACTAGTTTCTTTATAGGCACATAGTGGTGGGTTAGGGTTAGTGGTGGTTAAGTTAGCATTACTAATGCACAATAAAAATTTTTTGGTGTTTTTATGGATTTATTTTTTCAGAATTCTTTAAATAGAAAGTTTAAATGTTTAATATTTATATATATTTAACAATATGCAATGCATTTATGTTGAAAGTATACTTTTACTTTTTATCAATTTAATTCATCCTTGATTAATGGAAGCGTTCATTTCTAAAGGGAAAAAAAAAAAATCACATCTATAGTTTCACAAGGTGATGAAGCTGGCTGACAAAGGTATTTTTAATCATTAAGAAGCCTGGAGTGGATATCAGCATCCAAAATATGTGCTAATGACTAGCTGTGCTGGTTTTCCAGCAGGGAAAAGTCAGCAGGATGCGTCTTTGACATTGTGTTTTTCATTCTGCAAATTAAATTTAAGTACTTTATCAGAGCAATCTCTGTTATTTCTTTAAGACTACAGTTCTGTATATTGGATGAATTATGCCATTAGGCAGAACTGCAGATTGTAGTGAATATATAGCAGTTCAGACTTTTTTCTACTTATGCTTTTTTGTTTGTTTGTTTTGTCTACAGAACTTGGCACACATGGGTTTGTCCATGTGCATGCATACAGAATTTAGTGTATAGCTAGATACAGTAACTGCTTAGAAGCCACATTTGGATTCCACACAGTTCACTCAATACTTCAGCACAGCTTCACGCTATTTTTTTATTACTCTTAGACCGCAAAGCAGAGTGCTCTTGACTTTCTCCTCCTAAGAAGACAAATAGCATGGGCAGAATGTGAGGGCGTTATCTAACAAGACAATCTTCATACACACCTGTGATAATAGAGAGGAGCTACTTTACAGCTGCTGAAGACATGCTTTGTCAATTAAACATGCTGTGCATATCTGCAGCTCTCGGTTTGATTGAAGAACCATGTTGGGAAACACGGTAATTACATGAACACTACAGGTGGTCCGGCGAATCATTTTCCCATTACAAAGAGAGAAGGCCAATTTGTCAGTAAATTCTTAAAGAATGTGTATAAACAAGCTTTTTTTTATTTGCCCGTAAAGGTTATGAACAAGCATTGTAAATGTCAAGTGGCACCATAAGAGTATTAGGATACTTCAATTAAACTTAAGATTTAATTGGTAACACTTTACAGTGAATGTCACTGACTACGTTTACTAAAACTTTACGTTTACGTTTTTAAAAACCCTGTTACGAGCATATCCGGGTTTTTGGCGGGGTTTACATGGCCGTGCGGAACCGGGTTATTGTGAATATCCGGGTTTTAAAAGGGTTACTGGCTGCATGTAAACGCAGTCACTTGTTAACATTAGTTAAATTATTCATAAATAAATAAATTTATTCATCTTTGTTAACATTTGTTCATAAAGATATGGTCATTCATTGTTAGTTCATGTTAGCAGACAGTGCATTAACTAATTTGTCTTCTGAAATATTTTATATCCCATGTCAAAACCAAGCTTTGGTGGTATCTTGTCTGTTGTAGCAATTTGTCGTGCTTGCACTTTTATTGACTTTCATTCTGACATATGATCATCTGAATCAACTGATTTCATTAGGGAAAGCAGTGACAGTCTTTTGGAATCTCTATTTGACTTTGGATAAGGTCAAAAGAGCACGCGTTCAATTACCCCCTCTGCTATGTAAATACCAGCCAAGAGTAGTGTGAACAGCACGCCATCCACCCTCCCATCATAATCCACTTTCGTGACTCAACTAAAAGATTCTGACATTTCACAGACCCCAGTTCAGATTTCCTACGTGTTCGACACAGACGTTGCTTAACACTTGACTCAACACCCAGGTCCAGGGTCTGTTGTTACAAGCCCTTTCGTTAAACACCGGAGCTGCCGTTCATTTCGGTTTGATTAAGAACGTCTGCGGCAGCTGCGTCCCTGTGTCTCCGCCGGGCTCGTCTCTGGTGTGCGCCGAGCCGGACGTCTCTATTAAATCCTGTTTGTGCATGCATGGTTTTATTATTCTGATTTAATACAACAATGCCACCAATATCCATTCTGTTTCCTTCACTTCTTATTTATGCCAGTTTCCTCCTGCCTCTGTCTCGCCGCTGAGGTTGGTGGGACAATGGATATTAAATCAGATTTATTGTGAGGGTATAGAATAGTGTCTGACCTGCATCTCCTCTCCCTCGGCCCGCGAGGCACCCCCTCCTCTCGGTGTGCGCCAGAGGCGACAATGCAGCCCTCGCACAATTGATGGCTCTTCAATTTGCTCTTGGGAATTGGTTACATTCCGTCTTGGAATGACACCGGGCCAGAAATGGAATTAGGGACAGGCAGCTAAACGTTGCGTTAGAATAATGGCGACCGCCCTTTCTGCCACCCAACCGCGCCGAGCTGTTTCCTCCAAAAGCGCACACATACAGACAGGATGTTTAGAAGCACGAAATATGTTCACCTCGACTATTTCTGCTTACTGTGCAGTTTGTGACTTCAGGTTGAGGATTGTTCAGGGGTGGACAGACAGCATGCCAACTTGATTTGCTGTGGTGAGATTTGCTGAGAGAGTGTATGCAGTCTTCCATTCTGATTCATATTGTATCCAACATACAGTCAGCATGATTTCATTGTGTCTTTGTAGAGTATATTAACATGCACTTCTTTAAAACCTCAGCTTGTTTGAGTTGCGTTTTCAAGTTTGAGTCTTAATTGCAAATACTGATGAGCTTCTTTAGTTTATATTAAGTCTGCTTGTCTTTTTTGGATGTTGGGATGAGGAAATCATAATCAAAGAGATGCCTATATTTTAAAACCCTAAATATTTTATTTAATAGTCTCAGATCAGACAGCATGCCTGCAAATCACCCACGGCCTGTTCTGTTACACATCGCACACAAACATGTCTCAAAATGGCAACTTGCTTGGCTGGATTTGTGCAACTTTTGGAAGGAAGAGAAAAACTATTATTAGTTCCCCTGGAAACAGTCGTGTTTACAAGGTATCAGCTTTTGAGGAGTTTACTAAACTATATTGGATTTGGCAAAGCTGGCAAGGTTATAGCATCCCATCTTTGAAAAACCCTCTATTTTAAGAATTTCATTTGATGTATGTGAGCAAAACATAGTGTCTTTCACACATTTTCTGTTTGCTTGAGGCAGCTGCACCATTATTTGATTTTTCACTCTTGTCTTAATTATATTTTAGTATAATATATTTCAGAAAACACAAAATATAGGTGGATTAATTGTGAATTTTTTAAAGAAATTAATACTTTTATTTAGAAAGTATGCATTAAATTGATTCAACGTGACGGGAAAGACTGATAAATTGTTACTTTTTTATTGTTACATTGGTTGCATTTATCAATATCAGTTTATAAATACAGCATTTAAATTATCTTTTAATTATAAGAAATACTTATTGAGTAGCATGTAGCTTTGCCATCATAGAAATGAATTACACTGTTAAATATTTTAAGATAGAAGAAATTGTAATCATATTTTGGAATATTTAGCAATAATAATCATAGGACTAACTTAAATATAAAAATCAAAGTTTGAATTTGCATTAACTAATAATATGTTAAGCATCGTGAATTATTTATAAAGTTACTGTTTACCTTTGCGCAGATTGGACTTAGTGGTTTGAGGCACAGCATTAACTTAGAGACCCTGACAAGCAGGCTGACTGTTTTTCTCTCTCCCTGTTTAACATTCTGGAAGCGTGTGCGGGAAGGAAAGGCTGTCCCAGAGTGGTACCGTGAGGAGTCTCCCCTTGTGATGTCTGTCAGGCACCATTCACATGGTGTTTTTGGGGATGGAAAAATTAGATTTCAGAAGAGTTATTTGTATCCAATTGCATTTCTCAAGGGACAGCAACTAACCGATTCTTATGGCTCTTGTATCATAGCTTGTTTTGCTGCGGGGCAGGCCTGAGAGTTAATCGAAAGCAAATGTGAAAGAAGATATGACAGAGATTTATGAGTGTGTAAATGGAACAGTTTGTATCTGATTGATATTGATTCACAGTCTAAATAAAGCTAGTTTATCATCACAGTAATCGTTGATCTTTGGCCTTGAACTCCACTTGTTTACGTGTGTAGGTTACTTAGATATACTTAGGGGACAAAACTGTCCGTAGAAGTTGGATAATCTTACAAAATGTTCCTTTAGGTATGTTTAGGCATATCCTCAAATCTGTTCATAAACTAAGCCTCTTTGTTGTAAACATGCAAAATATTTAGTTTTTTTGGCAGCTCACGGAGTGTAGAGCTCCGGTTCGAATCCAGTGTAAATACTATTTGATAAAAAGAGCTCAAATCTGCATAAAAGATAGTTGACATGGCATGGTTGCATCAACAAATGCTTTTAATAAAAAAAGTGCCAGGGTTAACCCATTGAAGTGGACATTTCTCTTTGAAACTGCGACGAAACGTGCAGTAAGGTACATAAAAATGGTGTTGCACAAAAAGTGCACAGAGGTACGTATTCTTATGAAACCAGGTTGAAATTTGTACTTTTTTAGTTTTTATAAAAACTATAATTTTTATAAATACTATAATTTTTATAGTTTATAACTGTAAAGTTTTGAGTCAGAAGTCCAATTTCTGGTATTTCTAGCAGTGGTTTGCCTGTACAAAGCAGTTTCAAATTAGAGTCATTTTGTGAATTTTATGCTCCAAAGGAAGTACAAAAATGGATCATATTTTTGCTTCAGCTGTTGGGTAAAGGAGTAGACACATTTAAACCACACTAATACAGATTCAAGCAAAAGAATAACTGTAAAATCACTGCATTTTCACTGAAAGATTAAACTCTGCTCCTAGGCTGGTGACATTTTCAACTAATATGAGATTGTGACAGGATTTTTAGATGTTGCCATTCCACTTAGCAAACAGCAACAACTGTTTGATATTTCGGTATAACATTTTTATTTTTCTGTTGTGAGTTAAACATCTGCTTAAAGTGTCCCTATTATGGCTTATGAAAGGTTCATATTTTTGGTTTTGGGAGTCCCAGACAGCAGGTTGTCATGCATGCAAGGTCAAAAACCACTTTTTTAATTTATTTTGACCTTAATTGTTATACCAAAGGATTAATTTAATGATTCAGTTTTCCAAACCCCTCCGGTGATTGATACATTTCATTTAAAGCAGGGTTTTTGAGCTTTTAACATTCCAAAAGCGGCACATTGCATTTTTATTCAGAGCAAATGCGAAAAGATCAAGTGGGAGGGCAATATGCTAATTCTTCACTTTGACATCAACATGAAAGCCCTTGGGATTTTAAAAACGACTCGTTTCAATGATTCAGAGTTGACTTTTTCATTTAAGAGACAGTAACTAGATATACAGTGCACTTTCAGATCTAAGACTTTACTGAATGTTTTCATTCACTTACATTAGAGCTGTGTCCATAATAGGGGCACTGTCAAAATATCAGCTATGTAATGGCTTGTTTCCATACAATTCTTTTAAGGTCCGTGTCTTCCCAAAACAAAAAAGAAACACTTGACCCAAAAATGAAAATTCCGTGCTCATATGTAAGATTTGTTTAATTATAAACACCAGAAGAATCTTAGTAACACAAATATATACTGTAGGTTAGCATTAAATTGTATGAACTGTCATTTTAAAAACTAAAGTACTCACTGAATTTAAAGTGACTACTAGCCCCACTTTCTCCCATATGCTAATTTTCATAGCTATGCATGTGTGTTTTACTCTTGTTCTATTCATTGCACAGGTCACGTACCATTTTTATGTATTTGTCTTACCATGCAGCTTATCTGCAGCATTTATCTAAATGTCTTATAACAAAATCCATTATTTTCTTTCCATGCAGTTCATATTCAGTTCATTTTTGTCTTTTTTTTTGTCACTGAGAAGAGCAGCGCATTTGGTTTCTTTGTCCATTCTTCCCATGGTTCATCATGTTCCATTAAAGAGAAAATTGTTCTGCTTAATGCACCAAGCTCAGGTACCTACGCTGTATGGCGTCCAGTAAATGGAGGAAGATTAGAGACATTACGAAGGAAAACTTTCAGAGATGAGTTCAGCATATCTCTAGGGAGTTTTACACCATGATGAATAAGTGGTTGCTGCGGTTTTATTAGACGGTGTATTTGTGGTTAGGCAGCACAGCACAGACCAAGACTTTTGTCTTGAGATGGAGAGATGGTTTAGAATTAGGTGAAGACACGGCAAAGGGACAAATGCATTTCTCTCGTTCACCGCAGCATGAACCGGCACGTTTCAGCAGCTTGAATGGGTAAATATCCAGATCAATCCATCATTTCAATGCCTCACACCCAGAAACCTGCATCCAGTGCTCATGGATCATTAAACCCTATGCTTTCACAAACCTTCACACAGGCAAGAGAGTTCAAGAGTCCCTCTGAGGCTCGCACGTGTTCCTACCGAAATGCAATAACCAATCTAACCTAGTAAAGTCAGATCTGGTTAAATTAATGTAGCATCAAGGAAGAGAGCCCATGTTTTTACTGCTTTTGGACAGGCTGAGGCTCTATAAGGCATTGTTTAGTTTTTTGTGCAATGTCAAAAGATGTCTTCCTGATGTTTTTTTTTTTTTTATCTAGTAGGATAGTGATGAAATTAATCAGTCCGTTTCATCTTCACAAATTCACAGGACTTTCAGAATCACTTTTTCGCTGTTGTTCTTTCCCTGTATCTATTTTTTTTGTCTGTCTTATTCTGACTTTTTAAACAGGTCTGCCTTAACAAATTATTCAAATATCATTGTTTCACTCCACCTCCACTCTTGCTGTTGTTTTTATTTTTGCTTCTCCATTACTTTGCCAGAGTACTTTTAGCAGTTATGTAAAATCAGAGGGGTTTTTTATGTGTATGCTAATAACACATTATATTTGAATAAAACTATTTTATTTTATTTTTGCCTCTACTCTTACTATTATTATTATTATTATTAGTGCTGTTATGAATGATTAATCACATCCAAAATAAAAGAATATACACATAAATGTATATGCCTGTAAATATTTCCATTAATTAATGTTAATGTTTTAAAATGCCGCAGTCATGTTCACTTTCTGTGTCTGTGATTTGTCTTTTCATTAATATTTCAAAAATTCCATAATTCTATCATTTTGACTGTTAGTGTACAGGATGTGCACTGTTTAACACATGATGAATTCTTGTTGTCATGCAGTAGCATTATGGGTTATTAACGTGTTGTGCTCATGAAGTGGCAAGTGATCTTGAAGTGAGAAAAAAAACACAGATGCTCTGACTTATTAAAATATATATATTTAAAAAGTAATAATAATAATACGTATCTTGTTCTAGGCATGCACTCAACTCTGCCGGTATTTATATCTGCCTCTATGTCTACATATAATAGAGCTATTTCGGCTGGAGTGGATATTTGCTTAAATAAAGCACTAAATTGACTAAAACCAAAATAACATGCTATTAATTGCAATAATTAGCCAATGACTCATTCTATAACTGTAATCATACATTCACATTTATGCTCCTGCAGTTGCAAAGCTACAGACAACATTTTGCTGAATCACCTCGAAACTTACCATATCCTTGTGTTATTCTCTGAATAATTCACATTGTGCTTCTTGGCTGTTTTATCTGATACAGTGATTTTTTGTTGTTGTTGCTTGGTTTAAAAACCGCAGTGTTAAAACGGCTCAAAAAATGTAAGCGTAACAGTTACTTCATTCAATAAAGTGTCAACTCCTGCAGTAGCACAGCTGCCAAACTGAAGGAAAGTTGATTCTGGCATTGCTTTGTGTTCTCATAGCGTAAAACTCTCAGCCAAATAGCACAAAATGGTTTTTGCTATTCTGAGCGTGCAGGAAATTGAGTTATTTGTCAGAATTGAGAGACTGAATTGTAACACGCTCATGACAGACAGGTAATCAAGTCCTATGTGATACAAGACAGACTGCACAATAGCCGAGATAGGAGTCCCAACACCTTTAAAACGGCCTAGAAATTTAAAGCTGCCAACCTGATCTCACCAACCTCTTCCTGGCCGACATTGTATTGAAATGTTCTCAGTTTCCTCAGCATCAATATCACGTCTTTCTTTGTTATGTTTAAATATAACCCTAAGAGACTGACTCCCTCCCCACATCTCCTTGCCTCAACGCTGTTTTTCCTGCATTATTTAAGAACTTCCACCCGTATGTCTGTCACTTTTCTTTATGTGGCACATAATTGTCAATCTCCGCTTGTCGGATCTCTGGCACTCTGACTGAAAGTGACAATATTGTAAAATTATCTTCCAGTGTTTTTTTGACTTCTCTTACTAGTCAGTATCTGTCTCTTATTTCAGACAGACAAAGCCATGTTAGCAGTGATTATCTGAGATTAGAACAAGTTGAAAAGGAGAGGAAGTGACATGCCTGTGGGGTGAATTGATAGTAGTTGGAGATAAGCTTTCTTAGTTTTGCCAATACATACTATGCTTGGAGTAAGAAATGTGCAGTTCAATACAATTTGATGCAATATATTTAATGGCGTCTTTTACTAATTTACTATCAATGAGGCCAACAGACAGAATGAAATCATTTTGTTTCTTTAAATATTGTCAAATTATAAATTCAGCTATTAATAGTGGAGACTTGTAATTTGTTTCTTCTATGCACAGGTGTGCAGCTGTTTTTCCATTGATTATTAATGGAGTTCTTACTTCATTGAACGAGTATGTAATGTATTCATTTCTTATTATGAGTTATATAATAATATATTCAGAGGGCAGTGGAGCAGAAAAGCTTTCGAATGGTTGGTAATAATGAAACGGTTGTTCTGTGGTGTTGTGTTCTACAGTATAAACTATTCTGCAATGGTTTGGCTTCGCAGTTATCAGCATTTAACTTGAATGGAGATGTTTTCTATCATTATAAACAGAAGCATTAGCAGAAGGTAAGACAGTTCAGGTTTTATGCATTGTTACCATCGGAGTCATTACAATTGTAGCGTATGCATGTGCAGAAATATTGTTTGAATGTTTGAGGCAAACTAGAAGTGTTATATTGATTATTAGTGGTATGGGTTAGTCTGGGTTAGTACTTGTAATAGGATAAAGGTGGTATCAGACATACAAAATGACAAAATTATTTCAAGATCTGCAACATTTAGGAGTGAATACACTCTACCTACAAAAAAAACTGAAATTCCAAATAAACTTCTAAAGTTAAAATCCGCCAGATGTAAAGCTGAGGTGGTGTAGTTTGAATGTGAGGAAGTAGAAATAAACAATTAAAAAGAATTGAAATTCATAGATATGCACACTGATGAACTGGAAAAAGCCAATTGTTCAGCGCTTGATTTTGCTCATTAGTAGAATGTTATTTTTTGTGAAAACAGATGTATTTTTACATAATGCCTTGCCATTTACAGAAGTTCAGCTGCTTTTTCGGTTCACAGTGTTGTAGAGATGAACAGTAAAGCCCAGGGGATGTCGCAAGAGGTAAATTATAATCATTACCCTTGTTCTTCCTGGCTCCCTTCTGCTTTTAAAACTTACTCTACTGTGGTAACCTTTAAGTTGCTTTTTACTTTCTTCGGGGGTTGAACAAAAGACCAGCTGTCGATTATTTTGGGAGAAGACAGCGTCAGGAGTAAATATTGATTCAGACAAAATGGATTTTTCTGCTTTCCCCTCTGGAGATGATAAAAAAGGAAAACAGGAGGAACCTTTCACAGCTAGTTCAGTGGCCTTTTAACGTGCTTATAAAACGGTATTAAAGAGTTTGATTCTGTGAGGGGAAAAACACGAGCGCACGGCCTCTGTTGTCATTAATCACGCCAACAGTGGGAGATTTAACAGTAGGAGAACTGTAGACGAAGAGACATGGGGAAATGAAAGGACCCAGATCAAACATGCAGATGTATCAAATGATTTGAAAAGATACTTCATTTGCATATCTCTTTTGTACCGCCGGTTGTGTTCCTTTGAGCTTGGCTTAAGCGTCTCATTGGCATTGTTGACAGGAAGGAATTTTATGCTCCTTCGGAACACGTCATTAATTGGAAGGGTTTAAAACAAAAAAGAGGAAAGCAAGAGGAAGTGATCGTGGAGATGAAAGCACAGAATTTTACCAGGGAGGGAAAAAAGGTTTGAAGTCCAAATATCAGGAGACGAGTAAGTGCTGTTTACAAGCCAAGACAAGAAGTCAAACCGTTTGACTTCTTTAGTATATTCCTGTGAATCACTCAATGCGGTAGCCAGGGGTAGAGTGCTACAACATTTTCCAGAAAGCATAGACCGCTTGGGCCTCCCAGGAAGGGGGATAAAGCAAATACCATGTCAGCAGCGAAATATTGGGCCTGTAGAAAGAAGTAGAAGAAGTGGACGTCCAGTTCGATATCTTTGCAGCTCCCCCATGAATATCGCCCAGTAGTTTGATCTGCTCCTTCAAAATGTCTAAAGAAATCTTTCTTTTCCACTCTCAATCCACTATTGAATCTCAGTGAAAGAAGAAGGAGGGCTGCTTCATGGGTTAGAGGGCTTATTGGCAACTTTGCTCTTTAAACTGATGGATGGTGTGACCATGGCTGGATTTGACGGCGAGACTTGAGCAGATAATCGGGGGAAAAAGGACGCAATCGTTCACTCCGACCGTATCTTGCTTTCAGACGCTACGGTGGAAGGGCTTAGCACCAGGGGAAGGTTGTTTGGGAGTATGTGAGTTATTGCTAGCTTTGCTGGCTAATCTTGTCCATTCCTCTCCGCCACAGCCCTGGTGAAGGTGATGAAAACAGAAACCTGACTTTGGGACTCTTTTGTAGTTGCTTATCCCCGTATTGGATGGCACCCTTTGACCCTTAATACACATCCTGGGGTGTTGCAATGCTATATGAGTTGATGGCACAATTGTTGTCAGCGAATTGTCACCACCTCAGTTCTGATGTAGATGACCTTGCTGACCCAGAGGCAGATTCAGCGGGTATCAAAGAAAGTGCAGGTACAATATTGAGCCACTGTGGCTGGAGTTACTTAAATGTCATGGCAAAATATCATTCAGCCATCAAAATCATTTTTATATGCTAAAAATATGTTTTTAGCACTTAAGCCTGCATATTCAGTGTTCACATTACTGCAGCTGTAATGTTCTCAGGGGAGTGATTAGCATCAGGGAAATTATTAACTCATTTAATTTTGAATTATGTAATTCATATGTTTTACTTTTTGGTAACAAGCTTGAATGCCTTTTATAAAAAGGTTTTTAAGAAATGAAATAACATACAAATAAACAGACAATAAAAACTATATATATATATATATATATATATATATACAGTATATAACACTATATATATAATTAAACAGCAATAAGACTTCTTTTAAATAAATAAATATTAAATAAATATAATGTTACAAGATTTTGAATCATGATATATTAATACTTTGAAAATGTGAAATTTGTATTTATTAGTTATTTCATTAAAAAAGTGTTTACAACTGGACAAGATTGTATGACCCAAAACAATATTATTAAAGCACGGATAGACCCTTTAAATACTATGCTGTCAAATGTGTGCACAGTGCAGATTTAGCTTCTTTTCTGGAGTTTTTAATACTGACATCATCTTTCAGAGGGCCAAACAGGAAATAAACCACTCTGGTCATGCAACTTTTTTGATATGCTGTAGATATACCACATAAATGTGATTGATACCGCTTTGTTTACAGGTTGACTTAGGATCGGAGCCAGTATATACATTGGGCAGTCTGTAGCTGAGTCCAGGAAACTCGTCTAGCTTTTGGAGCCCCATTTTTTTTTTTTGCATTCAGAATGTTTATGACCCCAGTGATCTGCTTAGTCATCCAAGGTCTGCTCTCTGCCCTTTGAACAGAGTGGCTAAGCGCCAGCTGTTTGGCCCAGCTGAATGGTAATGTCTTAAGGTAAACACTGTTGTTTTCTTTTGCTCTTTCCTGATGTGCCCTTCATTCACACTGCAGTGGTTTTGCTTTAAGTTAGATCCTTTACGTTTATAATTTTCCAAAAGCTTGGAAGCTCAGGAGACCCAAGTTTGTGTTCCAGTGCATGCAAGGTAGATACAGTATACTGAATGTTTTTATCTCTCTTTTGCAAAAACTTAGAAAAGCTATCAGTTCGTTTGGACAGATATCTTATCACCTGTTGAATATGAACAGTTTATTGTTGCTAAACTGAGTCTGAGTGATAGGCCAGGATCCCTCGGTGGTGCATTGTGTTTACACATCTGGAGTTGGAATCACCGTTGTGAACCCTGTCAGCCTTGCCTTCTAAATAACGGCAACAATGCAGATACCATGCAAGATTTAGTGTCTGTTTGCTGTGCCCAGTGTCCAGCTTTTTTTTTTGTATGTTTATGCACCAACCCTTATTCACTGGCCCAGCAGGTGTAGTGTGTCCAGATTCCAGATGGTTGTGCAGGCTGCTTCTCCCACTGGCAAGCCAGATGCAGCTGTTTGGACGGCTGACTGATTGATTTCGCTGCAAACTCTCACTGTGACCAGGCCTGGGTCACTCCTGCTATCCACCCTCTGTGTGCACTGACATTTACCACAGAGCAGAAGAATCAGTCTAGGCTAGGGAAGGGAATGATGAGGGAACGTTTTCTTGCCCAGTTGGGGGTGGATTATGGGACGTCCTGGTCTTTTCATTGGCTGGGAACAGTAGGGTGTTGTTTTGGCCAGATTTGAAAGCTGAGACACAAGGTTTGGAAAGGAATGTGTACCATCCCAAGCGTTTTCAGTAATTAATGCACATTAGATACAGTCTGGGGATGTGGGAATTTTCCAGGGGTCAGTGTATATGAGGGATTTAGTGGCATCTGTGCATCAGCCTGAGGCCTTCACTTGATGTAATATTGGAATATTATGCACTTTGAAAGGTATGCTGATATGTTACGTGTGTTTACAAGGCTGGAGAAACCATATGGGTATTTGGGCACATGCCCAGAGGCATCACTTCCAGGATGGGCACCATGTTAATTCTGGTGTATGTAGTTTAAAATGGTTCATTGGGACAGTTTTGACTATCTCTGGCTTTCTGTAGTTCAGTACACATCGTACACTGGTGTTTTTTTTAAAAGCCTTTTAAATGAGCAACTCTGAGATAAAAAGGTTACACTTTATTTTAAGTGTTCCTTATACACTTTAACTATGTAATTAATTATTAGTGATATTAATAATTAACAGCTAGTACCTACTTTAATGAATACTTAAATGATTTTGTGATTTTGCATCTTAATTTCGATTACAGTTAGATTATTTTAATATTGAAATATTTTTATGTCATCCTGTAGTCATTCACTAGTAGAGAGCCACTTGTTTGGTGAGTAGTTCATGTTCCCAGGTTGCTCTCTTAAATTTAGCAAAAATTCATCAATTCTGAGTTATTTATGCAAAGCTTAGTGGTTATAAAATTTGGATGAAGGACAACTCTCAAAAAAGCATAAAAAGCATGCTACTTGTTTTACTACAACCTAATCAATTTACATGAAGAAAAAAAAACCCTGCAATATACACCAGAACTGTTGAGTGTGATTACATATCAATATAGAGCTGTCATCTTCTGAATGGCTTTAATTAGTGGCATAAATGACTAGACATGAATCATAACTTACCCCCAACACCACAAATCTCTTCGCACACTTCAGGTGCCACAGCCGTTTCCATTCAGCTTGTCTGTGAACTCATATGGCCATATTGATTTTTTTTTTTTTTTTTTGGAGCTGACATTTACACCAGACTCTGCCTAGTGACTTTGGCTGCTCTGGCTTTCATCAATGAAGTCTCAACCTTAATCACACTTCAGGCCTGTCACAGCACCTGCCCGGAGGCCGTCACCACTATGCTCTTTAAAGAGACAACAGCTCCTGCTAAAGCCTCCAGGACCCACTGCAGAGTGACCACGTGCACAGGATCTTAGAAAGCCACATGCCCAAAATAAGCTTCTTTACCCTGTGTGGAAATGTCAGAGTTAACTCAGAGCGTCTGCGTCATATGAACTTCATGCAGCTTGTTATGTATCTAAGCCTTCATTATATGCATTATATTGAAGTGCTAATGTTTATTTAGGTAAATATTAATATTCAGTTTTTAGCACATTTGAACTTTTTAAGAGTGTGTTCAATATTAGTTCCTTTTCAGGAACTCAACACTGTGTCCGAAAACGCTATGGGAACGCCTCCAGCGTGACCGTGCTCTGAACTGCTATGCAAACTATCCAATGACTGCGCTA
>JAUCMS010000034.1:18074390-18090888 GCA_032357445.1 Enteromius radiatus
CGCATATATTATGTAAAGAAAAACTTTTATTTTGGATGCGATTAATCGTGATTAATCATTGCCCAGCACTAATATAATTGCAATGTATTTCATTATATATATCTAAGAAATGTTAAAATTGTCCACTGTATTCAATGGAAGTCTATCTTTCTGTTTCAGGTTGTATGCACTGGAGCGCAGGAAGAGGAAGAGAAGACTGAATGTGTATCGGGATTTCAGGAGAAGGAGTACCAGGTGGAGTACAGTGGAGGGTTCCTCAAAGGCGTTCCTCTGCTGCAAGGTACGGCAATGATGTCATCATCTGAGAATGTGAAGGTGCAGGTTTGGTTGGAATTTGTGTGTGTGTGGGGGGGGGGGGTTGGCTTTCTTTGTCCTCTCGCTTTCTCTCTTTCACAAACCGAGCCACATGTGTACACCAGCTGGAGAAAGAACCGTTCTCGAGGGCCTCGGGTGAATGTTGATTGTTCATTATTCTCATTATCATGCACAATACTTTTTCGTTTATTAAAAAAAAGAAAGAAAAAAACGGCTCCAGTGTCCAAACAAAACATCAAAATGATCTGGTGCTCATAAATTATTCTGTTTGATTGTGAGGATGTTTACAAAGCCTTTGTGATGCCAGTCTCTTCCAGTGGCTGCTGCTCATAACGGCTGCAGCTGCGTAGAACTTTCTGCATAAAAATTCATGTCAAGTTTCTGGCAGACAACGCCGCCATCCAGACATATTCTGTCTGCATCATATTTTTCAGAGGCAGTTAGGAGAGATTATCAAAAACTTCAGAATGGCCAACACTCGCCTGACAGCAGAAAAAGAAAAGCAGAGAGCGAGAACTGCTAATAAAAGAGCCGTTTTCTCACAGGTCTCCGCGTTCGCACAATGAAACTCTCCTGAGACCCCCGAGAATCAGAGTGATTAATGAAATTACAGTCTAATTACACATTAAGCATGTATGTCCCCACAGGATACTCCTACACTGGCTTGCATGAAAAAGGCAACACCATGAGTGTTTTCAGAGCAACAACATATTAATCAGTTTTCAGATAAGTCATAAACAATGCGTTGCCTGGTGGAGTTGTAACCCACCCACCCCTCAGGACTAACATGAGAAATGAATAAAATAAATGAAAAAAAATGCAATCCACTCTGTGCTGTTCAGCTCAGAGATGTCCAGAGGTCCTGTACTGCGTGTGAATAGTAATCAGACAGGGGACTAAACATGCTGCAGAGGTCAGTGCTGCAGTGAGAGCAGGCAGACAGAGACTCGGCTCAAGCAGGATGGAATAGAAGTGTGAGGTGCTTGTACTACACTGATCCCTGATTGTAAGAAACTGGCAAGAAGTCATGAGAGATCACAGTAGCGGAGGATGGAGTGTATAGCCAAGCTTGATATTCGTAACCGCTCCACAAAATAGCCTGAATGTGTTGAACTGCTTGAAATTGATGTACTATTTTTATACCTCCATTTTTTGTTTTCACTTCACAATCGTTTGTTCTGCCATTTGTTCGATCAATCATTTGTTCTACCTATAGACTGTATCTCTCTCTCTCTCTCTCTTAATGATTTTGAACAGTGCGCTGATCATTGTTGCCATGTCCACTTAATATCAGCATCTTTGGGATGTTACTTTATAAATATTGTCAGTTATGTTGTGTTTTTGGGGCTAATTTTAGTGTAGTCATATATTTAGCATTATTACCACATTTTGTTTTGAAACACCTGGCAACTGAGATTAGTGATCCAGTGGGGAAACAATGATGGATAAAAATGGTATAAATATATGATGAACAGTGAAAGATATACATGTGTTTCTGTATTTTTTATGTAGTATTTTATCCACGCTTTCAGTGTATAAACATCCGTTATATTACTGCAGTGTAACTATAGAAAGGTCAGGTTTTAAGTAGTAAAATATTGAAACTCTTTGGTCTTTTGAGCATGATGCTAACGGTCTAATCAGATTCAATGATCTATGCTAAGCTACAGCTAAAAGTGCTCTGCAACACCTGGAGATTGGCTGAATGGATTAGAAATTGCTAAGAGTCAATTGTTTAACTCTAGGAGAGTTGGAAAATGAGCCTTTTTTTTTTTTAAAAAGTAGCGTCCTCTGTTAAAGCTGTAAATTCCAGCCATGTCACCTGAAAAAATAAAAAAAGATATGTGTTTTTTTAATTGATTGGCTAATCGGTCTCTGTGGGATCTCATAGAGTCTTGCGATGATTGTCAGTCCTCGTTCAAAAAAGACGAAACAACTGTTCTCCTTGATTGTCACAATTCACTGAACCATGTCCGTGTGCACAGCAGTGTCTTCGAGCTTTTCTTAAAGTCCTCTGGGGATCGTCAGTAATGTCTAACTGGCACCGCTTCGGGCCCCAGTGGGAATCTAACATCTCTGCCAAAGTGCCTTTCTTTTCCGTCTCCTCTTCCCAAATTGACAGTCGTGTCAACAGGTTGCATAGCTAAAAGAGAAAGAATGGGCACCTTAGTCTGCCAAGACAGTACTGCGGATGCTGCAGTTTGCGTGACAACAATTTTTTTTTTTATGAGCGTTTATGTTTGTGTGCGCGAATGAGTTTGCACACAGTCACCGGTTTGGCCGCTGTGTTCCAAGTTTTTGTGTTTGGGGGGAGCCATTGATCCATGTAATTAGAACAGTGAGAGTGGCGGCAGTCTTTACAAAAGATTGTTCCCTTTGAATTTCAGTTTACTTAAGCTACAGAACATGATTACACTGACATAGAACACCACTCACACCATTACACTGACAGACAAAGAAACAAGGTAAAAGCACCGGCATCAGGCTAGAAATGCAATGAGAAGTGCCACTTTTTCCAATGAAACCATATATATTTTATCACCAATTTAGCAAGCTGGCCAATCTCTGCTCTGAGTTTCAATCTTTTTATTCTGTGCTATTCGATTGGGAAGGGCGCTGAGGCATTCTGTCATCTAGGGACCCAGCGATCCATGCACATGGAGACAGAGCTCAGTTCCGCTTTACTGAGTCACCCTGTAACCACTGTGCACTTCTATTACCCTGAATATGCTCCTGTCAGCACAGCACAACACACCAAACACACTCACTTACGCGCGCAACTTTGCACGCGCAAATAACTTTCCTAGTAAACCGAAATATAAGCAATGCATTACCATGCTTGTTTGCAAAAAGCGTGATCACTCGGTCAGAGAAGTACACTTGGTTTTCATGAAGCTTATTTGCTGCGAGCTCTATGCTCAAAATACTTGCAGGTAGTATAAGAAAGAAAACAAGCCAGGGCGAACTTATTTGTATTTATATATTCATAGAAATTTGTATGTAAAGCATTTGTGTATGAGTGTGTGGACAGACTACTGTTTAGGTGTTTGGGGTTAGTATGAGGTGTTTTTTTTAAATATATTAAATAACTATTATGGATTTTTATATATTTTAAAATATAAGTTTCAGCTTTGAACAAACAGTATGACTAATAATATGATTCGGGTTTGGTTTAGGGTTAGATTATGTACAGTATTTATGTATAATTTAACAAGTACACTATTATATAGTGTTGCCATTATTATTTTGCAAATATATTTTATACAAATGATGTATTATAAATAAATATTTGTAAATATTTTAAATGTGTTAATGATTTGTACATCTTTACATTTTTTAAAGTCTGTCAGAACACTGATATCATGTATACCAGTGCCTTTTCAAATGTAATAATGTGCATATTTGCATATGACAGCTTAATGATAGTGGCAGTCCAGTAAGGAAAAAAAAACTCCAGTGCTATAGGATTATGAGATATAATTTTATGTCTTGTTTACACCACAAAATTGCTTCATTTTGTAGGAAACATGGATAACATAACATTATCTAAATGCAGTATGTCAGTACACTTCATCATTATACCCTTAAAATGAAACATAACCCTTTCTGTACTGATACAAGTGTGATTGAAAGAACATCGTACAACACTGAAGAGGTTCTAATGAGCGTAGTCTCCCTGTCTGTGTGCTGAATGCATTTTCAGTGTGTGTGTGTGTGAGAGAGAGAGAGTTAGTGTTTGCAGGTGTGTGGCTGGTGACTCATCGCTGGTGTCAGAGGCAGTCAGCTGTGCAGGTGACATATGCAGATTTATGTAAATACACTGCTCTCCTCTCCTCTTGTTTGGCCATGCCTGCTCAGTAATTATGCAGATGGAGGCGGTCTCGAGGTGGTCAACGCTACCCACCTGAGAGTCCTAGGTCAACAAAATTAATTAATATAACTCCCAGAAATACTGCAAACATGCATAAAAGTCTACAGTAAATACGTATGAAGGAATACTGAATTAAGCTTGGAAATGTATATATTTTAATTTCAGCTCAGTTCTTGCATTTTTAGACTACAACTGTGTTTTAGTTGTAGTTTATAATATTAATAGTAATAAAAAATAATAATTATGATATGAATGGTAATAATGGTATGCCTGCCATTATTATAGTGTTCAGTTTCATTCATTCAAAATAGAAATATTTTGCTACAATACACACTACCATTCAAAGGTTTGGGGTCAGTAAGAAATTAATCATTTAATTCAGCAATAATATGTTCAATTGATGCAAAAAAGGAATAGTAAAGACTTATGTTGTTGCAAAAGATTTCTATTTTAAATAAATACAGTTATTTATTTGTTTTTTTGATTCATCAAAGAACCCTGAAAAAAAGTAAATAAAAAAAACCCTCAAATAAATAGTAATAATAATAATAATTAAGCAGCATAACTGTTTCAAAAATTCATAATACATCAGCATAATGATTTCTGAAGGATCAGGATTATTAAAATAAAATAGTGATTTTAAATGTTATTTATGTTTGACAGTATTACTGTTTTTAATGTTTTTGATCAAAGAAATGCAGCCTTGATGATCATAAGAGACTTAAAAAATAAATAAATAATAAAAATCTTACAAAATAATAAATGATCCTACTGTAAATGTTTAATTTGTGTGTGTATGTGCATATGTAAGTTACATTTAAAAGGGTTGATTTTGACAACATGAAAACCGAGAAGTCAGTCCATAAAATATGATTACGTTTTTCCATCCTATCAAATTGTACACCTAAATTAGGAGTAAAGTCATTTCCCTTGCCAATAAAAGTCGACGCTAACAGAACTGTGGCGTTCTCTCGAATGGGATATCGTTTTTATATTACTAAAACGAAAATCAAATAAAGTGGAGTGCTCTCATTTCTCTGGATACTCACCGTATAGGTATCTCCATTCTGCTCGTCCCACACTATAATGAAGGAGGAAAAATGGAATGCAATTTTATGAAAGCCAATGAGATTGATCTTTTCTTCTCCCAGAGCCCCTCACCGTTAATTCAACACCAGCTCCAATTTCACACACTTATTATCCCGCAGCTGGTCATGCCAAAAATACAAACTCTCCTCTGCTCAAAACTCCTCCGCCGCTGGGAAATTAGAATATCACCCGACGCAGATCAGAGAGATCACATATCAAAAGTAGAAGGTGACACCGACGAGTATTAAGTCACAGCCTGAAGACTGGACAATTTATCCTTTTCTCATTGCGCTATAAATCACTTCATCTAGATCTTTTTCTTGCGAAACTCCCATAATCATATAAAAAAATAATTTAGAGAGATAGTAAATTCGTTGTGTTTGAGCATTCTGTTCAATATGCAAACTTTGTTATGTAAGTTTGGAAACAATACTTAGTAGTTTTTTGTTGTTGTTGTTGTTGTTTTTTAAAGAAAAACATATTTGTATTTAACAAGAATGTGTTAAATTAATTGAAAAGTAAAGACTTTTTATTACTAGAATTTTTTATCAATTGCAGAATGCTGAAAAAGTAAACTAAATAAAGTAAACTAATTTATTTATTCATTTACACAATTATTTCCAACATGATTCAGACGAATCATGTGACACAATTCAGCTTTGCATCACAGTATGAAATTGTATTTTAAAGTTTCATAAAAAAACATTATATTAAATAGTAAAAATATGCACATTTGACTGTGTCTGTTTAGTATATTTATAATACCATTTAGTATTGTTTAATGTGTTTTAAAAACTTTAATAAGAATGTATGTTTAATTAGTTTTTTTTTTTTTTTTTAACAACACAACACTTACAAACCCTTTTTTTCCTGATGTGGCTCCATTACGTTGCTCATAGCTACAGTAGTTCAGCTACTTCATAATGTGCTCGTTGCTTCATTCTAACGTTTTCCACCAGATTCTAACTCCCCATTGGCAATTCAAACATTTACTTCCATCCATCCTTCTTGCTCATCATTACATCATGCAAAACCAGGCCAGAAACTTTGCACCAGCCTCATTCTTCAGCCCGAATACACACTGTCACTGTAACATGCAATGTGTGATTTACTCTGGCCAATATGACAGTAAGACTCTGAGATAGGCCTTCATAACAATAATGTTCAGACACTTCTTCAGCTCTCAGTCCATACAACAGTGTGTCTGTTCGGGTCTGGCATTGATTATTAGCTCTGGAGTACCTCTTCCTGGAAAGACCTCAGACTTCCTCCATTGCGCTGTGCTTGACTTTATCATTTTTCCTTCTTAAGTGCACTCAGCGCTCTGCATAGCTTACTGGTTTTAAATAAATTGAATTGAGGTATAGCCTCAAGATCTTTGAGTTTACAGGCGTAAGTGTTTCCATGCGTGTCTGTTTTTTACCAGCTGTGAAATGACAGTTCACTCCGTGGTCAAATAACATCAATTTATTGATAAAAACCTACAAGAAGCTTTGCTGAAGAATCCTTCAAGTTGGAAGCTGTACACCATTCTGTCTAATGTAACAAATATTGTATTTATCTTGAGCTTGTCATTATGGACAAGTAAACTGAACAAGATCTGTCTGTCTGGGGTTCACTTTCCCTTTATATTTATTTATATTCTTTGTTAACGGATCACAATATAGATTTTCCCCCTTTTCCAAAGAAGCATGATATGTGGTTCAAAAGAAGGTAATCTAATCTCTGTTTTAAGCCGTGTAGCAAAGCCCTCGTGTCTCTCAACACGGTTTTCTCCAGCTCATGCCACTCTCACGGCTGTAATTGTACAACATTAATCACACGGCCCACATACAACAGGGCCCACTGCCACTTTTTGGGGTATTTTTAATTGACTATAAATCAGGCACACGCTTGACAAATGACGGTAATTACAGTGCAGTTGTTTCAGTGCTAGGGAGAGTGTTTCCCTTCAGTAAAGAGAAGGGTCGGCAAGGTGAGGCAAACGCTTGTGAGTGTGTGTATACTGTATGTGTGAAAAAGAAAGGGAAAGAGGACCTCAGGCGAACCCGGTTCGCTCTTGCATACATGACCCTCAATGCATCTATCCTGACTTTGAGCTGAAGTGTAGGGCATAGAGAGCTGTATAGGGATCAGGGGTACTGTCAAAAAGATTTGAGGGTTTTGGTATTGAATTTTATATCGCAGGCACCACTGTATCAGAGAAACAATGATGTTTAATTAGCGCTTTTCTGATAGCATGTTTTGACGGCATCTGTGTCTATTTCACAACATTGCACGCACACAACTTTGATGAACTACAACCGGTAAATCTGTCAGCTATGTAGACACACTAGGTTTTACAATATTTGTTATTTCTTCATTTAGATGAAAACAGATCTTGTCTATGCTTTTTCCAGTTGATGTCTGATTAAAAATTTACAAAATTTACAGCATGCTCACCATTCAATAATCATAAATAAGGCCAGTGCGTTGTTACTTTTAAAATAAACAGTACTGACTGAAATGTATCATGTCTCATGTAAACGTTCGGTCAGTGTCAGACCTCAGGAAAGCCATTCAATGACCGTAATAGATAACTTAAAGACAAAAATGCTCTATAGAGGAGTGTTTTGCTAAATAAGTGCACTATATACTGTATTTCAAGAGTTCACGCTTCCTCGTAGTAAATGGATTAGCGAATTTGGCGTGCTGTCTGGGGAGCGAGCCGGGAGAACGGCGAATCCCGAACCCTAATGGTTTGAACCCTAGCATGGGCAAGTGTTTGGCGTTCGGCTGGGGGAGGTGGGGTGCACGAAAGCGAGATGCGGGAGAAGGGAAGCTGGGATATTTATAGTGTAGGGGAAATTATTTGATTGGGTGTGAATTCATAAGGGAATGATTAGATGACGGGCTGCCAGAAATTATGTTATTTGCAAAACATTCACTTATATTTAAGTATATGTCGAGAACACATGTTTTATTGTAGCCACTGTTTAAATTCGGAATAGAAACATAATTATAAGCAGTGATTATTTTGCACAAAAATGTAAAATACCCCAAAATTTCATCGACCGAATCTGAAGCATGTGTTTTGATCGTCATAAGCCAAGGATTCCAACGACATAAGACACAGACAGTTATGTGCGATTTTTTATTTTTGATCACTGAAGTGCCCCCGTCAGGCCAATTGGGGCGAGCTTTGGTCACATTGTAGGCAGCGTGAGTACTACTATCCCTCCAAATTTCAAATCTCTATGACTTATGGTTTGGTCTGAATTGTGCAAATTAAATGTTTATTTGGGTGTGTGGTTGACTTGTAAATAAACTAGTTTCGGTTTTCAGTTTAAATAAAAGCTTTATTTTGAATAAACCTTGGAATTTAGAATACTTATAGAATTTAGAAAAAAAATCTCTACATTCAAATGCAAAAACTGGAGCCAATAGCTCTTTCTAGGCCTTTTAAATTTGAATATAATTGAATTTTGATAATATTTAAGTAGACAATTCATTTAGACAGCTCTAGTTTGGACCATCTAAGACTGAAAACTACACTTGGGTGGTTTTAAAGATATTTTGGTCACTTTCCAGCTGGTGAAAGCTAAACAGCAACTTAACAAGACTGATAGATACTGTAAGTGTAAGCCAGGGTGAGAAGAAATTTTTGACATCCATACTTTCTTGTAGCTAGGTGTATGAGATGACATTGCCTTCGTGAAAGTTCTCTTATTAGAACTTGTTCTTCTGAGTTGTTTGAATGTAGTTCCTGCTGGTCTCCCCCTTGAGCACTGATCCATAAATTCCAGGACGTCAGCAAGCTAGGCCGGCTAGAAGTGCATGCAGGGAGGTCATGGGCTTGAGTTCTAGGACACCATTGAGAAGAAGGTGGCCTAAGGGGGGGCACAGCACTGGCAGCTGCTCCCTGTCTGCTCGGGGCACAGTGACTGCCATTTGATCTCTCCTCCACCGAGGCGAATAGTGCTATGCAAAATGGCCCCACTCCACTCGCTAACCTACTTAGCGGAGGAATTTCCATTTCTGATGCAAATCGGCGGTGAGTCTGGCTGGACTGAGAAACAACATTCACAACGGAGCGGAGAGGAAAGTAACCCAATGTGTTTCATTTGACTGCGTCCGTTCGCCAAACTGTGTGTTCATTATTAGCAACATGATCTTTGTAATTGCAGCTTTGAAGAAGAGTTTTGAGCGTGTAGCATGATTCACACTGATATAAACCGTCTGAATTAATGCTCTCCAGTGTTCGACAGTCGCCTGTTCAAATTAACTCGAATACGGAGCCATTAGAGTAGAATCTGCTACATCTCTTCTGCCTAAAAAGGTCAGCGGCAAACTTATACATTTTAATGAGCTCTTGGAATTCAAGGCATTTTTTGCCATAAATTTGAATAAGTGCTGTGCAAGAGGAAGCATTGGCTTTTTAGCACTAAAAATGTTTAAATTGTGACTGTTTGATATAATCTGATTGTTGTATGAGATATTTTTATATCAACATTTTGTGTAATACCACTTTCGGCACAAGGGTGATGATATAAAAAATATCTTGTGTTTAATAGTAGACTGCAAATTATACACAAAGTGTTTAATTTAAAGTGTGAACAACAGCTTTAGTCTGCGATCATTAAGCGTATGCAGACCTCAGGGTGAAAACTTTATCATTAATTTAATAAAAAAGTAGCCCTTGAGCTTGAGAGGTAATGAAAGATTTTTCTCTTCCTCTTCTGCTGAACAATAAATCCAGAATCTGTGTCATGTAGCTGGCTTCATTTCGAGGAGGAAGTTAAGTATCCTTAAGCATATAATAAATTGTGAACAAAATGCACAAACAACGATCACTTTCAACAACAAAATCATTTCTGTAGGTCCCATTTAAAAAAAAAATATAATAATTGAAAGGTTAAATTACGGTTTTGTTTTTTCTTTTGGAAATTGTTAATACACAATCAGTCAGAAGGTTTATTTATTTATTTATTTTTAAATAAAAGAAGTCCATTGTGGTTACAAAGCTGCATTTATTTCAGCATAAATACAGTAAAAGCACAAATATTGTTCAGAATTTTTAAAATGTAATATATTTTAAAATGAAGTGCATTTCAGTGATAGCAAAGCTGAATTTTATGATCTATTATACTTCCCATGTAAGGTTTTGATGCTGGTATCACCATTCAAAAACTGGGGTAAATTAAATTAAATTAAAATGAGAAAATATACATAAATACATACATACATTTACAATTTTTATATTTTAAATAAATACTGTTTTTTGTTTTACTTTCTGTACTTCAATGAAACCTGAAGACAATATATTCATAGAATATGAATACCTTACATTTTAAAATGTGTTTACATAGAAATTTAATATTACATCTGTACTGTTTGTTTATATATATATATATATATATATATATATATATATATTAAATGAATGCAACAACAACAACAAAAACTTTATTTCAAAACTTTTACTGTATTGTATGCTATTTTTATGATAACATCTATGGGTTATTCATATTCAGTTCATACTGAGTTGCAGTTTGGAACTTTTTCATAAATAACAATTTCATTTGGAATTTAAGATTCATTCTTAATTTCATTCAAATTCCTTAAAGGTACTTACAAAAGACTTAAAGGTCTTCCACAGTTCAGAGAGCTTGTCTGGATGCCCATAAATATTTAGGACCTGCAGGATTAACCCACGCTGCACTTCAGTTTCCAAGTTATTCAGGTTCTTGTGTCCTTGTTTGCAATATGTATATGGGTTTGTTTATGTCTGTGCAAGGAGAGGTCAGTCTAACATACTAAAAAGAAACTGCAAAATAACAAAAGCAACCACGGGAGACTTGGCATACAGACTGGAAAAAATGTACTGTTTCCTCTTTCATCTCTGCTAGAAAAGCATCAAAAAGATTCTCAGTAAATCAAAGCTTTTTATCATCTCCTTATTCCTGTTCAAGATTTTCAGCTACTTAAAATTGCACGTAGTTGCTGATGATTGCCGAATAGGGCATTTATACAGACAGCCATAATAACCTGCTTCTTAGAGCTGCCATAGCCATCGCTGAGTGTCTAGACAGGACCAATAACTACATCAGAGTGTGTGAGGTTCATAATTTTTGAGAAAGCAGTCAGATCGTAAGTGATTACTGTATTTCATCCATTGTTATAAACGCTCTGCTTTACCACTTTTGCAGATGATGGATCAAAAAATGACTTGAAAATTACAGGAGCTCAATGCTGAACGCAGTTCTAGAGGCAATCACAGCATGCATGTGTATGTGTGTGTGCACCCTTTTTTAAGTCTGTGTGCTGTGGTTTTTTCTGGTCCTGATGGCTGAGCGGATGTTTGGCCTGGTGCCGTGGGCCCGGGGCAGGAGAGTGGCAGTGAGAGCGGTGAAGTCTGATCCCTGGCTTCTCTGGCTTCCTGTGCTCAGATCGATCCTCCGGTGAGCAAAAAACGGGCCATTCAGCAGCGCTCTGGAGAATGACAGGCCTACAGCCTCCGCGGTTCCCTCACAGCAGGAAAATGTACTCAAGGAAAAAGGTCTTTTGAGCCCAAACGGTAAACCACACCACTGGTCATTTGACAGCATAGGTCACTGAAGAAAAAAAAGAAAGTAATGTAGTCAATAATGTATGGGTGTATGTAACCCTTTCTCACTCCCAGAGAAGGCAAAAATATTGCTACTTGTGCAAGATTACTGTACTTCACTATGCAGACATCGATCTGATCATACTTGCATAGTAAAAAACTCTTGCCATTAAAACATTGACATAAATGGCATTGGAATTTTTTAATAATCTGAAGCTAACCTATGACAGTTGTGTGTATGTGTGTGTATACGTTTATATGTGTTTCCAGAAAATGGGCTGTGATTTTATATATTATAATATATTATTTATAGTGCTGTCAAATGAATTATCATGATTAATCACATCCAAAATAAAGGGTTTTGATTACATGATATATGCATTATGGTTATATAAATACACACATGCATGTATATATTTTATCTATATATTACATACATTTATATATAATCTAAATTATATTAATATAAATATGTACATGTAAATATATGTAAATATATACTGTATGTGTGTATTCATATATACATAATATATATATACACAGTACACAAATATTATATAAACCAAAACATTTATTTTGGATGCATTTTTTTGTGATTGTTTAAAAGTACTTTTTAACACAAGATGATTTCTGTAGAAGTTCTGACTGCTTCATGGAGACATTTAAATGCTCAGAAATTTATAAATAAATTGATACAAATTTTTCATTATTTAATGCAAAAATAAAACTATATATATATATACTTTGATAAACTGGTGCTGGTTTGGGCATCTCTCTGAAAGTACCAGAGGTACTTTTTATAATGCACTTTGAATTTCATCTCATAAAAAGTTGGGAACTACTTGGATACACATTTAAAGGGATAGTTTACCTAAAAAAAAAAAAAAAAATCTGCCACTATTTCTTCAGCCTCATTTCTGAATGTTGATGCTGCTCTTTTCCATAAAATAAAAGCATACAGTGACAAGTCCCTAAGCATTATTCTAGCTCTCTGCTGGAAATAGACTTGGAATGTGCAGGTCACTTTATCTGCTTTTATGATGCTTGGTGTTAACAGAACTTGACAGTGTCTATTCACACACTTCGGAGCAGCTTGAGCATTGTGTCAAACATCTCCTTTTGTGTTCCAAAAAAGAAATGAGTAAATAATAACAGAATTTTCACTTGCCAGTTATACTGATTGCTTCGCCTTTTAGGTTGCTCCATTTTTCGTAGGACTGAAAGGATTCAGTACAAAAAAGAGTCGCCCCTCTTTAAAACCTTGCTTTTGTTTCCCTCACTTGTCAAAGAGTCAAAGAAAGCTGCCGGCAGTCATTCACCTGGAGTGTGCTGATGTGAGACTGGTATAAGCACTCTTACGTGAACTGTCAGGAGAGAGTGACAGCTGTTAAGATGAGAGCTCTGCTCTTTTTTTTTTGCCGACTGATGACGCCAGATGACCCAGTGAGAGAGAAGAAGAGAAAAATAGCTTTGACAAAAAGCCATGCATTTAATAAACCCGTTTTGAAGTTTGTTGTGATGATAAATTAAGATACCAATCCTCTTTGGATTCCTTGAGCGATTCCTTAGATCAAACACAGATGCTTCAGCCAAAACCCTGAGCTTAAGAAACTTAATGGAAACATACAAATATATAAATATATTTATAAAAGCAGAGCTCAGAATGCTGTTTCTGAAGTAATGCAATTCTGGTATGAGTAACTTCAAAAAGCTCTGCCCTTGGCTGAACAAGCTCAAATAAAAAAGAAAGAAAAAAGTTTACTGAAAGTGGACAGTTCGTAAATGCTGAACAGAGATTTACGTCAATTGTTTTGTTGTGTCTGGAGGATATTTGAGTGGTTTATTGTTTTAAATGATGACTGGCTGTTTGTCAGACAACAAGTATTCATGTCCTTTTTTTGTAATTATCTTTATTCATATCCACACAGAAAAACAGACCATATTTAGTCTGTTTTTGTTTCAATGGCGTAATTAACTCAAGAGATAAACAAAAAAATCAAACTAAGGTAATATTTTAACATGGAGATTTCGCCATGATGAATGTTGTGTAATTTAAATATTACATTAAGATTTAAATCATACAAAAAATGCTTATTTTATTATATAAAAAATGAATGAATGAAGGTATGCAATATCACTACTCTCCTATTGTTTGGCATTGTGTTGTGAGTATATTTTGTATTGTATGTATGTATTTGTATGTTATGTATTGCTGGCTAAGTGTAATTAGATCTCTTTCCGGTCAATTTAAAATGCGAAGAATAAATTCTGTCCAAATAAAGAATGTACATAATGCTGATCAGATTTAAACACATTCTAATGCAATTCTATAATAGCCATGAGATGCCAGTTGTGAGAAGTGATGTTATTGTGAGAGCCAGGACAGTGACAGCAGAAACTGGAGAGGCACCGTTTAAGGTACTTTTATAGTGAAAGGGAATAAATGTCTCTTCCTTTATCGCTGAACACATCACAGCAGACTCTGCATTTGTTATGACAGCCGTTCCTTCTTTGTTCTCACATGTCGTGAAAAAAAAAAGGTTTTTTGCTATCAGCAAGGCAGGCTAATTTCTCCGCTGCTCACTTTTACCTAAGGGGGCACGATTTCTCTGCAGGAAACGTGTCGGGAAAGCGTCATTTTCCTGTCTGTGAAAAGTTAACTTTCATAGCTCCGTTAGAATCGGAGGCATTCTGTCATGAGAAGCCTGCTATTACATTAGAAGCCTTAATGAATCGCTCACAGAATGAAAATGAAGGCGATTCATTGGGTTCACACCTGATCTGCCATCTGTGAGAGGAAGATACGTATGTGGCATTACCATGTAGGATGGTGTGACATCTGTAATGTGACAAATACCTCAACACTGTTATTTCTCATGGTTCACCTGCCAGTTCAAAGTGATGCAATATTTGCCAAATATGATGCGGGTAAATAGCCTTACTTTAAACCATCTAAGTCTCACGGTATTGCAAACTGTTGCTGGCGGGATTTTATGGAGTCTGGAGTTGATTCAAATACTTTTTGTGGCCAATGTACTGTATGCTGTTTTTTTCTACCTGGTGTCATGGCATAAACGTACTGTACCTGGGCACACTCTTTAGCGAGACACAAAATGTGTACCAACAAGTACATATCACTGCAGTTTCCACAATAAATGAACACTAGAGGCAGTAGAGTTTTGATTACTAAAGCGCAATTTTCGCACAATTTCTTGAAGAATATCATGTTATAACTTCAAAACAATGTTAATATGCTGGAGGATTTAAAACGGATTTTTTTGAACGTTAGCATCACACGGATCCAGCTTCATATCTGTGGGTTTTAATAGACGGCAAGTTTGTTTGGTAGCGCACGCAGTACAGAATTTGTCGCATAGAAAACATAGGGCTACTACAGTATATCATTGTAATAAAATGTGCCAGGGTTCACTTATTAATTCATCAGGGTTCATCATATTATTTCTCTTTGAATCTGTGGTGAAACGAGCAGCAAGGTATCTAAAAACGGTGTTGCACAAAAAGTGTACAGAAGTATGTATTTTTAAGAGACCAGGTTGGTTTTGTTGTTGAACAACATGGGAAGTTGATGATAATTAGGGCATTTGAATATCAACTTAAAGCTTAATTAATGTTTAATTTAATGTTTATTTTAAAAATTGAGATGGTGTAAGTGAGGCGATGAGTGAGAGTGTGTGAGAGTGAGAGAGCTGGCTGTGATTTCAACAGCTTTGTGTCGATAACAAACAAGAAGCGGGGTCCCCATAGGGGAAATACACAAAGCAATTACGGCGAGGGAAAGTTGCCTGGAGAACCTTATTAAAATTTAATAAGCCCAAGGTTCTTTTCTGGCCGTTGTTCTGTGATGGCAGAACATTATGTTTCCCAATTCTCAAATTAAATCATAGGGTGAGGTGAGAAAAAAGATGAAAATCAAACAAAAATAGAGTGATTTTAGATTGCTTTTCTCCTATCTGTGCCATATTTAAAGCATGCTGCAGGAGAGGGGGCTTTTGACATTCTGTGAAGTATGTGTTCACACATTGTGTGTCTTTTCTGTTTGCCAGTCTCTACTTTTTCTTCTGTGCTATAGTTCCGAGAACCCAGAGCTGCTTTGAGGCATATGCATTTTGGCAGGAATGCATGATATTTCAATTCTGGCGGATACTGATAAGCTGGTAATTGTTTGAATGTTTAGTGGTGGATAACTGATAAATTATATTATTTATTATATTTACTCAGAAAAGAACAATATTAAAATAGTTTTGTATTGTGTGCATGTATAAGTATGTTTATACATACATGCATATTAGTACTGACAAACAATCGCAATTAATTGCATCCAAAATAAGTATTTGTTTACATAATATATGTATACATGTTTACTGCGTTTATTTATTATGTAAATATAAATACACACATACATACCGCATATATTTTATATTCACATGTATTTACACACATATTTATATTATTATTGTCATGTTGTATGTTGGTCTAGTCCTGTTTTCCCCTGTCTTTTGTATTTTGGTTTAGTCCTGTCTTTATGTTCTGATTAGTGTTTTCGCCCCACCTGTGTCTTCACCTGCTCATAGTTTCCTCTTGTGTATTTAAGCTGTTCAGTTTGTCTTGTCTCTGTC
>JAUCMS010000034.1:18090988-18126589 GCA_032357445.1 Enteromius radiatus
GATTAGTGTATTCGCCCCACCTGTGTCTTCACCTGCTCATAGTTTCCTCTTGTGTATTTAAGCTGTTCAGTTTGTCTAGTCTCTGTCGGTAATTAAGGTTACGTTATGTTCGCGTGTTGTCCTGTATACCTGTGATCCTCAGTAAAAACTCTAAAGAGTATTATCTGCCTTGTCGTTGTCTGCCTTCTCCAACACGGAACCGTAAATTATATTATATATAAACATATTTATTATATAAATAATTTTTTTCTTATACATCTACATGCTTGTATTTATGTGTTATATATATATATATGTGTGTGTGTGTGTTTATTTATATATTGTTTACATAATGTGTGCTGTCTATATTTATTATGTATATATAAATAACACAGCATGCATATATTTCATTTAATTAAAAATGTATTAATATAAATTATATAAATATATACATTGCGTTACACATTTAAAAAAATATCTGTCTGTCGTTTTATCATTCTATCTATCATTCTATAGTTTTTCCTATCTTTCTGTAATCTGTCTATCAATCATTTGCTCTGACTACCGAGTGTCCAATGATTGTTTTATTTATTTAGCATTGTTCTAGTTTTTTAGCATTCGTAGGACATCATGCAGTCCTGATTTCTTCTTTTTGGATAAGAGATGTTGATGTATGAATGGCTTAATCAAGACTATATTAGAAAAGCAGTGGCACATTCTGAATTGTCTTGCAAATTTGTGTTGTCCTTACATTTGTGTGTGTGTGTGTGTGTGGGTGTATGTCGGATGAAACCTGTTGCTCTGGCCTGCTGACTCTCAGAGATAACAAGCAACCACAACAGGAAAAAATATAAGCACATCCTCTCATTATTCCACCATCGTTACCATACAGTGCGCACACACACACGGACACACAAGCAAACTCCTCTGCTGCTAATCTGCAGTAATACACTGTAAGCACAGCCGAGTCTAACCATGAAGCTAGCTCAGAATGTAGCTGAACTCAGAGGCTACTGCGAGAGAATTTGTGACCTGTAACATTAGAACCAAGAGCTTCAAACACAACAGTTATTCCGACAGTTAATCCACTGATGTGATTTGTTGGATTCGCCCAGAAAAAATGTTTGAACTGCTGCCCTGGAGCACCCTTAGGGTATAGAGCTGAAATTGCTTCTTATACTTGATGGCATCCAGAATACTGGCCTCTGCTTTTGCACTTAGTTTTCTGGTCCCTGTAATGGTTTAAAATATCTGATTTAAGTTTATAGCATCACTGATCTTTTTTTTTTCTTTTTCTTCTTGCAACATTACCTGAAATAATAGCAAAATAAAACTCATTTTCCATTGATTGGGTAGATCCCTTGTGCTGAGATGCATTGCATTAACATTGACCGCATGAGTTTGATCTCTATTGATGCAGAATGTACATCGCAGAGAGAGGAAATGACTTTGCTTATATGCAGTACACTCATTTTTATTCACGGAAAAACCTAATACCTGATAGAAGTGTTACAGCTTCTGCATTCTTCGTCCACTGTGACATTTAGATTCTGGTAGTTGCTACAGAATTTTACAGTGATCTATTTATCCGTTAAGGACACATTTAACAAGCAATTGTGTTGGTAATTAGGCCATTAGTTTCCCGTCACCTGATATAAATTAGTTTAAGGTATGTAGTCTGAGTGCTTTTGTCAAAATACATTCAGACATGAGAACAGTAATTCCATTGTGCTCATTGAATATATACTAAATGGACTGATTTCTGAATGTAATATGGAGGGAAACTTAAGTAGTTTTTGATTGCAAACTAGATATAGTTTTCCTATTTTATTTGATGGAAATTTGGCTTTTCTCAGTTATTTATTCATTTATTGTATTTGAATTAAACTCGCTGCCTACTCACCGCTGCTGAGACTATCATATTTGAGAGCAGCCATCTCAGAAACACTACATTATGATTATGATCTCAGATGAATGCAGATTAATTGGCCGGCTACTCTTAGCTATTGTTGTCCATTTACATCAGCTGCATGTATGCTGCATGTTTGTGTGTGTGTGTGTGGGCAGGCTTGTGTGGGTGGTTAAGCTTGTATTCCTGCTTTTAACATAATAAGAGAAGCACCCTGTAACTATACATTTGTCTTCTAAAGAAACTTTTATTTAGATCACACTTACATGCACTTTTGGCTGAAGCAATGACAGGTTGCATGGAAATATGCAATGCATCAACTTGTAATGAAATGTTTTATCTTGCTGAACAATACAATAGTATCACGTTGTAATAATATCTGGATACTGCGAGCTTACCATGGCAAAACTGTTTTACATCAGTTTGCAGATGAGCTGGCTGTAAATTTCACCTACGCAGATGTTTTTGTTATAAGACTGCATTATTTTTTGAATACATGCCGTCTGCTGACTTATTGCATCTGTTAATTAGCGTCACTAGTCATAATTGTTGGGCTAATTAAAATGATGTATTTAAACTAGTGATTCACTGGAATTAAATAATGAAAAGATAATTAAAGATGACCATTTAAGCATTTTATTATTGTTGCTTTTGTAAAGCTGTCTATGCAATGCAACATACTGTATAGTAACACTAAAAACAGAAACAACAAGCAATCACTTGTTTCTAAAAATGACTAGTTTTGACTAATCAAAATCTATTTAAGCTAGCATCACTATTTTTATACTGTACATAGATTTTGCCTCTAAAGCAGGTAGGATGAGTTTGTACGCAAATATATTTATTCTAAGATGAGCTACAGTGTGCATTTATGACTATGTATTTAGAAATTAAAAAGACTTACATTCTGTTTGAAAATAGAAGAAGACTACAGGTCTGTCTGACTTTACACTCTATATGTACAGACATCATATTTCAATGTGTACAAAGACTTCTTTGAATGCCTGAATTGTCACAATTCAGATCTTACTACCGGTCTGAGGTGAAACAGTGATGGCTGCTATATATTTTAAAAGTGACTTGTGGCCAGGTATGGTGACCCATATGACCCATCCCATGTGCGCACACACAGTAGTGAGAAGTGAACAACCACACACACACACACACACACACCGTGAACACACACCCGGAGCAGTGGGCAGCCATTACAGTTGGGGGAATGGTGCCTTGCTCAAGGGTCTCACCTCAGTCGTGGTATTGAAGGTGGAGAGAGTGCTGGGAATTCACTCCCACCACCCACAATTCCAGAATTTATGGTATTAAAAAAAAATAAATAAAATAAAAACGGCAGCTGTGGTTGGCAGAATTTCACAGTAAAATATATGTTAAAAAAACAACAACAAAAGGCTCACCACACACAGCTGTTCCATAAGCTCAGAAGGCCAATACTAATATATATATGTACACATAGATAGATAGATAGATAGATAGATAGATAGATAGATAGATAGATAGAAGTGCAGGGAATTCTGGGAATGTCAATTTACAGGCTTTCTTTGTATTTTACAGTAAAATTGTCTGAAATATCTATTACAGTTTTTTTTACAGTTTTTACTCTGTTTTATCATTCTTTCTATTTATCGTTCTGCAGTTCTTTTTATCATTGTTTAATTAAGGCTGCATATCAATCTGTTGTTAACAGGTTGTCAAGTTATCAGCTAACTGGATCATTTTGAAAATATGTTTTAACTTTTGCACATTCCTAGTTGGATATGCAATATATTATTCCAGGTCTTTTTACTATCTAAAAAAAAACCCAAAATTAATTTGTGGTACCTTTATGACTGAAACACTGTTCCAGGGGTCACACAACTGTGCTGGCTGGATACCCTCGAAAAGGCTCAAGGAACAGTGGGGAACAAAGTGCTTGGCTTAGGCCAAGGTTGCTCAGCCATCAAGCAGAGCTGAATCCGGTTGGCTCTTGCTCAGTGATTACCCACCAGCCTAGAGAGATCAATTTCACTGAACTTCCCCTCAACCGAGCAGCTGTGAATGTCAATGGGTTCCTGTGAAAAGCCCCGGTGTAAATCTGAAGGAATTCCAATGGGTTTGTCTTTCTGGTTCAGGCAGCGGTGCAATATTTAATCGTCCTTTTCAAGACACTGTGATTTTAACCGACTAGGCCGTTGTGAGACAAAAGCAGGCCAGGGTGATGAGGACGGTCAGTTCTGCAGGATCAGACTGCTCTTGTTAAGAGAGCCCTTGAGACCATTGCCAACCAAAGAGTTGAGTAGGTGGAGGTGAGCGGAGAATGTGTGGGATTACTGAGCTGGTTTGAAGACTTACCTTCAATTACATTTGACATTTTTGTAGTCCGCTGAACTGTCCATAACTTTAAAAGGGCGAATACGTACAAGCTGGTGTTTCGATACATCAGATGAAAATGTGGTTGGTTGGTCAAGGACGGTATTCTCAGTAGACAGTGTAAGAACCACTTTTACCCAAGGATTGATGTCTTTATAAAGCTGTGCAGACCATACAATTGTTGAGTAGACGTTTCTCGTTGCTGCCTGCCTGCTTCAGATCTTGGCTTTAAAAGGCTTTGCTAGTATCTTTACAGTATTAATATGTCAAAACTCAGTGCACTGAATGGAAAATGGGCTTTTGGCCCACCCATGGAGCAGGAAGCTATGTTTGTGACTTCTAAAGCGAATGTTAGATCAGCCCTTTAATGGCCTTGATCTGAGAATCCCAACATGAAAGGCTTGGGTTAGACAGAGGCTTCAGTTCTTCAGTGGATGACTAAAAGAGCCCACAGCTGGAGAAGAACCCAGCTACAGAAAGATGAAGCGTGAATGGCTAGAGCCATGAGATCAGATGCTGAATCAAACCGGTTGCTTCACCTCTGATGAGGAGTACGGGCCACTGAAATGTTATTCTAGTCATTGCCTCCCACTCTGCTAAGTCTTGGGTGACTGTTTACTTGACTGCTGATAAACATCCTCATATTCTAACAAGCTGGTTAATTGTGATTAAACCTTGAAACACTTAAAATCGATGATATTCACTGCAGGGTTTTAAACCTGCTGATAGCTCAGTGCAAGTGCAATCCAAAGTTAAAGGCAGGGATCAGTGCAGATGCCGCTTGGTTCAAACACCACGTTGTCATTCCAGAATTGGTTGACATTTATATAGCTTACAAACAGAATTTTTCTAAATCTTGAGCTCACACAAAAATGACACAGATCTTGGCAACGTTTGGTTCCTGGAACAACATATTTGTAAAACAGTCGAAATCAGCCCTGCAGAGTTAACCCTAATTGAACTCATCTGATTCTACTAATCAGGTCCTTCAGACTTATTTAAAAACGACATGGTTTATGTGTTGGAGCAGGGTTGGAACTAAACTCTGCAGGGCTGTGGCCCTCCAGGATCTGAGCTTGACACCCCTGTCCTAGAATGTCAACCAAAAACCTTTTGTTGGTATTCTTCTCCTTTTTTATCCGTTTTTTTTGTGGAAGGTAATGATAAGAGTTAATGTAAGGGTTAGGTCTGTTTTTGTTTGTAATGAATGTTGTTCCAGAACTATACAAAGCTATGTCTGACAAAATTATGGTCACTGTACTGTACCTATTCACTAATTACTATAATTACATTGTATGGTGTTAAATTTATGCTGCATGTGCTTTATGTAGTTTAAAATGAATCGTTTTGTCCTCATAGACTGACATTAAAGCTGGAATACACTGCACAACGTCTGAACAGATTTTAAAACGCTAGGTGTCATACACTTGCAAACTTAAATAGATACAAAGGAAAAACTTGGCATGATATACAGTACTGATGATCATGGGAACACACTTTTATGTCATTCAGAACACAAACTTATGCACACCTAGGAGTGTTCTAAAATCAGATAAAAAAATCAGATTTCACATTTCTGATATCCTCTGATCAGATGAAATCAATGTCTGAAATAAAAAAAAAAGTTTATGATTTACTATGAAATCTGTCAACACATATGCAGACTGTCAAATTATCCAGACTGTAAATCATACCAGAAATATGAGCAAAAGTTGTAGTGTATTCCAGCCTTTAGTCACCCTGAAGGATTATAATTGTTTATATCAGACAACTTACAAGTTTCACTTTCAGTTTACTTAGATGACGTGTGTAGGCTTGGAAGCATTTTCCTATTTATTTCCTTTGAATTTCTAAATAAAGATATTCAAATCTGAAACTAAATAACCAGCTATGAAATGTATTGATGAAACATGTTACTACCGAACAAAACTGAATCTGAAGAGAAATCTGAACTAAAAAAAGCTATAGACAACCTCTGTTTTAGGTTCCCCAAAGAACCATTTTCTTTGTATAATGAGCATTATAATAATCTAAAGAAACGTTTTACCCACTATAAGTAATATTTTGTGCAATGAAAGGATTCCATGGATGTTAAAGGATGCCAAAAAGAGAATTTGTAACAGTGTAAGAAATCATCTAAAACCATGGCTTCTACAAGCATAAACTATTGCTTATGGTAGGTCTTTCTGAAAAGGTTTATAAGTTATTGTTAAAAATCAGTTACGCTGTGGAGAAAATTAATGAGATTTTTTATATTGGAACTCTACCGTTGTGCTCTGTTGAGGTTTCTCGCTATCAGTTATTGACACAGCTTTAATAAGTAAATGAAATGTTGCTAGCAATTATCAGATCTGGGCTTTATAGTTATGTAATGTGCATATCAGCAATAAAATGCTCGTCTGTGTATAAGCAGGTTCCCATGTGTGTATTTGAATTCCGCCGAGGCTCACCGCACAACTCCCACAAGCTAATTCTCGTAGCACGATGCAATTTGAGCTCAAAAACACTCCTTTTAAGACGAGAGGGGTCTGCTATTGACAGCCAACATCAAAGCGGTCCATAGCTATACGCTCTCCAAAACACTCCTGTCCTTTACAGCAACAAACACACAATACCATCAAACACTCACCGCACTGCCTTTGAAATGCCTGACACTGTTTGCTTTGCTACTGGCACACTATAAAGAGCTTCCCCTTCTCATTGAAAGCAATCTAAAATGGTGTAATGGAAAGGGAAATGAGCAGATATGTGGCGCTTGAGAGATTTGTCTTTGCTTCATTCGGTTTTCCGCGAAGTGTAATCCTTTGACTTTGCTGTTTGTTAAGCACAAATGGATGTTTTTTCTGACCGTCCTCAATTATGCCGGCAAGCAGGAATGCTTGACAATGGGTTTGTGTGCAAATATGTGTGTGTTGGTGGAGGCATTTGTGATCAAAATGGCCCTGAAAGCTTTTGTGTTGAGGAAGATAAAAGAACTAACGGCCGAGTTGAAAAGGTTAAGTGCTCGAAGAGAAAACTTCAGTGGATTTGATTTGTATTGATTTTGGTAGACACTGCACTAACCAGTTACCCTGCTTTTGCACCTAACAAACAGAGCCGAGGTGAAAGCAAAACAGCCGGAGATGGAGAGGTGATGGCTCATGTCATGGCTGTACTGTTTTATTTCCCACCCACTTTCAAAACTAAAAAACGAAACGAAATGTGTTGCTATTTCAGCATTTAAATTTTACTGTTAAAAACATTTTAATATAATCAAATGGTCTAATAACAAAACTACTGCACAAAATGTTGCGTTAATCTAAGAAGTTCTTAATTTGGAAAATGTGTGCTCTAATGATTTCTGGACTTTTTTGTAGCTCTTTTTAATGTTTTCTCTTCCCGGCAAAGGCGTATTAGCTTTAGTGCATGGTAATGAAGAGCAAAGGATGAACATTAGGTGTGTAATTGCTGTATTTGATCATTCTTGGGCTGCCACAGTGAATTATGGGAAGTGTAGTTTGTTGAACATGTTATTTTGTACTCCAATGTGGTTACATGTACATTTTTCCATAGATCAACTACCCGTTTATTTCATTTAAATTCTAGGAGCTTTTTAAAACTAATGTGTTACACAGTGACTGTAAATATACAGTATATGGGGGAAAAACAGCTCTATACTGTAATTCACTTGTCATGTTCAGTTTTAATAAAACTGATATGAAATACTGTTTCATGGTCAGTTTGAAATATTTATGGCTGAGGCAACAAAAATGACACTCGCCTATGATATATACTCATTTTAACCTGCTGCCAGCGAGTATCAGTTTATTTTCCCAGATCCCACTTTTAACTGTCTGACCAAAGATGGATGACTTTTGTTACACCAGCAATCATAGAACACAATTTGACAAAGGCCTTGGGGGCGAGAAGAAGATCTAGATGAGAGAGGAGGACAAAATGCGAGATTGAGATGAGCAAAGAGAAGCAATTGTTGAAAGGTGGACATTTAGAGAATAAACCACTCATGAACAAGTTGAAAGGCTAGGAAACAACAAAGCTGAGAGTATAATTAGAGCACACATGTGTTCCTCTGAGCTCTACAATGTGCTGTTGATGATAACCGCAACAGTGATAGGTGGGTAGTTTGACAGACAGACTGAACTCATTACAGCCGAGGTGCAGGAGCAGATCTCAGTACACAACAGCGGCACACACTGCCCTGCACCACTGCCGTCCCTGGAGCCCAGAGAGAGACATGAACACGGGAGCTCATTAAGACCCTCGGTCTAACTCTCCCAGTGTCTTAACCCAAGCCCACATCACATTCAGAGTGTGAGAGATTGACTCTGACTGTAGTGCTCACAGCAGCTGAGGAGAGCTACCGCTGTTGATGATTATCGGCAACTGTAAGGGAAAGACAGAAAGAAAAGAATCCGGAATGATCTTCCCGTTTCCCCTGGTGATTCTGTGTCTTTCAGTCACATACAGGACCTGTAGAAGAGGGCTCTGTTTGAGTACACCACATGGTCCTCAATATGCCTCAGGGCTCTTTCATGTAACTCTACAATGCATCTTCAGCAAACACCTGGTCACAAACCTGGCCGCGATGGTAAAGCTGGGTTTATGTATGTGTATATACTGTATATAATTTAATTTATTTGTTTGAATGTTGCTGCTCTCTCTCTCAAGCAATATTTACTGTGAAAATCACAAAGAAAATAAATGAAATGGAAAGTTTTCCTCCAGCATTATATATAATATACAAATATTTCCTTTTAATATTACTTTATTAACATCCTACTACATAAACATTCTTAATATAATGCAAATATTTGCATATAGAGTAGTATCCATTCATTTCATTATGAGAGGGACACTTTAAAACAACATTTTTAACTTTGCACTTATTTAATTTAACATATTGTCATAATAATACCATCCTTACTATTTACCTCACACAGTATTGCATTTTTTAATTTCATAATTTTGCACTCAATATTTTTTCTTTCCATAAATAAATGAATTATTTATTTCAAAGCATCTCAGCAGGGGCTTTGGTATTTTGGTTTGTATTTTTCTTCTAAAGAACTATCATTTGTTTGTCGCAATCAAAAAACCCCCCCATGGTACCCTCTATTTCATATTATCTCATTTAAATCTAATTCAGCTTAATTAAGATTCAGTTTGTTTTATTGTGGCATTCATTGCAGAGTTAATGTATATAATGTCATGATTATTCTTTGAATAATTCTGTCCTGGATTACCTTAAATGTGCTAACTGCCTCTATTCCTCTCCCACCACGGATATATTTTTGAGTATTTACTTTGGAAAAAGCATAATGCATAATTTCCTGCCGTGTTGCCTGATTCCTGGAAAGAACCTCCCCCACATAAACCTACACATGGTTTGCAGTCTCTTTTGGTCTGCAGTTGGAGTGCCTACTTGAAACTTGAAGTAACGTTCTTATTCTGTGGGTTTCCAGATCGCTTACAATGTCACGCAAAAACAACTGCATTTGCTTAAAAGGCATCAAAATAGCCACTGAATGATCCCTTTAGAAAGAAACAGGTGCTTCCGCAGGCAATAAAATGACTGTTGATTCGATTATCCGCAGTTTCATCGCCTGTGTTCGTGGAGGTTATCGATAGGGCGTCACATTACCTCAATTCAATTAGCCGAACAGATATGTGAGACACTCTGTGGTCATACCGTGCTAACGCTGTTAGCATCACCGCAGTCCTCGCTTCAGGATGCTTTGTACGGCATGGTGGTGAATGTTTAAGTAAGAGAACAAGACAATATCTTCATCTTGCACCTACACCTGCTTGCCACAGTAATACATAATGTATTTTTATCCGAACAACCTGCGTGGCTCAGGAAGCAGTTATGAACAAGAAAAAAAACAGTTGTGAGTATAGCTCATGCACAGGTGTGAAGTGTTTGAAGTTTTTTTTTTTTTTTCCAGTTTTGGCATCCTGCGGTGTGCAACGTATATCAAAGCAGCTAAGCAATTAAGGTAATTGGTCACAGAGGCATTTGTTATTGACGTGTCATCCTAAACACCTCTGGTTTTGCAGCCGGTGTTGCTACATTAGTCGTTTTGAACGGAAATGCGATTTCTGAGCGAACGCAAAATAATGTTACTGGCGCTGTTCCAGCTCACTTACTCAAATGAAATCTTCATTGAATGCATTTAAATGGCATATTTAAATGTGGCTATAGCCGGTTACAGTTCTCACTTAAGCTTTTATGGATGTAATAGAATTTTCAAAAAAACATTGAAGGTTCAAAGGCTGAATCTCTGGAGGGTTTTAATGCGTGTGCCTTTGCGTGTATACATGTGTAGCCTTTGTAAGGCTGTAGAAATGTGTCACCCTGCACAGATCCTGCTATGCTTTTTATACTGCAGTGTATGTACTGTAAAATGGATCCATAATTGGAGCGATTTCTTTCTTGCGTGGCGCAGCATGCTGGGAGTCCAGTTTAGAGACAGTGTGACTGTATTATTCCAATATAATGATATAGTTACTGTAATAGTATATAATTTAACAGACATTGATTTAAGGATCATGTAATACTAAAGACTGATTTGATCAAATATATTATAATAGAAAATTTCCCAATGATACTGGGCATTTTTGACTATTTTTGGTCCTGCTGCCCGATTCACATATATTACCCACAGGTCACCTTCTGTTACAAGAACATAACTTAGAGTGTCAAAGAGGATGGTAAACGGACAGGAAAAGAAGAGTTATGGATGAGCGAAAGAGGGATGGGGAAGGAAAATGAGAGGAGGAATATGTCACAGAGGACGCAAAGAGTGAAAGCGAGGTATGGGGTGTCGAGATAAGATGGAGACGGACACGATCACATGGGATAAACTGGCTCTGTGTGGCTGTAGCTTCCTTTGGTCAGACCTGATGGGTGAAGATGAAAGTGTGGTCGATATTACTGAGGGTTAAAGTTCTTTATTTCACGCTAATAACCTTTGATGAATGGGCCATATTTTATTTTTTACCTGCTTTTAGCTCATGGATGAATGAGTGCTGAGATGGCTTTGTCAGGCATAGTCACCTTTTCAGGGACATTTTTTGTGACCAAGTCCATTTTTCATCAACCGTAAGAGATACATCATGTTAAAAGAGCACTTTCTTGACAGTTTTTTTACATTGACTTGTGAATGAATGCGGTCCTCTTAACAATGCTAGCTATGGTTAATCCTATCAGTTATCCTTTTCATCTATACTGTATACTAAGTGATATGTATTGACTTGGTTTCAAGCATCAGATTCTATTTTTCCTAAGCTGGTATGTTATTCTTTTTCTTTCTTTTGATTTCTCTGCAGTGGTTTTCGATGACTGCGCTGGAAATGAAGGTGTGGAGTTTGAAGTATCGAACCCTGACTTTCTAATAGACGAGAACTTGAATCTGGTTCCCAGAAGAGACGTGATTGACATCGGAGATGTCATGTTTATCCACGGTGTCAACGTTCATATTGATGACATGGCACAGGTGACCATTATGGGAGCACCGTCTAGATCTCCTCAGACACTCAGGGTAAGCATTTCTCTGTGAGTTGATTTACTGTGTTTGTGTGTGAATTTGTTAAATGGCCTGAAGTCTTCAATCTTGTGATTTTAAATGGTCTTCTATGCTGGAGACATCATCTGTCTGGACACCCATGATTCTGTTCTTTCAGAACTGGACGTATGTGTCAGTCAGTGTGCCTTTACTGCCATCGTATTGACAGACTCCAGCTCAGACTAGAAATTACCCATCATGTCCTGTCATGGTATCACTGAGGACATAGCCACGTATTTCATTTAGAGGAGACCAGTGGCAGAAATTAACTTTTTTCTTATTAAGGGGGAAAAATGCCCCCCCCTGGGGCTTTTTATGTTCATAAAGGGCATTTCTTTTCTAACCATTAAAACACAGTGTGTTGTCTAATTATGCTACATGCTTCATTTAAATCAATTCATTTGAATGAATTGTCAATCTGACCAATTATGGCTATAACTGATTAAATTAACATTAAATTAGTAGATGTACACCATGCACAATATATTATAACATGTGAATTTAAAATAATAGCTTGAATTCTAACAATTTGTTATTTTGAAGGGTTTTCTTGGTTAATAGTGATTATAATTTGAAATTCAATATAGGCTACACACTACCAATCAAAATTATGGGCTCAGTCAGATTTTCTTTTAAAGAAATTAATATTGTGTCAAAAGATTTCTTTCAAATAACTGCTCTTTTTAACTTCCAATTCTTAACTTCTGTTCATCAAACTAACCTGTAAAGATTAGACCTGATAAAAATAAGAAATATTTTTATATGTGACACCGTAACAGAATCAGTCAAATATCACAGCCAACCAGAAGCATGCGTGGATGGGCTCTCTCTGGAAGCGCAGTGCTCACACAACAAAGTGGATACATTTATAATTTAATTCATATATAAGCTTTTTAACATCATTAAATGTACATACTGAGTGACTGATAACATCTCTGTTATGGAATACACTCTTTGTTTTGCAGAGAGTTCGCAATTTTAATGGTCATCTTTGCTTGAATTTATTTTCAAGATCTGAGGTAAACTGTCTGTTGTTGCTTTCAGAATGGCTGTAAGGTAACACAATATGATATTTAAACTAATATTAGACACATTCAACTTTAAATAAAGCACATAATCACCTGAGATTATCCGCTGTTATATAGTTTGTATGCTGTTATTCCAGCCGTGACAGAAATTGATACTTTCTAAATGAAAAATTTGACCTGTCGAGGCTAGTTAGGACAAAAACTCTTAATTAACATGGAAAAGATACATTTTATCGCATGTTACTGCGTCGCATCGTGTGTAGTTAGGAAATGGTGTAAGAGAGAAAGAAATAAAGAAAGAATTTTCATTCATTCATTCATTTATTCCTGCAAGAACACATGCGGTACAATACACACATGCAATCTAGAAGTCTCCTATGAACATTTAGGTCATTCGTACTGTAGCTGTATTATATTACATGTAGTGCCTTAGTGAATGAAAAGCAACTAGCTCCCATCTCTTCGAGACGATAAACTATGAATTATACTCTCAGATGAGATATATAGCATGAGTGGAGTGATTGCTATGTGAGAGAACTCAGGGAGAACAGCGGCGTGTGAAGAGGCTGAAGCGAGAGCCTGGAAGCAGGGTCATTATGGATCATACATCCTGTAATCATAGTCAGACTAAGCCTTCAAAAATAAAGCTCGCCCCAACCCACTGGTTTGTTCCCGGCAGAAAACCTCACATCAGCTAGTGAATGCCGAAGGGAAGCGCTTCTTATTGATGCCATATTTGACTTAATGCCCATTTTATTGGATTTTGATTATTGATAAGTGCGAGTGGAAATGGAAAAGGCTTCGGTCTTCCCTAGAGGCTGGCGTGATGTAATTCTAACCGCCATACAAGCACAGCAAGCCTGAAGAAAGCCTTATGAGAAAAGTGAGAATTCAGAGTATAATTCAGTATTTTACAGCGGATCAATATACAAATTAATTTCATGATTTGTTTTCCTCTCTAGCGTTTCTATGTGTGAATGAGACTCTTTCCTTGTGGATACACCAAATAGAGCAGGGGAGGAAAAATGCAGCAAGACCTTGACATTTCGTACTTCTCAATCTGTTGAAAAACAAGAATAAATATACTGGGTTCTTTCTTTCACAGTCCTTTTTCATTTATTCTAAAGAAGAGGATGACCTGGTCACAAGGTTACAGGTTGGAAATCTGCCTGGTTTATTGCCTTTACTTGTTTTTTGGCCTTTCTGGTGTTTTTAGCCTTGGCCGGTGGTATAATGTAATGTTGTTGTTTCATAGAAAGTGGTTAAGTTGCTTACCCTGCTGAAAAATAAAAACCCTGAAACCATTCTAAGGTTTTAGCTTTAGTCCGATTTGATTGTTTTATAGGCGTTTTAGCAGTTCTTATGAAAGTTTGGGGTTACACTGGTCTTTTGGGATGAATCACTACAGGCAGAGAATCTGCAATGCAAACCCAGAGGATTCTGTCTGGCCCTCTGACTCCTCTCTCCGTCTGGATAAATGAGAAGTCAGAAATGAGTAATGATACGTCCCAATAGGGCAGTCAGCAGCAGAATTGACAAGGACGCGGTGCCTCTGACAACCCTGAGTCCTAATTATTGATGAGGTTTGATGACTAAGGAAAAGCAAATCGAGGGTTTTGATCACATTTGAGCTTTTTATGCATTGTTAACAAGACTGAAAGTTTTAGGAGCTTTAGAACAGTTTTTAGCTTTGTAGACTCTGTAAGACCGGGGGAACCGTGGTACTTCAAAGACTACAGTGGTTCCCTATATATATATATATATATATGTATATAAATGTATATATATAGTGAAAGCTTTTGATTGCGTTCTTGTAGTGCAATCAAACAAATAAGCATTCTTAGTATGTAACATAATAATTTTCCTGTGGCTTCAAAATTATTATTCACATTGGCATTATCTGATTGCCTTAAAAAAATGTGTGCCCAGAATTGAATGCCATCTACATTTTAAGAAACACACAGCAGCCAAACAAGTGCCTTCGAGATGATTGGGAATGCTAACAGATGGGTTTTTTTTTTTCAGGTATTATAAACCAGGTTTTCTCTTGAGAACTCTCACAGCTCAGCCATTAAGATTCAAGTGCCCTTTTTTCAACACCACACCATTAGCAGCAGCATTAATGTTACTAAAATAGCCATTATTACAATGATTCGCCTTGAAACTCAAAACAATCAACACTGTGGATGAGAAATATTTTCCATGTCTTCTGTCACCTCTCTCTTTAATGAGACATCTCAGATTGTTGGTTTTTCACAGGTTTTGACTGTTCTGGGGGCAATCATGGAAACCTTTGAGATGGGTTGAAAAATCCTGCCTGTCGTCTTGCATCCACATATGTTTTACTCCAAAGGTCACATATTACACATATTACCATTATTACATTATTATTTTAGTGTATATAAATATGATTTATTTTTTCTCTTTTATATGTTCAAACCTTTAATTAATATTTTTTGCTTCATAGCTTTAACAATGTAAGTCTAGTACATATTTTATTTACAGTCAAGTGCAAGCGAGAGAGGGGAACTAGATTAGGACATGACCCAGGTCAGACTTGAACTTTTTTCCCCATCAGCCAGCAGCTCATTTTGTGATGATAAAGTTGCTTGCATTGCAGTTTTGACCATCATTTTCAAAAGGCAGTTGGGGTGGTGTAATGTTTGAGGCTCAGAGCTGTTAACCGAAATTTGCTGGTTCAGTTCCACGCAAGGAGCTAACCATGAGCCGTCAGATGATTGCAGGGATTGAAAATAAGCTAAAACATATTAAAACTGCTTAACGCACGTAATTTATTTGCTAAATGGTGGGAAGAATTTCAAAAAACGTAATCCTCAATGCAGCTCAGCAGTGCAATGCACTCTACGGCTGTGATTCGTATGCCACTAATCTTTAAGCCGCCCTGTTTCAGTTATTAATGAGAGCTCAAACTAGCTCGCAGAGCGGAGAAAGCCGAAGCAAGGATGATTGTACCTCTGTAATTTATGAACAGGAAACATTAAAGATTCATGACTATCTTCTTTTCAGCATGTCAGCACACTCTAGCCAACAGTGTTCATCACTGGCAGAGGGAAAGCGTAGTGAACGCATACAACAGACCTTGCGCTGTGTTCTTGCGTTTTTCTGTCCTTGAGAAAGCAGCGTGGAAGAGTGGCAAAGGAGTTCATCAATAACCTCAGCGCAGACCTTCATTTTTCCAACGGAGAAGGTTCTTAAAGTTCCATCAGTCTCTCTCTTTCTCTCCATCGCTCACTGCAGTGAGTCAATGAGTTGACGGAGATGTTTCATCTTCACCGTAATACCCGTCACTCTGTCACTTATGCCCCTTAAGTAGCGGATGAGAATAACATAAACTCCCTTTATGATGGGAGGACATATTGGTTACTTTCTCATGGAAAGTGAAGGCTCTCAGCCAAGGTGAAGGGACTGATGTGATGCTGTTCTGACATGTTATAAGTTTCAGTACAGCGACTGAAGGACACATACACTTTAAAGCAATCTCTATAAGGTGATTCAGGTATGATTATGAGATTGTACTGCTCTAAAAGTGCTCCTATTGGCAAAGAATGAATTCGCATTTTCATTCAGAACAATGTGACAAGACCAACAAGTAGGCACTTTAATACTATAATAAGCATAATTTAAGAGACCCCAAAATGACAGATTTTCTATCTTGGCGTGCATAGATCAGTTTGCACCAGTGGTGGACAGTAACGGAGTAGTTGTACTTCGTTACTGTACTTTTTCAAGTTCATTTTACTGTATTTTACAGGAATAGTTTTATTTTTTAGCAACTTTTACTTTACTACATTCCTAAGCATAAGATTGTACTTTTTGCTTCACTACATTTCATAAAACATATCGTTACCCATGCGAGACGCAGACAAGCAATTCATTAACAAACGATTATTTTTAATTTACATTTACATTTACATTTATTCATTTAGCAGACGCTTTTATCCAAAGCGACTTACAAGTGGGGAACAACAAGCAATTAGTCATAAGAGGCAAAACAACTTAGGAAGTGCTCATAATACCATACAACAGGCAATCTTCAAATAAGTGCAGGCTAGAAAGGGAAGGAAAAAGTAGGGTTAGTTTTTTTTTTATTTTATTTTTTTTATTATGATGTTAAATAGTGTTGAAAGAGATGGGTCTTCAGAAGTCGTTTAATGAACCTGTTCAGTCGGTTCGCGAACCGCACCAAATGATTCGTTCTTGGAATTGGAATGATCCGATTGCAGCTGTTCTCAGTTCGACAACTCACTGATTCAAACAATCCATTCAGAGCGAGTCTCCAGTGAACTGAATTCACAAGTAAGAACAACTGGCGCGCACAACTCATGATGCATAAAGTAAGTTACTAATGTCGAATTTTAGGATTAGTTCAGAGAGTTTGATTTTTAAAGTTTGTTACACTGCAGTAAAGGGTGCACTGAAATGAATGCAGACAGTGTCTCTCAGACAGTGTACTTCGTCCACCTCTGGTTTGCGCCATCTTTGAGCATCAAATACAGCCAGGATATGATGATGTGCTGTGTTATGTGGCTGTGAATGATGTCAGAGCAATTCAAACAAATGACTTTATTCCGTCCGTTCTATTCCACCTTTGTACACTCCGTCATCCTGACAGCCTTTGGGCTCCAGCAGCTCTGAATCCAGCCTCTCCCATTCCCCCATCACTCCACCACAGCTACGCCTGACCAAAGACATCCAGCAAGGACAGAACGCGCTGTGCTTCTGATGCAAATGGAAAGTTTGTGACCGCACCCCAACGGTTTCCGCCCAACAAAAGACACACGAGTAGGACACAATAAATAGCTTGTCAAGGGTATCTCTCTGTCTGTGGAGTGCATGCTTAACGGGTTGGAGTTTGGAGAACAGTAGCAAAAGAGATAGAAATTGATGGAAATAGAAGCATAAAAACGACTGGATTGACAAAAAGTCCTTTCTTACTGGTGCTTTTCCAACCTTGACAAGCTATGTAGTCACTATAGCTGCTGTTTTCCAGTTGGTACGTGCTGACATTCTTTTTTGCCCTCCCTTTTTCTCCCTCCTCCTCCTCCTTGTTCTGCCTTGTAATGCAGCTCAGTTAGGTTCACTGTTGTAATGAGTTCAGATGCATGCTGGGATCTGTGTGGCGGCATGCTGTCGCCGTGTCCTCAGCTTCAAGTCAGTTGAACGGCTGCTTATGTGAAGCATAAAAAAGGTTTCTAAAGCCTTGCTGAACAAACAGAGATATCAGAATATTTTTCCCCTCTGTTTACTATAAAGCATTTCAAGGCTATTAATGCCGCAGTTGCTCTGATAATAAAATTCATCTCTGTGTTTAATGGCGTTCTTTTGCTCATGACAGCAGGATGGTGAAAGTAATTCCCTCAATAAAGGAATATTTAGGAGAGAAACAGTGGTGTGTATCTGCTAATGACATCAAAACAACAGGAGCTTTTAATAATTCATTTCAAGAACAGATTTTTTGAAATATGAAATACTATTAAGACTGATCCGTGGGGATTTATGGTGAATTCTTCAGTTTTGCAGGGAAATATCCTGAAAAGCGTCACCCATCAATCTTTATATCTAGCTGTAAAGTACTGGAGACACTCTTCCTCACATTAATAGCTCAGGCTGTCCCCAGAGATGGTGGTGTGATGTATCCATTTCACAAATGGAATCTTCTGTCCAGACAGATCAAGATGGGCCATTTAGGTTATAATGTGATTTGCTAATGTACTTTAATTTTCTCTTTGCGTTTAGCCATTTATATTTCACTACTGTACTCCAGTTAGCTTAAATTGCACTTTATTTTTGAGATACCAAAGCTTTGAAATGACTGGTTTGTTGAGAACAAGGTCGTCTGTAATGGTTTGGGAAAAATATCCAGTTGACAGTTGCTTGACTAGCACAAATCTTCCTACATGGCAAAAAAGTAAAACATCTAAATGTTCTTACTATAAGATATGTTTACTTAAGAAGCAGCATTGTATAAAATATAAAAACTTGTTTTGTATCTTAATACTAAGACATTTTTCCCATTTGTTATAAACAAGTTGACATTTAAAATTATTGACTTAGCAGAAAAAATACATAATTTAAAAGACAAAGTGAACTTATATTCAAGATACAACCCACAAGAACAATTGTTTTCTAGACTTAAACATTGTTGCTTTTGATTTTTAAGTATTCAGTTCATTGTAACAACTTTTCCCACTCTCTCTCTCTTGCAGCTGTGAGACGTATTAAAATAATATCTTAATAATTAAGGACTATTTTATGTGTAAGGTGCTATACCATTCAGCAAGATGGGGTCAGTGTGCACTTTTTTTCTCCACCTTAGTGTTACAGAGGTTTGCTGTTTTAAATAAACATTCTTGAACCTTCCTGAAAATCCTGAAAATATAATAAGCAGAGAATTGTGAAAAAGGCAGTTCCAGATGACGCAGTTTCAGGATCCACCAGAAGAGCCTAGCTTGAGCATGCAAATTAGCTAAGCCATGACCTATCGGTTTACTGAAAGCATTTTGAGCCAGGTCATCAAACGACATTATAGGGCCATTTACTTGTGCCACATGGTCGTCTAGGGCAAGCGGGTTCTTGCACGGGTCGTTGCCACCATGCTAATATATTCCGTTTCACCCTGCTGTCAATGCTGAGTGACAAATATAATTTGTGCTGCCATCTAATTGCCCTTAGGGGCTCTAATTGCAACAGTGTTGACAAAGAAAAGAGAATAGAACAAAATGGCTAGGAAGAAAGAATGGATCAGAGAGGTTAACATGAGAGACGCCGATTAGCTTGGTTATTAAATTTTTATTTGGAATACTTTATTCTGATTGGTCACTTGTGACATCCTGTGGTCAAATATTGACCATTACCCATGGCAACCGATGTAGGAGACAGCGTTTCAATGTATTCACTTATTTGGTGTGTGGCAGCATAATAAGCCAGATAGTGTACAGTCAGGTGGTCATTATCGCAAAATAAACCCCATCAGCGTGACATAAAAGAGTGATATTTTGCAGTAATGACGGGCTGACTGTACACTAGCCCATATAAAGTATAATGTCTCTTTTTAATGTCACTTTTTTCTCTTGAAAGCTCAGTCTCCACTCAACTCCATTTAAGAGCTGCAGAAGAAAAGCTTGCGACAATATTTGCTTAGTTTACATTTCTGAAATAGGACATGACTTTCAATTAAGCTTCTATATAAATAAGCGAAGCAAAGGCAAACCACAGAACTGCTGTAATGACCATTTTTAATGGTTATGGTAAGCACAACGGCTTGTTTGTATCAATGTGCTCGCCAGAGATTTATATTAGGTTTATATCAGGTGTCTGTACAGTTCTGTAACCCTCATGTATCTAATAGGATGCATTGTGGCTGTTTTTCTATCCATTCAAATAACATTAAATGGATGTGTCCGGTGTAAGAGTTGGTAGTGTCCTTCATGAAGGGATTTACATTGATTTTATGAAGTATTCATAACATTATGGGACTAATGTGGTGTATAATAGCATAGTGGTTAAAGAACTAGAATGGCAACTAAAAGGTTGTAGGTTAAAACCCTCCTAAGGGTGATTTATGATCCATCACCATTGTCCCGTCAAGCAAAACACTTAAACCAATGGATGTTCCTGTAATAAGTGTACTGTAAGTCCCTTTGGATAAAACGGTCAGCTAATGTCAAATGACCTCTGAATATGTTATATTTGGTGTTAATATAAAGTATCAAATACCTCAACACTTGTATTTTGTCTTGGTTTAGGAGATCCTCGGTCTATCAGACATGATGCCATACCGATCCAAAAGATCCCTGCTGGTGCCGCCCATGTTTGTCCCAGAGAACCAGCGAGCCCCATTTCCCAGGTTAATTGGAAAGGTAAGACCTTCCTTTTGTAATGCTCTTTGACATTCACGTAATCCTAATAATGTGCATTGCCAACATGGCCTTAGTCAACTATATTTTTAGTTTTGGACATACTAAGTGTGACAGTGCTACCTGATGGTTTAAATAATTTATTTAGCTCTGATTCCAAAAATTCTGATGAATTAGCAGAAAAATTATGCATATGGTGATCTGTTCCATATGATGTTTAGTGCCCCCGTCAACTTCTGTAATTAGATTTAGCCGTTTGCTACCAGCCATCTTTTCAAGAAACATACCTGTAAGAAGCTTAAAAACAAAATGAGTGTGGTATTACTGATATGTTGTAGAATAAAATGTGACAATATCATGAGCTTGTGCTCACCGCAGACCTTATTTCAGACATCTAATGAAGAAAAAAAAATGTTGGGAGGATGGAACCAAAACTGTGAAAACACTCATTTCTGGGTTTTAGAACTGATTCTGGCTGGACTTTATTAGTGTGGTGAAATAAGAAGAAATTAATTTACTGCTGAGAATACATATCCTTGCTCCCCTGGCCAGTAATTTGAAATGTTTTCTTTGAAATTCTCCAGAGTAACCTTTGGTCTTATTTGCATTGCATTGCTGTTTGGGTTTGCACCCATGTTGCAAGGCCATTCCTTCATTTGTAATCGTTGAACAGGGTGAAGAAACTAGACAAAGATGTGTAGAAAATTAATTCTACTTGATTATTCTTCTCAATAGCATGTTTAATATTCTATGAAAACATAAATGCGTGGAATTCGTTTGTGTCATCGTTTCGGGTTGAGATTTATGTATTCCACTTTCTTTGCTTGGCAGCTTTTCTTGTCTTTGTTTTCTCAGGTCTCTAGTTTTTCAAGGACCTCTGAGACCAACGACGGGGAAGAAAAGAAAGCTAGCATGCAGGAAAATTGTCGGAAAAGGCAACACAAACCAGGCTTTGCACATCATACTTGATTTGCAAGCTTGAGATATGGGAGTTTTGCCCTAGTTGTGCCCCTGCCCATTTTTTATCACCACCCAAGCCTGTACATATGAACGTCCCAGGGGAGATACTGTAGATTTTTGCAGAATACATGTATGTTTGGGCTTGGAGGTGATGAAATCGGTTCAGGTTTTGTTTTTAATACAATACTCAAGCAGTCGAGAGAAAGATAAAAAAAAAAATAAATAATAAAAATGGAAATATCTGAGAAAAATAATTTGTTTTGGAGATGAGTTTACACCAGGAAACTAAGAGGGGGAATCAAATGTTTTGGTACTTCCTGTTCACTTGCTTTCTGTGGCTGTGTCTCAGCGTGGGCTGGGGTTATTTCTTGATGAAATAAAAGTGCTAGATTACTGTGGCACAGTGAATAAACCACAGTTCGTGCCTTTTTTTATAGTCTTTATTCTAGTGTTGAATGCAAGGGCTGAATTATATTGCAATTTCTCCCACCGACAGAATAACCCCTCTATACTGCACATAGATTACTATACTACAGCAAGTAGCGGAAAGCACAGTAAGGTCCATTGAGAGTCTGATGAGACTGACCTTCCTTCAGTATCTTTCTATGTGTATTTACATTTGTCTGTGCTTTCTCAATCTATAGTACTTCTTTTGCTGAATTTTCACCATGGTGAAACCACACAAGGGGACTGGCTACTGTGACCTATTCATTTGATAGCGCTGCTGTTTATTGGAAACTGGGTAAAATGGATTTTCTGCATGGATAAATCTTGTTTCCTTGCTCGCTGTTTACCTACCATACGGCATCCATTCATTTTTCATAATATCCACTGCACGGTAAGGCTGAAGGAAATTGGGAATTGCCCACTAGGATGATGGAAGCTTGAAGAGAAACAGAGGGGTTTCCCAGATGTTTTCTCTCTGGGAAAGGCAGTAAACATGTTGGGTGTTTGGGAAAGCCTTATGTTTCTTTTTCAATTTGCATCATTCTAGTGGGGCATTGTTTATTTTTATTATCGTCATATGAAGACAAATCGCGCTGCTGCTGATTATTTGCTTGCAATTTTGGAAAAGCCACTAACTGAATAAGAGACGCCATGATAGATTTGCCATCATGATCCTTCAAGGCACATTAGATTATAACATTTAGTTTACGGTTTATTTGGTTTTTCACTAACACCTACTGGTGTGGATGTATGAAGGTATAATTTTAAACATATTTTCCAAAAGTCCTGTCCATATATTTTTCTATTGAGAGTTTAATGAAGACAAACTCTCCTCCTCCTATCTTTTTATTATATTTTGTTGTGCCAGGATTACATTGATCCCTGTAGGAAGAAGCTGTAATGCGATTGATTAGAGGGCTTTCTAAATGAATCCTTTGCAAACCACTCTCTCCAACCCTGTTCTGTGTTTCCACATGTTAAAAAATACAACAGGGCAAGTGGTTTTACGCCGGCCCTTTTTGTAAAGATGAGTTCTATTGGATGGTGTTGACTTGAGATCCACTCTCGGTTAAGGGGGCTTGAAGTATTGGAAAAGTAATAAAGAACAGAATTGCCCTGATTCCTGTTCTGGCTTTGACATCAGTCTTCTGTGGGATTATGGGGGATTTATTATGGTGGAGTGTTCACCTGTAGCACTGCAATCTCACAAATGGGAAAAAGTCCAGAGGTTCCCTCTCGGACTTGCTAGTAATTGTCTCTGGGCTGGTTTTTATGGGCAGTGCCGGTATCTCTGTGTTCTATTATGTCCAGGACAAACCCTCCCCACAGTAACTGAATTGCTCAGTTTCTGTGTAGGTTTTGGCAGCCGGAGCTGAAACACTGGCCATATTTTGTTGTTTCACAGTTGCACTCGTTCTCACTCTCTGCAATACTTTTCACAAATCAGAAGGAATAATTGTATCTTGCACTGAAGTGTTGATAGATGGCGAGGGATATGTGTTTGTTTGTCTGTGCATCATTAATGCTGCTGGGTGCTGATTGTTTTTCATTCTGCTTTGACCTTGCACAAACAAACACGAGTCTATATGCAGAAAGAGAGAGTTCCAGTTATTTAAGTGCTCTTTGTAGATATCTTTGTGCTACTTGTTTGCACTCTAGAGAGTGTGACCCCCATCTGTCTCAGCCTTACTACAGTTTATCTCTGTATTTATTTATTTTTTGCCACACTGAAAGCCACTTGTCAGCTGCAGACATAAAAGCTGGTATTTTTGTTATGAAAGAAATTAGTACTTTTATTCAGCAAGGTTGCACTAAAAGTGGCAATAACTTGATAGAAGTGGCAAAAAAGAGGCTTTTAAAAACATTAGAAAGTCTGACCATATAATGTTATTTTAGTTTGTTTGTTTTTCGACCAGAAGGGGAACATAAAAAAACCTGTTTTTGTTTTTTTAAACACAGTATGACATCACATTTTTGACCAAATTAATGTATTTTGTATTAATGTAAAACAATAAAGAAAATAGTTTTGAATGAATTTAATTTTAATGTAATTTTTTTAAATGTTTTTTTTTATGTAGGTGAAAACATAAAAACAACTCACCAACTTTTTTTTTTAACTTACCAATTGATATTTTTGTAATAGCACACATTACATGGTTTGAGGCATTTTTCATGTCCAAAGCACAGCAAAGTGTGTTCAAATTCATAACCCAAAATTTGAGCAATAGTAAAAGTGATATTTTCCCTAGCAAGTACCACTTAGTTTCTGTTTTTTGGATTGTTTTCAAAGGGAAAGTTAAGAACTCTGTGTCTAATGCACAGCCTCTTTGACATCAGTTTCCATTCATAGTCAAGCATCCGTAAATCAAGGGAGATTATACACCACGGTGGTGCTCACACAGCCGAATGCTATCACGGTAGAAAGAAAGAGTGAAAGAATATGAAAGTGAGGACATATCCTCTCCTCCCCTTCAGTGCTGTATTGTCAGAGAAGTTCGAGTCGGGTCCCTCCTTCCTGTCATATAGAGGCAGTGGCAAGAAACGGCTGCTCTTTCATGTCCTCCCTGCTCCTAATGAGAGCTGAAAGAAATAGGTGAGCGTCTCCCCCAGGGCTGTTCGTTGACATCTAATGACTGAGAAGAAAGCCAGGGGAGGCTGTGTAGGCTTGTTTGTGTTTGTGTACATGTGTTTGTTTGTACGTTCAAATAAACCACCACCTGTGAGCTCGCCACAAACAGCGAGGCAGCGCCCGCAATCCGTTTCCACGGCCTCTATCGCTCCACCCCACCAGCAGCCTTGATCATTCAAAACTTGTCTCATCACTATCCAACAATTTCTTGTATTCCACTGAAAGTTTGACTGCTACAGTCACGCCACACATTGGGTGAATTTTTGAAATGAGAATGGCCTGCTCACTTTAAAGGGCACTTGAAGAATTTGATTTACAATTTTTTATGTATCTGGTAACTTTAATATAGGGACTCACTATTAACTAGTTGCTTATAAGCATGCCTTTTAACATTTTGGTTATTTATTACCGTTTATAAAGCACATATTCTGCATGACCATATTCTGTATGCCTAATCCTAAACTTAAAACAAACTTACTAACTATTAATAAACAACAAATTAAAAATGGCTTGTTAATGAAGACCGTAAATCTCTTATGTTCACTAAGACTGCATCTGATATATTTATTTATTTATTAAATATTAATATTTTGCTGCTTCTAATCGCTGATTTGCTGCTTAGGAAACATTTCTTATTTTCATTGTTAAAAATTGTTGTGCTGCTTAATATTTGTGATAATGTTTTTTCAGTAATCCTTGATGGATAAAGTGCATAAAAATATATATTTTAAATATATTTACACACAAGATAATGTAGAATATTAATGTTTGTCCTTTTTTTTCTTTTGACACCTTATTAACCAAAAGGTGAATGCCATTGCATCACTATTTTCCGCTAAAAGTCCTTGAGGTCATAAGAGCAATTGAGCACCGTAAATTCTCAAGTATAATGCCAAAGTTTATAGCCGCTATTTCCCCCTGTCCAATTTTCACCTTCTTTCATCCATTCCGTCTCATGCGTCACCTCTCCTCTGGAGCTATGGCTCCTTTCGTTTTTTGTTCCTTTCTAATTCTCTCTCGTGCTGAAGGAGACCATTGCACCTTTAATAGAGCACCTCTGAAGTACTGAGAGAAAAGTTGTGTGTTATTGTTCTATTGGATCAATATCACAGCTGTGTGCAGCTTACAGCAGAACGCAAACAAGCTCCATAGCAACCACTCACAAGACATGCCCGGAGCCGTTAAGGAGATCTTCACAAGGCCGAAAGTGGCGTGGGAGGAAAACAGACACGACAAGAGAAGGATGAACTGAGCTTGACGGACTCTGGTGTGGAACTCCTGTGAATAGGTGACACTGCAGTTTGTCCGGGTGTCTTTTGGCTTTCTCGAGATGGACAGAAGAGTTCATTTACAGATGACCTGCGGTGGGATTGAATCATGATTTTGTCACAGGTGTACCTTCTCTATAGGAAAGTACTTTTCTGAGCTTCCTGCCTTGGGTTTTTTAAAAGAAACTGCAACCCTGCTGAAAGGAAAACGGCTTAAACCAGGTGTTTTTGTGAGTCTTAGCTGGTTTAACCTAGCTTAGTTGGTCTACAAGTCTGGCAAAAGCCCAAAAGCCTAATGCCCACCAGAAGCAAAGCCAATATTTGCGTCGCATTATCACACTAGATTACTTGTGCGATGTTTTGTGTGTCACTTACGCGAACAAAATCTTTGCATAAGACTGTCCTCCATTTTCTGATAAGACTAGAAGTGTCAAACTAGGTGTGTCAATAAGCTGTTTGCTGACTGTGATGTGATGCGTCATGTGAGTTTTCGACTAAACTGCATTACTTTGTGTGTAATTTACTTGTGTGAATAATTGGTGTGTTCGCATCAAAAGTGAAGCAAATATTAGCATCACGCTACTCGCGGGATGTGTTTTACGTCACTTGCACAAAAATTGTTTTGTGACTTTTCTGTATAGAAAAGGTGGAATTTGACTGTAATAAAAATGATAAATTTACAGTTACATATAGTAATTTCATTGGAGGATATTGTCATGAATGAGGACGTGAAGCGTTCGTGCTCAAATGCAAATTGTGTTTATTAAACTGAGTCGGACAGACAAGATTGAGCGCTGGCAAACAGGGGCAGTGGAGGCATAGACAATAGAGTAAACGCAGAGGTCAGATACCGGTAAACAGAGTCCAGGGGATAAGGCAAGACGAAGATCCGGGAACAGGCAAAGGTAGGCAAACGAGTAAAACCAACAGACTAGAAAACAGGGAACTGGAACACGAATGAGTACACAGGGTGATCCGAGCAGATGACAAACAAATGGGGGCTTATATGCAAAAGGAAGTCCGGAGTTAACAAGGGGGGTGGAGACACAGATTCATAATAAAAGTCCAACAGTGGCAAACAGAGACAAATACACACAAAAGGAGTCCTAAAGCTGGAGTGTCATGCACAGTCTTAACTGGCAGCTCCAGCTGAGCGTGACAGATATAGTGTCATTATACCAACCTATTAATGTTCCGAAATTTGTTTTGTGTCTGTTTTGAAATCCACTGATAACCACCAAATACAGGTGGTGATGAAAGAGTCACATGATGAACCAAAGCCCATCACTAGCAGCTTTGCTCAGTGTCACCCACACAAACACTATCATGGCTCATTAAACTGAAATATGCAATAAACATTCATTTAACAACATTACATGTAACATACAACCCTAATAAACATAACTGAAGAAGAAGCATAGTTATTTCAAAGAAAAAACGTAAAATTTTACAGTGTATCTATAAAGAAAAAAATGTATGACCTAGGTTTGTTGATAATATCTGATCCAACTTTATTTGAAAGATTAGTGTGTGTGTGTGTGTGCTTGTGTTTCTGTCAGCGTGACCACTTGATTTGTTGTTTTCATGATCCGTTTTTGTCCACGTTACAGTCGCTTACATTAACAACCTCTCCACTAAACAAGACAGCTCTCATTGTCCAATAAAAATCTGCAATTTCACAGCTGTGTGCCGGCCACAGTAAATACACCAAGATTTGAAGGCCTCCTCCGGTGAAGCCTGCGTTTGTGTTCACCAGAGTCTTAGGGAAACCACTAGGTGCATTTCTCTGAATAATAATGTTCCCTGGGTTAACAGAGCCTGTAATTATAAAGGAGAAAAACAGTATTAGTGTATGATCTGGCAGAAAGGATCTGTGTGGGGAAGATAAATAAAGCTAACAGGGGCTTTTCGTGTGGACAATTACTTTGCTTGGATTCATTTTCTAAATGGGATATTTCATCTTAAGCTTAATTACAAGATATGGGAGGGTTCAAGGTGGGCTGCCTTTGTGATTCGATACATGCACTGGGGTTTATTGCTTTTGATGAAAACAACTTTTAGAAAGGGTCTTTTAAACAAAAGGGCTTCATAAAAGAGGCTATTGTTCATTTGTATTTAAAGTCATTAGTTAATAACTGAGCTTTCATTAGCGAGGGAAGTTGCAGCAATCTAATTTGCACAAAAATATGATTTACTCAAAAGCCAAATGAACTGCAGGTGGTAGCACTGGTCACACTAGCCGATAAAAGATCTTGTAATATACAAATGCAAACTTCAGTACATTAAAACACTGAGTTAACATAATCATCTTTAGAGTGCTGTTATATCATGATTTGAAACTCACTGTGTGTTCTTTGTTGTCATAAATACTTCTAAATAATTCTGAATTTAGATTTATAATGTGAGATCAAGCAAATGAGTGTGATTTAGCATGCATGCATATTTTATTCACACATAACTGTGTTTGCTTGTGAGCGTGTGATATTAACTTTTCTTGTTTTCTTTGCTTTTAACTTGCAACACTCTGGACTTTGCTGCATTTATCCAGTCGCATGTGAGTACTGCTGACAAACTGGAAAGAATGAAAAATGTACACACCAGCTGACTGTATACTGCTTGATTGGTCAATATAGATGGACAAATATTGTCCAATATCACATATATACAGCATATGTGACCCTGGACCACAATACCAGGCATAATTGTATTTTTCTTTTTTATTGAGATGAATAGGTTTTTTTTAGGATAGGACAATAATTGGCTGAGATGAATCTTTTTGAAAATCTGTAATCTAAAGGTGCAAAAATATTGAGAAAATGTCTTTAAAGTTGTCCAAATGAAGTTCTTATCACATTACTGATTAAGTTTTGATAAATTTATGGTAGAAAATGTAAAAAATAACGGAACATGATCTTTACTTAATATCCTAAAAATCTATCATTTTGACCCATGTATTTTTGGCTATTGCTACATATATATCTGAGCTACTTATGACTGTGTTTTATTGAGTTTTATTTAATTAAATTTTTATTTAAATTTTTTTATTCTCATATTTTATTTATTTTTAATAACTAAATAATCAAAATGGACAGTAGATAGTAATAGTAAAAATAATAATAAACCACATTTAATATTAAACAAAAATTATTTTCGATAATAACTAGTTATGTTGTTGTTGGTATTCATATTATTATTTTTGTTATTTATATGCTACTGTAAAATTAATCATTTTGTTAATTAGATTTTGTTTTTTTAATTAGAATTTAGTTTTCATTTTTTATGGCAATTAATTTTTAGCTTATGTTTTATTTTAATGTTATATTTTACTTAGTTGCCAAGGCAGTATTTTTAGACGTTTAAAGCTTTATGTAATATTTTATTTCAAATGTATTAATAAAAATAATGTTTAATAGTTTTAATTAGAGTAAGAACACAGCAATTACTTGAGTATTTATTGGTGGATACAGTCAAATATGGGACATAAAGTAGGATAAAGAGAATATTTATATTTAGGAAATTAATTAAGACATTTTTCAAGTACAGTAAACTATTTGCATTTGTATGGTTTTATGCATAGCTTTAGTGTTTTGTAACAATACCATTTTAATAACGTTAACATTAATATGATTTTGGCTGCTATCCTGTGATATAGGTGATCTCATCTGACATGAAGGAAGACCACATCTTCTGTCTGACAGGAAAGGGAGCAGATCAAGACCCTAAGGGTGTGTTCAGCATCAACCGACGGACGGGAGATGTGGCAGTCAGCCGAGCTCTGGATCGAGAGGCCATTGCGTACTACCATGTGAGTAAGATACTGTATTAACTCTGTTATCTACTGCACTCTGTTTCCCGTTTGCATACTGCCAGTGAGTATGTAGACAAGAGCTCCACGTGAAAACTGCAGGTTTATTTAAGTCATATTATACTGTTGCGTGAATAACTGAATGTCCCTAATCAAAAAAAGTAAATATGTTTTTGCTTCACTCCATGCATCAATGCGATTAATGGCTGTAATGATTCGTGTCTCTTCGGCAGTCAGAGAGCGGCTCAGTGAAGGAAAGCCGACTGCCGAACAGGAACAGGAACTCTAGTTAGAGAAGGCAGTTATTCTACAAAATGCGTGCGTGATCAATGATGCAGCTGTCAGCTGGCCTGTCAGACACTCGGTTAATGTGTGTTGCGAGTTTGTGCATGTGAACATGGTGGCTCCTTTCCGTTTTGCATTGGAGGTCTGATGGGGACTTTATCAGGTTGACTGATAGCTTTATAGAGGATTAAAATAAATAAATGAATAAAGTGCCCGTTAATGGATTTTTGAAAATGAGCTTTCATGCAGTGTGTAACGCAGCTCTAAGTGAATGAAAACATCATGAAAAGTTCTAAATCTGAAAGTGCACCATGTATAAAGAGTCGACTCTGAATCATTGAAACAATCTCTAGCCGTTTTATGTTGAGGTCAAAATGAAACATTAGCATATTGCCCACCTGCTTTTTGCGTTGGTCTGAAAAAAAAATGCAGATTCATTCTTTGACACTAGGTGCTGAAAAATAGCATCTTTCCTGATAACGCTGTACACAAAGCAGCATTGAAAAAAAAAAAAAGAATCGTTGAATGAATTGTTTGGGTGATACATGAAAAACTATTTGTTTGCTCTGATGCATGTCTAAAGCTTATTGACTAGACCTTCAATAAATCCCACCCCCTTCCTATTTTAACAGGTGTTGCATTAGAACATGAAAGAATTTATTTTGGTTTTTAACCAAAAAAAAAGAGACCTTTCAATATGTAGAGCTTTGCCAGAAGAAAGGACCACCCTGTGGTAACTACAGATAACAAGATAGACACTACGATTCCTTTGAATTGTTTGCTCGGTTGAGCAAGCTGATACTTTGATTCCAGAATTTCAGAGTTCTTGTTCTCTTTCTCTTTGTGTCCTCTGTCGTTTGACAGATAAAGGAGGGTTTACCTGGTTTCTATCCCCCTGTAGAGGAGAACTAAAGCGGCTCTGCTTAGTTTGATATCCACCTGTCTGGCTAGGAACAGATTTTATATAAAAAAAAAAAAAAGAGTTGCTCTTATTCCGCCCTCGCTTTGTTCCACCCCACCGGTATGGTCCCATAAAGTGATCTTTGCAGGGTTTTTGAAAAAATCTCTGTCAGCCTGATGCCTTTAGTTTGTCTTTTTTTTTTCTTTTCTTAATAAGAGATCATTCTTTATCTTATTGCTGCTGCGTAGCATACATGCTGTTCTTGCTCGGGGCACTTCAAACTTTAAGGCAGACAAGTGTGTGCATGTTTGGGCCCAAAAAGTTTTGTGGGGTAAGGTGGCAAATTCCAAATCACATACTTCTCTGGGTTCTTCGCCGGCCAAGGAGACCTGCCTTTGAGGTAGAAGGGATTGCTAATAGAGTGCTGGACAGTTTCAGAAAGTAAAAGTAGGGACACTTACATAAGTTTTCCTGTAGTGGCTTTAAAAGTAAAGCAGCTCTTGTGGAAGCCATTTTTTATTATATATTTTTTTTTTCCTGTGTAGAATCACGGAATATTGTAAGGATTAATCAAACACACTCAAACACACTAAGCTTTTCTCTCTTAAACACAGAGAAAAAAAAAGTCAGAAATACTATTTTTTCTGTTTTCAATGTGAAAATCTGCTGAAATTAATTTGTTAATTTTTTTAGACTTGCACACAAATTGCGAATGGTCTCAAGAAGATTGAGATTTTATTACTCAAGTCTTCTTTCAGAGATCATATTAATATTCTGATTTAGTGCTCAAGAAACATTTCTTCTTATCAATCAGTTCTTATCAACACTTTTGAACTGTTAATTTTTTTTTAGCATTTTTTTCATCATTGGAGGGATGATGTAAATGAAGAGATAGAAAAAATAGATTAATTCATTCACGTCTATGAATAGTATGTTGAGTTATTTTTGACTTGGTTATGTAGTTTCTTCTTCAAATTTAGCATTTGGCATTGTCATCCTCTGAGAGCAGCTTGATTAAATCTTACCTTGTATCATGGGATAGTTTTTGTTTGTGGTGTGTAGTGTACAGTAGATAACTTCTTTTTTCCAAAAAGTAGCGTGACTAGCTTAACAGCTTCAAATTACGATTATCTTGAATTCCATTGTAGCCGCCCCAAACTCTGTAGATGGCTTTCTCACAATTTTATAACCCTTGTGGTTTAGGTCTGGTGGTCACGGCAGAGCGGGTGTGTGCTCTGAAGAGGAGGGTAATCTCAGGTACGCAGACCCCAGTCGGGATCAAAGCCCTCATTCGGCAGAGCACTTGACATTTACATCTCCTTATCTCCCTTTCTCTCACATCCACACCACCCGCAATCTCAAAAGCGTGCGTCAAGCGAATGCACATCAAAGCTTGACATTTTACAGCGCTAATGCTCACACACTTCTATCTTGATGAAGGAGTGATGCTAACCACAGCTGTTTTTGCATCTGTTTGCTGTGTCTTTAATGATTACACGTACTTTTAGTGATGCATTATATATTTTTTCATACTGAAACAGCAAAACTAACATGTAGCTGAAAACTTAAACTGAAAATAATGTTAATAATAATAATTCAGGTTGGGGAACTGAACTCATGTTGTTTAGAGTGTCATGTTCTCAAATTAAAGCCCTTCATACGGTTATTATAGTTGACCAATAAAAATGGAATTGCAACTAATTAAAAAAAAATAAATAAATATATATATATATATATATATATACACACACATTTGACTTTAAATTATATTTAAGTATTAATAAAATTATTAAATAAAATTAAATGAAATAATAAATGAATAAATAATACCAATGATTTGTTCGCTTTTTCAGCCAGACTCCATTTCAGTGGATGTCTTTCTTGTTTCTTGCCTACAGTACTATGTTGTTTTATTCCTCCATCATTGTCATTTTTCCTCTTTCTCTCCTGGCATTGCGAATGGCTTTGAGAACGAGTCTCACAAGCGGGCATGTCAGTATTAGAATAATCCACTGGCTCACCTGCTATGTCTGAGAGCCTTGGAGCCTCTGACCTCTAAATGGCATGTTGTTCTCCATCTAATCACACAGATGGGCCAGTTCCCTCTCACCCCGACCACCTTACGCACACATATGTAGTGCAACACCTCTGCGCCACCACGCTTCACCTAATTCCCATGCCACACTGGTGGGAATAACCGCATTTTCCGGCTGATCCCTCTGCAGCACATCAGGAGTAATTACACCACGGCTAATTCCAGCCAATCTCACACTAGGAGTAATCACAGGCGTGTGGCAGCACATGTGGGGAGGGGGGAGATGGGGGATCCAGGCCAGGGACTGTTTTCGCAGGCGGTGCCTCATCGCTGCTGTGTATCTTAGTCGCCAGCTCCACAGGAATCGCAGCAGTTTCTGGCTTCAAGTTTTTACTCTCTGGTATTTATTCCTCTCATTTTCCATGTGTATGTGCTGCCTTATGAACCTTCTGAACAAACAGAATTTTTACTGTTCGAAATGCAAAAAAAAATTGAATATTCATAAGCAAATATGAGCCAATGTGTGTTTTGTGGTTGCCAAGGTTTTGCGGTAGGCCTGTGCAATTAATTGAAATACAGTTTCGATTTCAATTTTGGCCTCTTAACAATTATGAAAATACAATAATTGGGATATAATGATTATTGCGCCCCGTTCTGCCTCCTTTCCAGCGGTGCGCTTTCCTTCTCCATTAAAGCCCAATTTCATGTGTAAATTGGTAAAAGCACGTAACGTCATTTTTGCATAATGATTTATTATTATTAAAGTTGATTTTAAAGTGCGAGTTCCTCTGTGCATGTGGTCAGAGACAGATCAGAATACGTACATGTAAAGTCAACTTTTACATGTGGTCAAATACATGCAAAAAGGTGTCAAAATTTGGCACTTAGTGGTTATTCATGTAAACCCTTGTTGGCTATGTAATAAATGAACATAAAAGGTTGAGATTGAAAATAAATGTGTAACAGGAAATCTTAAAGTGACAGTGGCATATATTTGTAACATCCTGTTTCTGTCTTGTCCTGTTTTTCCCCCCTGGTCTGTGAATGTTTGGTTTTTCCCTCATTAGTTCAACTCGTGTCACCTGTTTTGATCACCTGCTTTCACTGTAGTTCATTAGTTCGTTGTCCTTATATACCGCTGTCTTTCTGTTTGAATTCATGTCGTGTTGAAGTCTCCTCGTGATCCCTTTGTGTGAGTAAATGTCGCGGCCCGTCAGCGTTCTTGTATCCTGTTCTGGTTGATTATTAAAAGTTCTGCATTCGAAGCCTTCCGTGTCCTCTGCTCTCTGCCACGTTGAGAGGCACGGCATCTCAACACAACGGACGCTTATGTGACAGAACACAACATCAAATTGAAGATGGCGTTCTATCCTGCGAACGCGTTCATCTTCACAGACTTTGGTCCAATTTCGCGGCTCCAGCTGCGCGGATCTCGCCTTGCTATTCGGCGTGGGTCCACATCCGAGATCACCTCGTCAGGGAGGCACCTCCAAACCTGCTCCTTGGATGAAGTTGCCGCTTCCACGGGATTACGTTCCCGTGCATCTAAGCTGCATCCAGTTTCGGTTTCGTGGCTGAGTGTGCCGGTGCCAAGATCCAGAAAGCACCTGCCAGCCAAAGGGGTGCTAGAACAAGCACTACAGCCCGAGTTCACGCTGCCAGAGCCAATGTTCCAGCCTGAGTTCCTTAAGCCTGTGCAAGTGCCAAAGCCCAGAAGACACCTGCCAGTTAAAAGGGTGTCAGATCCAGAGCCTGAATTCACAATGCCAGAGCCTGTAATCACGATGCCTCATCCAGAGCCTGCATTCACGATGTCAGAGCCAGCGTCTGCATGCACAATCTCAGAGCCAGAGCCTGAATTCACAATGTCACTGCCAGAACCTGAGTCCAAGATCACAGATCCAGAGCATGAACTGTTAAAGCCTGAACCCAAGAATGTATGCATTATGCTTGAACTAGAGCCTAGAGTGGAGGAAGATCTGCCACTGTGGACCGACCCACCAGCGCCATCTAGTTTCCCCGAGCCTCCAGAGTCGACTGAGTCTTCAGTGCATTCTCCTGTGTCGACTGTGTCTCCAGTGCACCCTCCAGTGTCGACTGTGTCTCCAGTTCACCCTTCAGAGTCGACTGAGTCTCTAGTCCGCCCTCCTGTGTCCCTAGTACGCCTTCCAGAGTCGACTGTGCATCCAGTGCGCCCCCCAGAGTCGACTACGCCTCTAGTGTGCTCTTCAGAGTCGACTGTGCATCCAGTGCGCCCCCCAGAGTTGACTGCATTTCCTGAGTTTCCTCCTGAGCGCCCTCCAGGACGTCCTCCGGATCCTGCGCCTCCTGAGCGCCCTCCTGAGTGCCCTCCTGAGCGCCCTCCTGAGCGCCTTCCAGATCCTGCACCTCCTGAGCACCTTCCAGATCCTGCACTTCCTCAGCACCCTCCTGGGCATCCTCCAGATCCTGTGCCTCCTGAGCACCCTCTAGGGCAGGGTTCCTCAAATCTTACCCTGGAGGTCCGATGCACTGCAGAGTTTAGTTCCAACCCTGATAAAACTCACCTA
>JAUCMS010000034.1:18126689-18153551 GCA_032357445.1 Enteromius radiatus
TGTGTTTGATTAGGGTTAGATCCAAACTCTGCAGTGCATCGGACCTCCAGGGTAAGATTTGAGGAACCCTGCTCTAGGGTGTCTTCCAGATCCTGCACCTCCTAAACGCCCACCAGATTCTGCACCTCCTGAGCACCCTCTTGGGCGTCCTCCAGATTCTGCGCCTCCTGAGCGCCCCCCGGGGAGTTTCTCCAAGAAAATTTGGCCCCTGATCCAGCCCCTCCAGAGACTGTCCAGCCGGTGTGGCCTTCCAAGGCCCCTGATCCAGCCCCTCCAGAGACTGTCCAGCCGGTGTGGCCTGCCAGGGCTCCTGATCCGCCCAGCCCTCCCTCCCCAGTGATGTTTCCCAAAGCGCAGGTGCGCCTTTTCGGGAGGGGGGCATAATGTAACATCCTGTTTCTGTCTTGTCCTGTTTTTCCCCCCTGGTCTGTGTATTTTTGTTTTTTCCCTCATTAGTTCAACTCGTGTCACCTGTTTTGCTCACCTGCTTTCACTGTAGTTCATTAGTTTGTTGTCTTTATATACCGCTGTCTTTCTGTTTGAATTCCCTTTGAGATCCCTTTGTGTGAGTAAATGTCGCTGCCCCGTCAGCGTTCTTGTATCCTGTTCTGGTTGATTATTAAAAGTTCTGCATTCGAAGCCTTCCGTGTCCTCTGCTCTCTGCCACGCTGAGAGGCACGGCATCTCAACACAACGGACGCTTATGTGACAATATTCTATATGCATAAGGAATGTTTTCTTTTACTAATATTACCTTAGTACTCTGCTGTAGTATTGAGAGTTGTGAAATTTTGCTGGTCTCTAAAATGTAATTGTCATAATGACTGTGAGTGTGCATCTTTGTTTCAGTCTTTCTCGCTCCATGCCCAATAAAGAAATCGACGTACTCCATTTTCTTTTCAGATAGAGTCCTTTAACCTTCACTTAGAGATACATAAAACAAATGAAATAAAATATTTTATCAAATTTCAAATATTACATATTACATATGCGGTAAAGAAACGTGTGACTTTGAAACGTGTGATTTTTGCCATAATTAAACAGCCATAGCCAAGGTTTTGTAGTGCAGCTGCCAAGTGTTCTAAAGCGTTTTAAGTATTTTATGCTATGTGGTTGCTAGGGTGTTGCTTTGGAGCTGATCAGGTTTTAAGCATGTTACTAAGCATGTTGTTTCGTGGTTGCCAAGATGTTGTAGTGTAGTTAGAGTGTTTAGTACTGTTTGTTGTTGTGTGGTTCTTAGGGTGTTGCCTGGATATTCTGAGTGGTTCCTAGGCTAAGGTATTTTGGGTCGCAGCCAAAGTGTTGTAGGGTGGTTAGAGTGTTTACTATGTAGTATGTGTTGTTGCTAGGTTATTCTTAGGTTTTTTTTGTGGTTTTGTTTACAATTGTTTTTCTTTAGGAAAGGAAAGGAAAGGACGTGACATGTGGCCAGGTATGGTTGCCCATACTAGGAATTAGTGCTCTGCGTTTAACCCATCCAAGTGCACACACACAGCAGTGAGAAGTGATCAACCACGCACACACACACCGTGAACACACACCCGGAGCAGTGGGCAGCCATATTGCTATCGCTGCGGCGCCCGGGGAGCAGTTGGGGGAACGGGGCCTTGCTCAAGGGTCTCACCTTTAGCATGTTGTTAAGTTGCTGTTAGGGTGTTTTTGTTGGTTTCCAGGGTTTTGAGATTCTTAGATGTTGCTAAGCTGATTTAGGTGGTTTCTGAAGTGTTTTGTTCTAAGAGACATAGCACGTTGCTACAGTATGTGGTTACTAGGGTGTAGTCGGTGGCTGGTGTTGCAGTGAGGTTGTTAAGGTTTACAGTGTGTTGCTAAGTGTTTAGGACTCAGGGGTGTCAAACTCAGTTCCTGGAGGGCCGGAGCCCTGCAGAGTTTAGATGCAACCCTAATTAAACACACTTGATACTGTTAATCAAGTTATTAAGGCTTATTTGAAAACTGCATTGTATGCGTGTTGGAGCAGGGATGGAACTAAACTGTGCAGGGCTCCGGCCCTCCAGGAACTGAGTTTGACATCCCTGGTTTAGGTGGTTGCCAAAGTGTTGTAGTGTGGTTTGTAGAGTGTCTTACCATGTTTCTATTAAGTTGCTAGGGTGTTTTAGTTTATGCTAGGGTGTGACAGTGGGGTGGTTTGGTGGTTACTGAAAGAAATGGCAATAGATATAGACTAGAGAGAGGACAGACAAATCATATTAAGCTGACAAACAGAGACCAGTTGCAACGTTGCCTCCAATGAATGGATATTTATTCTCACATTACAGCAATCAACTGAAGCTGTTTAATTCCCACTGTTTAAATTTACATCCCACAGATCCAACCTGTAGGGAATGAGAACACATGGGCACAGAGAGGCAGGCAGATACACACTCTCACACACTGCATGAATATACAGAGAGTGGCACTGACTCTCATTCACACATACATGCAAATACAGAGATGCCCACACACATCACCACATGTGCAGAAACACACAGGCACACGCAAATCCCCTGAGCGATTCTTTCGTATTTAGGAAGCGTAGCATTTCCCCAGACCGACTAACTAACCATGCAATTGACATCTTAAAAGCTCTTTCTCTCTGCGAGAGCCACAAAGTGACTCCTTAATTATGTTCTTCTCTGTGGCGTTCATGGTCAGACCGCTGCAAAACACAAGGCCACGATGAAGGCTTTATTATTGAACTGGAATCAGGATTCAGGCTTCTGTGTCATGCCTTGTTAATATCCTCAGTCTTTTTACCGCAGGGAAATCGCACTGTAAAATGTTGAGCATGAATGACCTGTGATGAAGGACTCATGTTGTGATTGCTGTATGAGTGGCTGATTCCAAAACGGTTTCTAAAATAGGAGATTAAAAGAGCACGATTCTGTTGTACAACAAGACCACAGATCAGATAAGTGTGAGTATTAAAAAATAAATAAATAAAAGATTGTGGTTGTGGTCTAGTGGTTACTCCAGATACTGTATCAGCCTTCCAAGTTAGAGAGCAGCGTATTGAGAGGTTATGAGATTGTTTTGGATGCATTCCACTGATCAATTTTGAATAATTTTTTTCTTTCTCAAATATTTCTGTTTATTTGGATATGTATTTTTAAGCTTTTCCACACAAAAAAAAACCCTTGCTATGCAAGCAAATTCTGTTTTTATGAAGAAATACTTCATATTTTAATACATGAGGATGGCTTTGATTTTTACAATTTAATGAAACCAGCTTTAAACGCTGAATTTACATATATATTTGCATTTCCAAATAATAACAGATTTGCAAGAAAACTGAGGCAAGTGCATGATTTTTATTTTAAAAACTTGAAGTATTGTGCATGAGTATAGAACTCTTTTATGGTTATCTTGTATTATATGAAAACAATATTCATTTTTTTGAGTGACATAAGGAATAGATTCACATTCAATGAAAAGAACACGCTACTCATCTCTGTACATAACTCTACTCTCAAAAATCATTCCTCAGCATCAGCCACATGAATAAAACAGCAGAAAAACACCTAGTCTGAGAGAAAAATAGAAAGCAGAAAGATGAAGAAGCCACCCATGCATTAATACAGAACATATGGATGATGTTTTTTTCCCATGTAGCTGCAGCCAAATGACAGTGCCGCTCCACTGCCTGCAGAAGAGTCACATGATGATGTGTCGAGGGGTGTTTTGGTGCCTTGTCTCAGGTACACAGTCTCTGCGCTCGCCCACAGCAGGTTGGCACTGCGATATCACGATGGGATGTGGCTCATCTCTCACAAATAACTGCTTCGGTCCACCGTAGGGCTAAAACGAGACCTGTGTGTCCAACAGCTGTTTGTTTGCCATGGACCTGACACACACCCTGGTCCTCGGGGCACTGGCATGCTGCGTTTGATGGCGGGGGAATGGTGGCATCTGTGCGTGTGTGTTTTTTTTTGCACATTTATTTGTGTGTGGGTGCGTGCCATCTGTCCTCCGAGTAATTGCTGGTATTTATATGATCTTAATTGTATACTGAGCACTGTGTGCTCTCAAAGCTAGTTTAAATTGAACTGTTTTAAGAGATATTAGACGCTAAACATGAGAGATCTATGCGTGCAACCAATCAGCTAACCATCTGTATCGGCTTCTGTTTTTTTTATTGCACTGCAGTTTGTGCATTTAACCCTTAGATGCATCGAAGGTCTTTAGGATAGTGGCCAAGTAGTGCACAGCACATCAAAATCTCCACAACTTTGTGTTTTGTTCATTTCGCTGTATTGCGCTAATTTCGATATGCTTTGTTGCTTTGTGCTAATTTTGTTGTGCTGCTGTTTTTTTGTTTTTTCCATTGTCTTGTGCTAATTTCATTGTGTTGCAGCTTGTTTTGTTGACTTGTGCTAATTTTGTTGTGGCTTGTTTATGTTGTTGCAACTTGTTTTCATTGTGTTGTAGCTTGTTTCTGCGTTGTTGTGCTAATTTTGTTTTGTTGTGTCTTGTTGTCATTGTGTTGTGCAAATTTTGTTGTCTTGTATCAGGACTGTTTTAGGGCAGTTAAGAGATTCATCCAAGGTAGATCAAACCCTGGACTCTGAATATGTAAAAATATCTGATGAAACATTCATGCATTCAAGGGTTAAACTTATAGCTTTCCACATCCAGCACTATAAGGACCATTTGTCCTCTGTCACATCTCAAAAATCGTCCTTTTGAGTGCAAAAACCCAGACTATTAGGTCAGCTGGAAGTGGCCTAAGGTAATATCCCGTTGTAACATCAATTAGAGTTCTCATTATGTGTGGCCTAACACTAATTACTGCAATTATTTCCTGCTAACAGTTATGATCCCTGTAGTGGCGTATGCTGAGATGGCCTCTCATTTTTTAAGCGTATGTGGAAATGGCATTTTTGGTCCACCGTGGCTTACTGTTCCCCCTGCTGAGGTTCGTCCATCGGGATGACCGTGTGCTTCCTTGCGCATAACAATAATGACCTTCATGGTTTCCACAACTGAGAGACCGGCGGCATCTCTGTTTTCAGATTGTATTCTGATACCTAAAACCAGGCCAATAGTCGCGTTTAATGGCACCCGCTGGTATTGCTGTCTAATCAGCCCCCTCTGTACAGCACCAGTCACGGCTGTGGAAATGAAACATTAAACATTTAATGGGAGATTAAAACCTCCATTAGTCTGAAGAGTGCTAAAATGCCGAGGGAAAGTGGTCAGGTTTCCAGATTTTACCCTGTCCTAGTTTATCACATGAAGGTCAGAGCCAATCAACATGTGCGTCAGCAAATAATGATAAGAAGCAAAGGCAGGGCTGAATAGATTTGGTGATAACTGAAGGCTGAATGGATGTTTTAATTAGAGTTCTTGCATGCCACAATGTACTGATATTCCTGAAATGTTCTAAAAATGTTTTACAAAGCTATGACGAACTTATGAATGCAATAGCCAATCAGAGTTTTTTGTTTACCGCATGTACTCTCTGACGGGATTCAGCTATCACACGAATGGAAGTTATAGGTAATAAAAAATGTAAAAATCATTACCTCATTCGTGGACATCTTTATAATGTCATCAAACTTCGCCTTGAAGCTGGTTATTGTTTTGAAAATGTGACCTTTAGTGGCAAAAACTTACGTTTACAGGTTTCACATAAAAATCACATGATGATTTCAAAATCGCACTGTAACCTCCAAGAAACAACATACTGTATATGCTACTCTCAATTATAAATGTCTTTCTTGCCATTAATGTTTGGATACCCCTTTATTTACACTGAACACGTCTATGGTGCACTATATTCAGTGCTTGTGTTTATAATATGATATGATGCAATACATAAATATAACAACATCCATCACCATGACTTATTGGGGAAAAAATAGTTTCAGTTAATGGTAACGCTGTGATTTCACAATAGTTAATTTTTTTAAAATGAGCATTTATAAAGAATTGTGTAAACAAAACGTTTCATGCAAATTTGTAATACAAATGCAGCTAGTGATTTATTTCAGTCTGACTTTCTCTTTGCTTTCCAGATTGTCTGCCTTTCATAGACTCATAGTTGTCTTTACACAGTGTCTACATTTTGATACTTGTGAACTGGCTGAAAAAGTGTCATGACAACAGCAAAGCAGCTCTGATTCAGCATTTCATTTAAGCAGAACGGATGCCTAAACCCTAAAAGGCTTAGCTAAATCTTGCATTGCAAGTGCTGATGCTTCTTTCAGAAAATGCCAGTCTATTATAATATCCCTGAAAAGGATGGTGGTGTGCTAGTGTCCCAGAAGACTTCTTAACTAGCTTTATCAGACTATGCTAATCGATCAGTCCTACCAGATGAAATCCATATGTCTAGACCAGTTTTAGCCCGCATTTTATGCAGGAATAAAAGTAATTCTTTCTTAAATTTGCCTTCTAAAAACACTTATCAAGCCTGTGTTTTCCAAAATCAGTTAAATGGATGTGATCCCAAACAACCAGATAATCAAATTCAGCGATCCTTGAATGTTACGTTATACACCAGTGATGTAATCGAGGTTTTGTTCAGCGTGAGGCTTTATGAAGTGAGTGGGTGTCTGTTCTTAGCTGGCAGTAGCACCGGAGGCCTTCTCAGGTCTGGCCTGTGGTTGAAGGCTTTATCTCAGTAGCTTAACGATGATGGATTCCTGCAAGGTCACTCTGTAAATTGGCATGTTAACCACAATGCTTGTGAGGATAAAATCGATGCTGTCCGAAACGCTGCATGCACGCAGGAGGTGTTTACAAAAATCTGTCTGAGCAGAGAAACCTTGTGTGTAAAGTCTGATGAATTTAACTGAAGCAGAGGGACAGAATCTGGTTTTTAAACCTTTTAGTAATTTTACATTTATTTATTTGTATAACACCACTCAAAACCCAAGGACATTTCACAATGCTTTAAATGCTTTAAATTCATAATTTACCTTTTTAAGTAATGTCACTTGAAATTCAATTAAATGTGGACAAAGTTTCTATTAATATACAGAAGTGCTATATTTTTGTGGAGCATGGAAACTAACAGCCATTTTTTAAACTCACTTTTGGCCCATTGTGACCTTGAGTAAAGCACTTAACCCCAGGTGGTTTCAGATGGATTTTTTTAAGTGGAAGCACTTTGCACAAGAAAAAAGTTTTAATGTAAAATACATTTGAGAAATTAAAGTTGGAAAAAAGAGAAAGATTCTACAAGCACTAATTACCTGTACAATGCAATTAAAAAGCAGCGGATTTAAATGCTCAGCTCTGTTTGGAAAGAAAGAAAAGCTGAAATGCCGAAACAGACCTGCTCTCTTTGTTATGAATTGCGAGATCCATTATCCTTGAACTGAAATACATCATCATTTTGTCTTATGATGATGGAACCTCTCTTGAAATTAGTGGATCATCATGTCACTTACAAGGTTCTTAGGGAAGTGATGATTTGACGGGTAAGAAAAACGAGGAATAGAGGGGAGAGGAGGGATAAGTGTCTCTAGACAGCTCTTCTGTAGATGCTAGATGTTAAGATGTCTCTCCACTGGTAGAGTCACATGTCTCAAGTGTCTCTCTTGAGACACACACACACACAAACAAACACACCTGGTGAAGAGCGTCTCATGGGGGACCCATCTGGTCTGACAACAGAACACACGCATCGCACATTGTTACTTTTTGTAAAATTATAATCAGGAATGCGCTCGTTCCATAAATTTTAGATTAGGTGACTAATAGCTGTGGATTGAAATAGAGGTGTGATTTTTTTATACCACGCCAAGAGCAAAGCGAGAGCATCTCACCTCTTTTTCTGTACATTTTTTGCATATGTTATTTATTTTTAAATTAATTATGCATCTTATTTTCAGAATTTCACAGGCTGTGGCTGGGCTGTCATTTTGCATTATCGGATCGGTGGGCGTTTTTCAGACCAGCAGCTTGCTTGGCTTGAGGATAAAGGGGTGGTACTTTTCGAGGGATTTCCGATTAATCCGAGAGGCAGGTGGAGGGCTCAGTGTGAAGAAAAAAAGTTTGATTGCGGTGCAAACGCAGCCTTGAATTCCTCCGATGGAGTGCGCCCGTGCGAGAAGAATAACCAGACAGTTGTCCACTTCATTTACGACTGGCTTTGGAGATATGTCCAGAGACAGGTGATGTTCACCTCCGAATCTCTCTCCTCTTTTCTGCTTGGCTGGCCAGTAATTTACTGGGCATTGGGTGAGCAAGGCATGCTGCCCCACACACAGGAAAACCGACACTTTTATTGTTCACCTTTTCTTTTTTGTGCTTTTTTCCTGTGTTTTTCTCTCTGAAGATAACACTTCTTCCTCAGCCTTTCAAGTAAAACTCAATATGTACCAACAGACACGTATAAATATTATATGATGAAAAACAGCTCTCTTGTTTTAGAAATACACTTTTGTCTTGAACGCTTCTTTCAAGAATCTATTTATTTGAGGCTTTGAGAACCAAAAGGATTTTTTGTAGGGTTTCTGAGCAATACATTTCATGAAGTGTACTTTTTTTTTTTTTTATCAGTACAAACTGCAGCTTGTGTGAACGTATTTCTTATCTTATATTTTCTTAAAGTCTTTAGAAGCATTAGTGCCACAGAGCAATGCTTGTCAGAAGTTTCTGTTTGTACAGAGTCAAACTGAATGGAGAATGAAAGTCAAACTGTGATTTCTCTTTAAAAAAAAACTACTAGTATCCATTTTTTTTAATGACTAAGTTGTGGATGTACAGTATTTAACAATTTATTTAAGTCTATCCATGTCCAAAGTCTTCGAAGACAAGATTTACTTAAATGTTATTTGGCATGTATTTATTTATTTATTTATTTTTAACTTAAAATAAATATGGCTGTGATTCAGCTGTAGGCACAAGACGTTTAGGAATGTGATATTGTATTTATACAACAGTTTGATGGCACTAGTGTGTAAATAAATTAGGAAAAATATTAGGAATGTATTTAAACCCCTTTTTTTTGTACAGAACTACCTTCTTCCGCCACATATTCACATCTAAATCTGACAGTTTAACAGCTGAGCACAAGCAGAACTAGTAACAAAGAAATGTTGAATTGCTCCGTTAAAAGCTTATTTTATTATTGTATTAAAAGCATTGTATTATGTGTAAAGAATATAGAGATTGACTGTACAAGTGTGATTACCTGCATCTGATACAGCATTTATTCTTCAGATCAATCTCATATTTACAATAAAACATTAGTTTGAATGTATGATATTTCATCTGTTGAGGGTGATTTTCGTTGACAGCATTGAATGGCTGCTGATGCCCTGAAGCTCACATTGAAAACGAAGCAAATTTTCAAACTGCATATTTAAAGTCCAAATACATTCTCGCCTTAAAACTACATTCCGTGACATAAAACATTATTATTTTTAAATTAATAATGTTGGATTTGGGTGTCCACCATGACACTGTCACTGTGAGAAATATGGCAACTTTAGCAAGCAGTCATACAAATTAGCTATACAAATGGTCACTGCCTGTCAGAATTCTGTCAGACTCTAATATCAACACTCTTATCAGCCAATCAAATTAGAGGACCAAAAAGAACCGTTGTATAAATATATGCATACATAAATAAAGTTACTTTTCTAATGAGAAACTAACTGGACTTAATAAGTTTATGCTGAAATTACTAAATGTGTATGTTTTCACTCTCCTGGCAAATGTTTCTAAAAATTGTTAAAATGACAGAATCCTGGTCGTTGCATAAAGCATGTGTTTTTGTGTGTAATATGTATCAGACGTTTAGTGGGCGGTCTGTAGGTGTGCCATCTGAGGCTGAAACTTAATAGTTCCTGCAACGTTGGCCCTTATTAGTTTATTTATGGAAGATTCTGATTAAGAGCTCTCTAGAAATGTATCTCTGCTTCTGCTGTGTTTGCGTCTTTTGCGGTATGTGTGTCTTTACTTGGGGGAGCGATTCCCTAAATGAAGATGTATTCATGCACACTTCCAGAGTGGATTGTTTTGTCATGCCCCCCTTTAAAAAGTGGAAAAAATGGCACTCTTCCATCTCGCTTGCCCCACAGGTCTCTAAATGAGTTGTGTTATTGGAAAAGGGAAGTGCTGCTCTCATGTCAAGGGACTTGCAGGGTGAGATCTGAGCCGGTCTTTGAGGCTTTCTCAGGCGACAGCAACAACCACACAAATGTGAATGAATAATGCCTTTAGAGAGGCAAGAGCCATTGCTCTAGTCGGAAACACCTCCCAAAGCCCTGGTGACTTTTTTCTACACATTTCAGCAACCAATTATTTTTTATCTGGCTGCTGCTATAAAGGATCTTCCTCTACTCTCATTTTCACTCTTTCATCATTTATTCCATCATATTACTGTACCTTACTCCTTTTTTTTCTTATAAAGACACTCTATATATATCTATGTGAATCAGTATTTTAAATATATATAAAAAAGAGAGATTCAGATGTACTCATCCTCCCTTCTTTAATTGTATTTCTCAGATCCTTCAAAAATAACCTTTAAAGATTCACCCATTAAAGATAAAATAAAATAAAATAAAATGTGCTGAATATTTACACCTTGGCGACCCTAGATGTACATGAGGTTTTTTTTTTGTGTGGATAAATTAAGCCTCCCATAATTTGTTTACCAATGGATTTTCCAGCCTAGTCTCACGGCAAATCGTACATATTTTACGAGGTGGCTAATTTGTACAAATTTGTATGACCTCACTCGTATGAACCAGGCACGGATTACCGAACGGGCCGGCGTGGGCCGTTGCCCAGGGGCCCTAGGACACACGAACGTTAGAGCAACGTTGTGCGGAGGTGTCGGTCAGGGGCGACGCAAACGTTGTGGAAACGTTGCGTGGAGGTTTCGCTCAGGGGGAGACACAAACATTTCGCAAAGTCACTGTTGTCCAGGGGGCCCACGGAAATGATTTGCCCAGGGGCCCACCCGACCTATAATCCGTGCCTGGTATGAACTCATAACATTTTTGTTAAATCGTATGTATTTTACAAGTTGCCAATTTGTATAAATTTGTACAAATTACCTACACTTACTGTAACTCTGGCCCTAAACCTACCTGTTACTGGGATTTATACAAAATCGTACGAAATGTTCCACCTCCTACGAATACATACAAATTCACTTCCATTGGTGAAAACATGAGGCAATGCTACAGTAAATTTCTCTAAATCAATTTTGAAGAACTCTACATCTGAGATGGCCTAAGGGTGAACACATTTACATTTTTGGCTGAATTACTCCTTTAAGTGGATAGTTTATGGTCTTGGAGAAAACAAATGTTTTGCATTTGCTTTGTTTTTACGCTCACTAATTATGTGCACTTCATACATATTCATGAAGATTAATGAGCCTTTTAAAATACAGGTAGTAATCTAATCAATAAGTGTTCAATCATGATGCTTTCGGCATTCTAAATATCCCCACAGTACTTAGAGGAAAAGTGAGCTCATGTTAAAGAAACAACGTAGTCTTGTCTTACGGATGGATGGAATGCAAATCAGTTGTGACTGGGGAAATATTACATCAGCTAATTAATATTCATGAGTTAAGATTTACAAATAGCTTCACAATGTTCATATGTGCTCCTTTAAATCTGGAATCAGATCTTATTTTATATTAAGAATTAATTGATGTTATGATACAGTAGATTCTGGGTGATCAGTAAATTTTAAGATGTTGGGAAAGTATCTGCATTGGTCCTTTTTGTTGGGTACTTGCAATACCAACACACTTTAGCTACGCTGTAAGCTGTAAAATAAGAGCAAACATGACAGTAGAATACATTACCCACAGAAGTTATAATAAATTGTGTATGGTTGAAAAATCTGAAACTTGTTTCCAAATGGAAGTGGCTTGTGTTCGCACATGTCCGGGCTGTTCCCTCAGGTCTGGTTCTTCATGCTTCCATATGCCGCTTTGATAATGGATGCAGTTCCTACAGTCTCTAATGTACAAAGTAAAGAGGCCTACAGTCTGAATCACTTGCACCTGGACTGTATTTGCAGCAAAACAAGATGCATGGTTTCCTCATAACCCAGCAAATACTCTGTGCGCAGTAATATTGCGTAACAGCTGCAATAAATTTCAAGTTCCTCAGAGTGTTTTGCTGTTTCAATATTCCTTTGCTTTTACTTTTCATCATCCCATTATCCTCTCCTCTTCACTCGGCAAGAAACAGACTGGAAATGAGTCTAGCACTCAGGCTAGATCAGCTGCTCTCCGATGGCTCTTTGAAATATTTAAAGTCCATGCAGACACAGAGCAGATGTGAACAGGAATTGTGGATTAGCGATTGTCTCGAAGGAGTTCCCCGGCAAGATGTCCCAAGTCCACTTACTTTTCTTGGTGTACATACAGAAAAAAAAACTGACATACAAGATCAGTTCATTTAGCTTTCCGAATAACTTTCTTTCTTTGGAGGAGGCTTGAAGCCTGACTTCATTATTTTATTGTATATGTTCTCCCAAGAGCAGCTCACTGAATTTTGAGATTCAGCATAAGCAATGCAGTTTGGTTCCCAGTGGATGAAAGGATATATGGATGGATTCATGGCTAGCTGGTTAAGATGGAATCTTTTCTTGTTTTGCTCAAAGTAGCAAATGCTGCATACTGTAGGTCTTCTTTATTTTGCATATTAGAGGCTGTAGGAAATACATCCATTAAACAGAAGCATAAAGAGCCAGACTTAAGAAACAAGCCTTCATATGTACTAGTAATACAATCTATTGCCATTTGGAAGCACAATTTGAATTTTCACACAATATAACCTTGTCTTTCTTTCAACATTTCTCAAAAGTTATCCAGCCTTAATCTGTATTTGGACATGTTAAACGAGGGTTCCTGTTTCCTGTTGGACAGTCTTCATAGAAAGTCTGTCCACTATATACAGTACTGTGCAAAAGTCACCAAGAAAAAAGTGGGTTATTTCTATCTTTTGCGGTAGTGTTTCAGTTGGAAATATCAGTTTACATTTCCAAACATTATTTTTGTCATTAATTGTAATAACGCAGTGAGATTATTGTCTGACAACAGCCAGTGCTCCACACAGAGATCTGATCTGATCATCGTCCAGTCTGTCTGGAATCACATGAAGTAACAGAACAAACTGAGACAGACTGTGGCAACGTCTCCGAGATGCTTAAAAAAAGCTACGTGCAAAGTTACAGTACTGCTCAAAGTTTAGGATTTTTGAAGCATCTTGGAGACGTGGCCACAGTTCTTCTGGATTTAGTCTGTGTCAGTTTGTTCTGCTACTTCATTTCATTACAGACAGACTGGATATGTACTAATAATAAAATCTATTGCCATTTGGATACACAATTTGGATTTTCCTGCAGACTTTTGCACAGTACTGTATTTACCAGCTGGTTCTTGGTATTTGAGGGTTAAGTATGAGTGCTCTTTCCATATGGCTTTGTTTTCATGAAAGCGTAACATTCTGGACAGATCTTAACAGCATGATGTTTTGAGCATTGTTAGATTCAATTGTTAGATTTTTTTAATTATTAATTAAAGTTCACCTACTATGTGTTATGGAAGGTTCCCCACAAACAGGTTGACATGAACGCAAGGACACAAAACATTATCATTGTCTAATAATATGCATTTGTTTTTACCTTGTTTGCTCAATGAATCCCAAGTGATTTGCTCAACGTTTAATTTTTCCAAACCCCTCCTTTGCTTGATGTCACTCAAGTAATCTGTTTGTTCAGATTGGTCGATTCCATTTCATAATAAAAGCTTAATTTGTGAGCACAGTTCTGCTTTTTTTTACAGCTGTTACCAGATATTTTACAGCTATTTTACCATTTGAAAAGTGAAACCTAGTGGCAAAGAATAAATTAGCATTTTTCGTTTCAAGTGGCAGGCAATATGCTATCATTTTATACACGGTGCACTTTCAGGTTTAAAACTTTACAGGATGTTTTCATTCACTGTATGAAAGGTCATTTTCAAAAAAATCCATAATAGGGGCACATTTTTCATACACATCTTTTTCAAATTGTGCATCTTTGAATTTTAGAACTAATTTGGTGTTTTACCTGAAAGGAAAGGTATTTTTTATTATTATTATTATTATTACAGCCACCATATTTTTTTCTGAGTACAATCGCTCAAAACCGCTAAATATTTCTGAAAATCACTTGTGTAAGGAAATGTCACCTTTTGAAAAGATTTCGATTGGGAGAACCTCTCAAAATCGTCCAACCCCAGTTGACTGGATTCTCAGAGGAGTAAATCTCCAAAGAACGCCTGTTGAGAATATAGCTTCCTTCACTTATTCACTACCACTTTAATAGAATGTTAAAACACCAAATTCAGCAGTTTTCTGCACTAAGAGAGCCCAAATTCAATAGATGCACCTCAGAGGGACATTCAGGTCTCCTGGACTTTAATTAATCCACTTCCTCTGTTTGTACAGCTGAGATGTAAATACACCTTTGATGCATTTGTTAACGTAAGCGATTGATGAATATGATATGAATGTAATGAATGTAATCTATATTTTACATGGGTAGTGCCATCCAAGCAAAATATGATAAAGGAAACAGTTTGAAAAAGTCTTCATTAATTATTATAGTACTGAACCTGGCATACAGTAGCTATGATCAGAAACATTGTGCTCCATTCTGCCTATACTCTGTGGATATAATTCATAGAAAACATGAGACTGTCTTATTCTTTGCAGAGAAAAATATGAAGGGGGTACTACTATATCCTTATCAATTCTGTTTTACGAAGACATAATAAGTTAATGAACATGGCGTAATAGTGTCTAGAAGCTAATTTTGACTAGAGAAGCCATTGGTGTGAGCATCTATAATTTTCACTCTTATGAAGACCCCATTTTCTCATTCTCTCTCTTCCTTCACATTTAATAAGTCATTTTCATTCAAATGAAGTCACTGTCTGCTCATACTCTTCAATTTTCGCTTGTGAAAATTTCTAGGGATGCTAGCAGTAACTACTACCTCGCTTGTATAATGAAGCAACAGGCATTCCAGTGAGCCGAAATGAGGAGGAATATTTCTAAAGGCATACTGGGATTTGGCGACTGCTTCTTGCTGTGACCCTGTCAGGGGAATTTAACCTTACCGGGAGGCTTTAACATGAACATGGATCTTTATAATCTTTTGAACCATGTCAGTGGCAAAATGTCACTGATGCTCATCATGCCACAAAGCACTGTGCACAGCAGTCTGAGAAAATTAAAATTCTGGGAAGATAAGAATCATTCACAGGCATAGCAAGAGTGTTTTTTGTGCTGAATAAGATTTCTAATGTTTGAAACTGAAGTTTACAATCCGAATGGTGCAGGAGAGCTTGAATAAAAATCTGAGTTCCCACAGGAATTAATTTGTTCTTAAATAAACACTTTCATGTTGGATTTTCAGGCTGATGTTGCAGTGTTGTTCAGTGGAAACAGCACTTGGGTATAATGTTCTTTGATAGTTTACACACAGATTCACCTTTTAACTGACTGCAATAATCAAAATCTTCACCTATGTGTACAGTCTGAAGAGGTCTTTTTTAAATAGAACTTTCACACTTTCAGTGTGTGAGTGTAATTTCTTCTTCTTCTTCTTCTTCCTCTGTCTTTCTTTTGAAGACTCTTATGCATACCAAGGCTGTATTTAATCAGCAAAAACACTATTTCAAAAATTTTTAATAATATTACAATTTAAAATATATTTTCTTTTGTAATATATTTTAAAATGTAATTTATTACCTGGATAAAAATCTAATTAAATAAAATTGAATTACATTTTTAAAGGCTTCTTTGATGAACAGAAAGTAAAAAATAATTTTCAAAGTACCCTTGCTTATTAAAAGTATTACTTTTGAATGAAAATGTATTTAAAACAAAGTATGCTACAAAATAATTTATATTTCCAAGCATTAATCTCAAAAATGATGAAACGTTAACTAGGGGAGGGTGATATGGAAAAAATATCATGTCACGATTTTTTTCTGGGGAAATCATGATTGACAATTTTTATCCTGATTCTTTTTTAAGTTGTTTTTTTAAGACTATTTTGTAAATTACAGTTTGGTTACGCAAAATATCTTATTTTGTGATTAACACGAGAAAGAAATTAATACAGATTTGAGACAACATGTAAGTGAGTAAATAATGACACAATTATCATTTTTGAGTGAACTATCCCTTTAATAACAAGCGACGCATGTTTAGTTCTGTCCCTTTAAGAGCTGCACGCATCTAATATACTGCCATATTTTCCTCTTGATCGTGCCTTTCACATTAGACACAAGCAGCTGTGTGTTTTTGACAGTATTACCACAATCACATGTGATAGATATCTTAGTTCAGTAATTAGGCGCTATTTGACAGGGTTTTAAAGCGCGTGCGCGCTTCAGGTGTATGCACTGGAAAAGAGCTTTCGGACAGCGCACATATGAAATGTTTAATCGGCAAGACTTTAAAGCGAATAATGTACTTTTGTGATTGCAAATAAGTGCAGTGTCCGGTGAGTGTAATTCTACCACTGAGTTAACACTGATGTAAATGTGTGTCGCGTTGTACAGCATATTGAGACGGAGATGATAAAATAGCACGATACTACGATATTCCTTAAAAAGCAGATCGTGGAGAAATTTTTATCGTCCACGATCAAAAATTCCCTAACGTTAACCAGAAACTGACAGGTTACTGGGTCCCATCAGCCACTGTTTAGTTAAATGTTCTCTAGTCGTTAACACTAATATTGTTATTTTGCTGTCATTAATATATGTTTGCTAATAACCTAATGGAAATGTTGACAAAGCTTCCATTTTTACATTTAAGCAACTATAGTATTTAGTTTCCTATTTTGTAGTTTCCTGGTGATTATCTAATTCAGAGTATCTCTGCATATCTTAAATATAATAATGTTTATTTTTTAAATTGTGTAATTATTCATATTAAGGTAATTGAAAACTGCTGTTTACATGGCAACTTGTTATTCATATAATTGTCTTTATTTGGAGCAAATAGTTAGATTATTGCTGCTATTTTTGTAAACACAGCTAATGAGGTGTAGTGAGACAAATGCCGTATTTTCAAGTGTTTGTTTGCAATTGTATGCTTGACCAGATTTCTTAATTGTATTGTTGTGTCATGACTCAGTCACTGTCGGGTATAATGGTGTAATGGTTTCTGTAGCTTGCGCTAGACAGCTGACGATCATTTCCATCCATCAGAACAACCTTCATAGTATGACAAGTCTGGCCACACGTGCTGCACTCAGAGCCGCTCATTGATCTCTTGTTGCTTTGTGATGTTTTAGTTTGATGAATAATTAATAAGGGGACTGAGTTGCATAGTTAAAGGCCAAATAGCCCTGTGATGTTGGACTTAGAATATTTCATTTAATTTTATATTCATATTTTCTGTTCTTTTAGAAGGTCATATGAAGAAGTCTGATATGTTAAGAGTATTGGATATAGCATGCATGCGACATGTGAAAAAGGGTTTCTTGAATAATGAATTGTTTTAAATAATAGAATCACACTCCTTGGCTGTAGAGATGGCACTGAAGTGATACCTGCATTTGTCATTTGCATCTGCTCTCTTTCACACGATTCTTCTGCTATCCAGGATTCCAAATTATATTTCGCTAGTTCCCATTTCCTCCGCGATTAATAAAAAGTGCTCGTTTGGCAGACTGTCCGGGGAACAGGCAGGGAGCCCGGCAGACCCAGAGCCCTAGGGGATTTACCCCTATGAGGCGAGGGTTCAGTGATGCTCAGAGTCCAGCCTGGTCGCCGCGTGCTCCTGGGAGGAAGTGGCAGGTTTTTGGAAGTAGCGGAAGAATAGACAATGAACTATTGACTCAGAATAGTTAGCCGAACGGTAACTGTGGCGGGAAACTTCGACTGGAGAACAAGGGGAAGGGGTGAGGGGAAGCCGGTGGGATATCAAAAACGAAGATGCCAGAGAGAGGAAGTGAGCGGTATTTAAGGTGGAGAAAAGAGTTCTGATAGGTTATGAAGATGATTTTGTTTATTTAGAATGTTTATGTTCAGCTGAAATATCCCTTTAAATATAATGATGATGCTTTTGTAAGGAACCATCTCTTCATATTGATGCAAGTGGAATGAATATATAGGAGAATGGCCCAGTGGGAAAGGGTACGGGTGAATATTATTTGCATAGTATTGGCCAATAATGTGACAACTGTGATCCTTTTTTGTGGTAATCAGGAGCAGAGTGCAGACATAAAGAGAGTAGGAAACGAGATTGGGATGAACTCGAAGTCACAAGTAAGACTGAAAATTCACCCTGAAGAAATGTGGACAGATGTGGTCTAAGCAATACGTCTCAGTTACGTATGTAATCCTCGTTCCCTGAAGGAGGGAACGGAGACGTCACAGCGGTGACCAACGAATCGAGATCCCGCACTTGTCCGTCAAGGTTCAAGGGGTCTGTGTGAACACCAGTGGGTTATGAGTGCACTTGACAGGGACACTCCTCAGATGAGAGTCAAAAAGAGCAGGCAGTAGAAAGTGAGGGATGAAAACAACAGCAGCAATACTGCCAGTTAAGGCTGGCGTCTCTGTGGAGAGAGTGTCTGGGATATCAAAGGTGCTTTAAAAGGAATCAGACTTTTGGATATGCGAAGGGTGCTACTTTTTGATGTCGCCTTACGCAAGTTTCATCCTTCTCCCATACGGATGATTGCATAGCTGATACAATGGATGCCTGTGAGCATACATCTCCTGAAAATGAGGCCTAGAACTGTGTGTGCTGAAAAGTGAGCTCCTGTAGTGCGCTGACACGTCTGTTTTACTGAAAATGAGCCACGCCGGGGGGTCTGACGGGGTGTAATGATGTTTGATGTCTGCTGTAATGTGTGCACCATACTCGGTATAGCTTAATCTGCTATGCATGTTGTTTAGCTTCAGATTTAAAAGGCACACATATATAAAACATTTTAAGAGGCACACTTTATTTTTTTTGACAGTTCATGCATACAAGATTAGTGTTAGAATCTGAGAGAATCGAGGGAGGGCCTGATCAATTTTCTTAAAAATGCTAATTTATTAAATGTTTCATAAATTTTCTTAAATCTTTGGAAATGAAATGGAGAGTTTACTCTAAAAATTAAAACTTGTCATTATTTACTGCTGACAAAAACTATGACTTTCTTGCTTTTGTGTAACATAAGATATTGTGAGACATATCTCAGTGTTTATTTATTTATTCATGAATAGTTTTGCAGTTTATTCCCGTAATTGTAACTTTCTCATAATCATAATTAGTTTTTTTAGGTCTTTTCTTTCTTTCTTTCTTTCTCTAATACAGAAACAGGCTACTGTAGATTAGAAAATATTAAAAACTTACATGTATTATATTTATTTACTTATAATATAAATATTGTATTTTATGCATTATTTTATTTTATATATTTAATTGATTTCCAGACTTATTTTATCCTCGTGTCAGATCAATAAAAGCATTTTTCTGACAGATCATTGCAGTGGATGAACTATGAATTTTATTTAAGATCCCTGAACCAACAGTTATTCATATAAGGTCACAGAAGACTTTTACATAGTTTTAAAGGGACAGGCAACACGTCAGCTAGTGGCAAAGCTAATCGACTAGTCAGCATGAATCCTAGTAAATGTTCTCTCTCTGTCTGAATGCCGGAGCGCAGAGCAGCAGACTGTGATGATGTATCGAACCATTACTGCTATAAACTCGGATGTGGGGAGTCTGTATCATTAAGAGCATTAGATCTGTTGAGCGGAATCATGACTGCACCGGTCGGGGCCAGACAAAGAGACTGACCCATGCCTCCGTGAAAGACAGAGGAAGCAGATGAGAGTGATGTCATGCATTACTGGCAGTGATCGCAGCGCTCTGGTAATGTGCTGGCAGAGCGAGGAACTCCCCCGTTTTGGCCACTGGGCGTAATGGATCATTCCTGATGGGCTCTTAGGGTAATGCAAAATGGCAAGTGCTATCATTGGTCATTTCCACTGGGGTGAGAAGGGAGGGGAGACTCATCATCCGTTAACTCAGCTAGGAGTTATGAGGCACTAATTTGAGTTCTTAATGTTCCAGGGAAGTTGTGAGTCACAGGCACCTTTTCAGGAGCTTTTAAAAGCAGATTTTTGTATGCTGTGAAATTTACAATGACAAATTGCTTATTTACTTATTGTAAGTAGTTTTCTGAAAAGCACCTGCAAATTTATGCAGCCGCACCATTGATTAGATATTTATTTTTTGTTTAAGTCTCTGCTAACCGAGGCTGTATTTATTTGATAAAATACAGTAAACTAAAAAAAAAAAATCAGATTTATTTTTATAATATGTTTTCAAATGTATTTTATTTTTGTAATGGCAAAGATGTTTTTAGCAGCCTCCAGTCTTCAGCATAATTCTTCAGCAATCATTTGAATATGCTGATTTGGTGTTCAAGATACATTAAAATTTTTATTTATTATTTTAATCAAAATATTTTTTTAATATTTTGTAAGTTTAAGTTATAATAATTAGAATAAGTATTTTATTATTTTCTTTTATGAAACTCTTCATTTTTTTCAGAATTCTTTCTGAATCCTAAAATAATGTAGACATATTTACTGTCACTTTTGATGTCCTTGCTGAATAAAAGGATTCATTTATTTCTTTAAAACAATACATTTCTTTTTTTGATAATAATAGAATAAAAAGTAAACATTCTTAAATAAAGTATACAGTATATGCAGTATCTACGAAGAACAAAGACCAAATATTAGCTTTTATTTACATTATAATTTTACGGTTATGGAGTTATGGAAAGGGAACAAAATCTTGATGATTAAGTCAAAATAAAATAAGTTGCCATTTTAAAAACAAAGCATCAGATATTTATTGCTAAAACTAATGTTGTTAATGTACTATATAAAGGACACATCCTTCTTCTAGAATGTTACTTGTAAAGAGTAAACTTTGTAAAGGAGGCAATAAGGTGCAAGACTGTCAGAACAAACTCTTTATTCCCCCCTTTCTCACAGCAAAAGATCCAAGTGTTGCTTCAGCACAGTTTTTAGGTGCACAAATAAAGCATACCTCTACAGGGGAGCGTTAGATGTGCCCTGTAGGAGAGTTCTGAGCTCTTTTATCAGTCAGTGATTTGCGTCAGGTTAACGTGTTTCACGGGCCAATTGCTCAGGAGCCTCTAGTAAGCAGTAACGTGTTTGGCCTGGGGTATGATGTTTGGCGTACAAGCGTGCGTGTTTGTGTTTGAGTGAGAGAGACAGGACGTGCTGTGCGTTTCGCTGTCTTTGCACCTCCCGGGGGTGTGCGGTGCGCACACGGTTACGGCAGCGCTCAGAGAAGGGAGGAATGAATAAGTGATATGGGCATTGGGGAGGCCCGGCTCTGAGGCGCTGGGGCTGAGAGATTGAGGCACAGAAGCGAGGCAGATGCTAGCGCCTCAGCCATCACCGCGCTCTCAGGTGGGCCCTTGTGAAACTTCACACTGTGAAAAGCAGATAAATCTTCTTTCTCTCCTTTTCTTCTCTCGAACCCCTCCTGTCACACTCCCAAACGCGTCCCTGCGCTGTTGTTGTTGTTTCATATTCATTCTCATTTTCCCCACATGGCTCTCTGTGTTATCTACCTGTTTTTTGAGGCTGTGTATGGCTTCCCGTCTCTTCATTTCTCTTTATCTCTATATGAATCTATTCTTCCCAATGGGTTTACCTCTTTTTTCAGTCACCTTGGACTCTGTGGTTCGGCTCGTTGCCTCTAAGGGAGGATTTTTGGTCCAGTCAGGCAAAAACAAGCTGAGAAAATGGGATAATGAGAAAGAGTTGTGGAAAAACTAAAATTGGAGAGATAATTTACCCTTCGTGTACTTACCCTCATGTCCTTGCCAAAGGACGCCTGAGGATGAAGATTACCGAATTTTTATTTTTGGGTTAACCAGGCCATCACACTTTAAGCTAGCATTCACACAAAACCTGTTCGAAATACTGAATTTAGCCAATGGGACACATTTTGGCATATCCTAGAAATTATATGTCAGTATTTTTGAGCAATTTGACTATACTTCAATATATATATATATATGTGTGTGTGTGTGTGTGTGTGTATTATTATTATTATTATTATTATTTAATTTTTTTTATTGTTATTATTATTATTTTTATTTTTTTATGTTTTTTAATTTCATGTTTTCGGTTTAATAATTTATAAGAACCGATATAACAATATGAAAATAAACAGCTATTTTGTTGATCAGTTTGAGTAATATTCAGAAGAACAGCATTTAAGTTTATGTGAATTTAAATTAAAAAAGTAAGAAATTAACATTAAAAATGTACTGTGGCTTTTCTGATGTATTCTTACTGTAAATCTAATTAAAAGTATTTAATTTAATTTAATGTATTATTAAGATTCTTTGAGGAATATTTAAGAGAATAGCATTTATATTGATATTTAATTTAATTTAATTTAATTTAATTTAATTTTGATATTTAATTCTAAATAAAAATAATAATAATTATAAAGGTCTTTACTGTAACAGTCAATAAATATACTGTGGCCTTGCTGCATTGTTTCTGTATTTTTACAACATTTTAAAATATGTAAAATGCTGCTGTTGAACATATTTAAAGATTTAAAGGTTTAAAGATTTAAATCAGCCAAATGAGCACTTAACAGGCAAGAATTGTCATTTGAGTCCTAGTGTCACCCAGTTTCACTGGAATATTTAGCTTCTCTCTCATGCACTCTTATTGCTGCAGGACTGAGGGTGGCTCTGAAAACATGTCTAATGACGGTCTTTACCCTAATGGTCACATAAAAAGTGAAATAAAATCACACCTAATCAAACATTGCTTATCATCACAAATATGTCATGAATATTTTATATATAATCTGATTTTAGCATCACACCCTGCATCAGACAAGCAAGAAGCAGTGCAATTGAATCAAATTGTGTAGTGCCTTCATAAATTGCCTGTGTATTTCTGAGAACCAGTAATCCATTCTTCCTCTGTATCTCTTCTCCTCAGCACCATTAGAGCAGACAGGCTCTCATACCGCAGATCAGCCGCAATCACAGACAAACACTCATCTCCACTCAGGTCTTTCAATAATTGCTGATCACAGGCAGCATAGGTAGCCATTACCCATGCCGGACCCTGCCAGTCCATGTCTGCCATTTTTTCAACAACATCCATACTATTTGTGTCATGTTTTGTCTGTATTTCTAGTTGTTTCTGCAGTTATTGGCACTTTTATTATGTTATTACGTATTCCATGTCAATATGTATTAAGTATATACTTTTCCTAAAACAATTAAAGCATGGCCAACAGGTTTTGGTAACACTTTATTCATAATGCATCGTAAAAGTTTGAATGCAGTAATTATGTCTTGTAATGCACTTTTAAATGCATTGTAAAATCTCTTTAATAATTGTAACCACAGAACACTTACAGTATCAATTCATTGTTGCACTTATTTGTTTATAATAATTTACGACAAGATATAATGTATTTATACACGCATTATGAATAAATGAGATACTGTTATTGTGTGCCATTTTCAATAAAATTGCAATTGTATCAAATTTATAAAGCAGGAAAGTGTTATTCTACTTTAGGTTAAATGCAAAAGCTGAGGATGAAATTAGGCTAAAGAAAAGATGTGTATTTAATTTTTAAATATTGCAAATTTAATCCAAAATGAATGATTACAGTTGAGCTAGAAATGACATTTATTCATAGTGGCTCTGGTAAAACTGATAGTATGCAAATTATATAAACTTGCAATTTAGTGTGTATTTTTAACATTCAAAAGGGCCCATGATTGAAAAAAATAAACCCAAAAAACACACCCCACTGTGTCGTATCAGCATGCTAATGGTGAAAGAAAAGCGAGAGAGAATGTGTGAAGTTGTAAAATATCTCTGGGGATTATACCTGATTATTCTTAATATATAAGCTGGCATCACAGGAAGTTAACGTTTTATTAAAAATCCTGGCATAAATCAAAAGTTTTCTTCAGGTTTCATTCTAAAATTAAACTGTTTGCCAATCATCTCACATTGCAAGTGAAATCTCAATTGCCTGACCCTGAAAGCAACCTTTATTTCCTCTGTCAATTACTGGCAGAAACAGCTGAATCTTTCCTTTTTCTGCATGTGTGTGTAAACCACTCTCTTCCTCTTTCTCTCTCTCTCTCTCACACAGCTCCAGGTATCCACCACTGACCTAAGTGGCAGATTGGTAGAGGGACCAGTAGACCTGGATGTGTCAGTTATTGACCAGAATGACAACCGTCCGGTGTTCAAGGAGCCGCGTTACTCTGGGGAGGTTCTGGAGGGCTCCCCCACAGGTACTCTTCTCTGACCTAACAGCGCTCATGCTCTTGCGGTTGGAATGGATGTGTCTAGGGAACTGATTACTGGAAGAAGAAAGTTGAGATCAGAGTTCGCTAAGGGTCTAAAAGTCTTTGATAACAGTGACCGGAGAGAATATGTGGTGCGGTTTGAGCATACTGTAACATACTGTGAACGAGAGGGATTGTAGCTTTTGGTGGTACCTTTATTAGAAAGGTTTGAATTCCCTTTATTTTGGTGCATATTTAAAATTTAGTTGGCTGGTTGAAAAGATGTGTGGTTCTCAACAAGGTTTCATTAGCAATGAAGTTAAGCATGCTTTGTGTGGACTGCAGTGTTGTGCAGTTGAATTATATTAAAAAGAAAAAGAATTAATACGTTTTTCAGATTTCATCATCTTACTACATGAATGCTAAACAAATATATTTTACATCATGGCATCTAAAGCATTTGCAAAAGGTTGTGCAGGATCTGTTTTGTTTGTTCTTAGCATAGCTATAAAGCAAAAACGACATGTTTTATTAAAAAAAAAAATGTAGTACATTTTGGAAGTCATCCCTAATGAGCAAACACATTATCTCTCAGCGTGTATGTTCACACCGCGCGCCACAGAGATATCTTCAGCGAGCTAATCGTGAGCATCCCTCACAAATGGCAGCCGGCGTTTATCTCGCCACAAGAGAATGCTACATTGTTTTCATGATGTGTCTGATAAATCAAAAAAGAATTGGACCATTTACAAACTGCATGACACTCTCTTCAGTCCCGTGCCCTCCAGAAATAAGAAATTCATTGAGACACAACCCCGTCCTTAGAGGCCTCAGTACTGCACTTCCATTTCTTAGTCCTTCCATCATTTTCCCCACCGTTCTGCAGAAATTCCATCACAGCGCTTTACTTCTTTCTTTTCCACTTTTTTTGTGGATTTTGTGGCCTGTCACTATGGAGACTCCAAAACACAAGAAAGTGGTTTCAGACATGTTTTGGGATTTCGCCTTCATCACCCACACTTGCACTAAAAATACACCCCACAAACAATTAAACATAGCACAAACAAGCATGTGAACTCTAAATCAATGAGAATGGTGAGCATAATAGGATGGGAGAGATCTTTTTCTCTGTCAAGAGTGGGCTGCGCTGCTTTCATTACAACATAAACAAACAGACATCAGCCTCAGACATCAGAGATTAGGAGAGGATGAACTGATCCGGGATCAGCTGCACACACTTCCTCACAGGTAGAGTAGGTGGATACGACGTGCCTGTTTGCAGATACATTTAGCTCAGGAACGGTAATGTGTGCTCAGTCAGGAGAGAGTTAGAGCGGAAGGAGATGAGAGTCCCTAACAGTGGGAAACTTTCCGCCCGCTTACAGAGTTGCTGTAACTTAGTTAAGCAAAGTGGGTTTATCTAATCGTCAAAAGAGGAAATGAAATTTGCCTGAAAGACTTAATGAAATTAAACTAAGACCTTCATGCGACCAGGGAGAAGATAAACACCCACAGGCCAAGCACTGTTCCATTGGCTTTAGTCAGAAAGTGTGTCTATATATAGGAAAGCTAAGTCTTGTACTATATAAAGAGTACTGTATATTGCAATAATTGTAAAAGTACTAAATATTTATTATTTATTCATTCATTCATGAATGTTTGTAATATTAAAAATATATATATTTTAAATGCATATAATATTGTGTGTGTGTGTGAGAGAGAGTATGTGTGTTTAAATATGTAAAAAATGTATGGATAAAATAAAAATTGTATAAACAGTGCACTTCTAAAATATAATATACTAATACATTTTACAAATGTTTTGAAAACATGTTTACACACACACATATTCACATATCCATTCATATATTCACATAATTTATGTTGTAAAATAATATATATATAAAATCTGAAATATATACGTGCATGTGCATTCATTTATATATGCATAATAAATATACACATACATATATTATATAAATAAAAAACATATATTTTTAATGCAATTAATCATGATTAATTGTTTGACAGCACTAATATATAGTGTTTATATATATATATATATGTAAGGAATAATTGATGACGGGCCTTTGAATTATTAGAAAAATAACCACCTCAGGTGTGCATTATTTTTCTAATAATTCAACGGTCCGGAGTCAATTATTCCACTTATACTACGGTTGCCACACCTCAAGACATCGATCAGATTACATATTTCAAGGGATTTGTCGGGTTTTTCTACTTAAATCGCTATTATGAGTAGGATTATTTCTTCCTCATCTCATCCAACAACTCTTTTGCGAGTTCCAAAACGTCATTTTAAAGCTGGCAATGGAGGCTTGAGCCATTGATAGCAGACTAATGCAGTTAATAATGAAGTTATTAGAAAGAGAGCGAGAGAGACAGAGACTCAGAGAAAGAGAAACAGAGAGAGAGAGGGAGCTTGTATGAATTAGGCTACCTCTGTGTGTCCCTCAACAGTGTTCTGAAGCACCGTCTCTAAACTGTAAGTCTGCTTTAAGATGCAGCGCTGTT
>JAUCMS010000034.1:18162577-18175194 GCA_032357445.1 Enteromius radiatus
CATTTTGGTTTCAGCGTCGAGTATGATGCGCACGACAGTATTGTATAACTAGCCGAATTGCACTGTAACCCTATTCGACGGCACTAGTTTTCTAAACCACTGCATCTGTGAGCTTCGATTCTTACACCTGTCGTCCGTGACCTTCATGTACCATGTCGGACAGGACAAACATCTCTGTGTTTATTACAGAGGTGAGAGAATCTGTTTTGTTCATCTGGGTGTCACAGAGATCACGCTCTCTGTATGCATGCATTACTTTAATCATTCAGATTGATTACAATTTGTATAATCACGAATACCATGGTGAAGCTAAATGGCTAGAGCAGCAAAATCATGTTAATGTGTGGTTAGTTACATTAGTTTAACTATTATGATTTTTATTTGTAGTGGACACATGTTTAATTTTGATAATTAAAACATATGTAACCGAGTGCAGAAATGAACGTGAGTTACCTGATACTGATATTACAATAACCAGGCTTAACAGTGTTCTTTAAAAAAAATAAAAAATAAAAATAAAGCAGTGAGATTATTGTCTGCAGCCAGTGCTCCACGCAGAGATCTGATCTGATCGTCATCCAGTCTGTCTGGAATCACATGAAGTAGCAGAACAAACTGAGACAGACTAAATCCAGAAGAACTGAGACAACGTCTTCAAGATGCTTCAAAAAACCTTAACTGTAAACTGTAAGCTTTCTATAGATATGTGTCTCATGTTTTTTGCGGAGTTTCAGTTCATTTTAGTGACGCGTTTCTAAAAATAGTTTGCAGAGAGAACACGCTTTTGATGTTACTGAGAGCATACTCAAACTAACAGATTTGAATGGTGTCGAATGAAACTTTTAGTTTCTTTTGCACTGATAAGACAAAAAAGATGCCCTGTCATGCCGGCGTGACCGTCAACCTCACAGAGTTAAAAATATCAAGAAGAAGAAAAATCAAAGAAAATATACTGCAGCCATACCATACATGTATAAATTATTGTTTTATCCACACTGTCTCAATTTTTGATCTCTTTAAATAGATCATTAAATAGCATGCAGATGGTTCTGGGTGTTTGTGCAAGTGTTAGAGGAGTGAAAGTCTCAGGATTAAGGATCAAGTGTCTTTCAGAAGCGAGCTTAGCTGTCAGTGACATACGCTCATCTAAGAAGCTGAAATAGTCACACTTTCCTCAAGTGTCATTTCAGATGCCAGTTACAAAATACAGTGGAGAGAACAGCTTTTGACACTTCTAATCCTTCGGTCCATGATCTTCACGTCATGACTAAGTTCTAAATGTCCTCCAGGTGCCTCTCTTCTTCCTGTCCATTACCACTCGCGATTCAGTGTGACGGCCTGTGAGAAGCTGAACTTTAAAGGAAAAACTGGAGATTGTTTACTGTCTGGTACCAGATGCTTCCTAGTCTTGCTTATTTTAAAATGTACCAGACAGGCTTGTCTGGACAAAAAGGTGGACATTAATATCCCAAAACAAGTGCTGTTTTTTTTCTCAGCATAACGTGTTCATGTCTCACTTTTCTTTTTATATTATTTGTGTCCTACTTTTGCTGCATTTGTGCATAGCCGAGAGGATTGCTGCCTGAGTGCACATTTGCTTTAGGGCCTGAACGCTTTGATTGAATATTGATCTCAGATCCTGGCGGGTTTGGCGAGCGTGGCACCACCTGGGCTTTTAGGATAGTGGTGAGCAGTTTTCTGACTCTCCCACCACCCCAATCATCTGTCCCATTGCTGTTAAAAAGTTGTGTCAGAAATGTTTTTTTTTCTCCAATTGCTCAGTCAGTCATCTGTTCAAATAGTTGCAAAATAGTGGTATTTTTTGGAAGTTAGTGGGTTCTAGTACTATACTGTATCAGGCTTAACAAAAACAACTATTTATCGAGAGAGTTTTTTTTTTTTTTTTTAACTGGAAATAAATAATGATGAAAAAAATAAATCATTTAATTAAATCAATGCAAAAGTTTTAATACAAATCACTTGAGGACATGTATGGCAAACGTTTACAGACTAAGTCCCAAAAATTAGCCAGAAAATCAGTTAATTAATACATATTGTGAAAGATCAGAGGCACAAAAGTGTGTAGAAAACCAGGCGTTTTCATGTTTTCTTTTAATTATAAAACAGTGAGAGAAAACAAGATGACAGTTGGAGTGGTGGAGAAGCAGTACTTTTTTTTTGCTCTATAATAGTCTTTGTGACATCCTCAGAAAAGCTTTTATCTGTGAACTCAAAATCTAGTAAAAGTGCAATGTTTATTTCCAATAAAAAATATATATAATAATAAGTTTAATAGTAAAATTTTATATTAATTAGTAATAGGGTTAGGGTTAGGCGTAACGTTTTCCTGTGATTACAGGGATTATGATTATTTGATGAATGGAAAGTTAAAAACTGCAGCATGTATTTGAAATCTAAATTGATGTCTTTAACATGTCTTTGACTTTTAATCAATTAAATGCATCCTTACTAAATAAAAGTATTCCTTTCTTTCTCTGAAACAAATAAATGAATACATCAACACTGTCTAAAAAACCTTTAAATGGTAGTGTATCAGATAAAGGTATATCAGTGATTTATTTGTTGGTTTGTCTTTCATTATATAGACAAACACTAACACATATCTACTTTGTATTCTAACAGAAAGACAAACAGACAGATTCGTTTCTCTCTTTCATTAATTCCTGTATTTGAAAATCACATCTGTTTTTCTCTGCCAGTAAAATCTGAGTTGTAGTCTGTGAGGGACTTGATCCCATCTGTGTTCAAGTATAATAACGTTGCATGAAATACATTAATAGAGGAGGTATGTCTTGTAAACCCAGGTTTAAAGCTGAGAGGGGAAGTCCATAAGCCGTCTGGTAAAATCTCACAACATTCCCGCTCAGTAAAAGAGGTTTTATGGAGGCATACGTGCGTTGCATTAATAGAGGAAGAAATAAGGTCATGGCAGCCTCTTTTGAGTCGAGAAATGAAGGAAAGAAATCAATAGCAGAATGTCTTCAAGGCGAACGGAGTGAGTTTGACATTTATGAGGTGGCAGGTGTAAGGTGCTGTATGAAAGGAGAGAACGGCATGAACAAACTGTGCGCATACAGACCACCATACGGCGCAATCAATAGGCCTCACGGGCCCACCTGGGCGGCCTCAATCCCTTAGATTTAGATATCATAAGAAAGCCAAGTCTAAATGTGTTGTAAATTAAATGTGCTTCATTGTCTTATTTCCATTCCGACCTCCCAGCAGCTTTGACAGACATCGGAATAGATTTTCAAAAAGCGCTACGAAACTAATAAAGCAGGCAAAATAAAAAGCGGAAGGCTGTCGTGGTTATATTTCCCTGAAGTTTTTCCTCAAATGACTTTGAATTGCTTCCCACCCTTTCATTTGTCAAGATGCATTCAGGTTTACTCGGTCCCCTGAGGTACTCATACGCATGGCATTTTAGCTCCACAAGTGAAAAAGCTTCTTAATTACTTCACAGGCCTTTTATAGATTCATGCATCATAGTTTTGAACATCAAAAGTGATTTCCAGACAGCACTCAAGAGATCTGGATGGCTTAGCTCGTGCCACAGAGCGACTGAAAAAAAAAAAACAACCTTGGATGGAGTGGGAGGAACAGCTACTGTATCAGCTCGACTGACAAGAGAAAATGACTGGGTGAGCTTGTAATTCTCTCTAAGTAACTGGTTATCTGAGGACAGAAGATTGCTTGTTGCCGTGCTGATGTCTTTGTAAGGTCCAGTGATGATTCTGATTAGTTTTTCCTTAAAGGTTTGCATAACACTTTGTGCTAGAACTGACAAGACTTTACTTAAGGTTCATACAGAGAACACTTCATTGACTTCAATCCAATCAATTCTCGATTTCCATTTCATGTCGATTTTGAAGGTGCAGTGTAATATCTGTGACATTAACGGTGCTAAATTGATTAGCAAAGTGTTACTTATATGTTAATAAATCAAGATCTTTGTTTGTCCGGCTGCATATTCACTCAGTATTTTTAAGAAAAAAAGCTAATAATAGCAAAAATACTATATTTTTGCAACTTCGTTTGGAGTTGCTAGCTAAACTCTTTTTGAATATAGTCGACAAAGCAGGGAACTGCTGTCCTCCAGAGCTCTGCTTAAGGGCTTTGTAAGCTCCCAGGCTTTTGAACTCTCAACCTGAACCATTTTTTTTCTCAGGATTTGATAAAAGAGATAGAATAATACATAGTCAAGTGTCAGCAACATGAGAGGATTTCAGCTGAGTGCTGACTCAGCCTTGACTTCTGTGAGCAAAGAATATTTTAGAGATCAAGACCAAGGCATTCCTCAGCAAACTTTGTAATTGTTTCATTCAATTATATTATTTGTGGTGTTTGGATTTATACTGACTTTAAAGGACATACCTCACCCAAAAATGAAAATTCCACTATATTTTACAAACATTGTAGTCTTTCCTTTGTATGAAAAAGGGCAGCTTCGGTGCTCTGCAGAAGAATAGTGTTTGGAACTACATGAAGATATGACAGAATTGTATTTGTATTTGTTTTTATACAAATATTTTAGTAATCCAGTATTCTACTGAAAATGTAATTGATTAATCGGATAAAACCTAAATAAAAATATCAACATTTTATTTATTGAGGATATTTATTAAATCTTTAATATTAATATTAGATAAAATATTATTGTCATACAATAAGTTCATGGCTGTGCATTTATAAACCAAATCATCATTTATAAATCAAATGAAAACTCCACACCTGTTGTATTGAGCACATTAGGCACATGATTACAACAATTTATTCAACGTTCAGTATTCAAACTAAAGTATCAAGTAACGTTATTCGTCCAAGCCATGGTATTGAAAAAGTATTACGTATGTTTAATCGTAAAAGCCATGCAGAACTTTTTGGACAGTAAACTCATTCCTTTGATAAGTAGCCGTGGTATAAGCTGATAAATCTTCCGGTATAGTGCAACCGTGCGTTCACACCGCTGCCGGCGAGAGCGTCAAAATTCACTCTTGCCACCCTGCCAATCGGTGGACTTCCGCATTCTGACTGGTTGCCGCCAAAACAGCTCATTACAATAAAGTTAACCTGATTTCAACTCTCCTTGACGCTCTCGCCGTCCATGACGTGCCGCCTCTCGCCGCCAGCTTACACTTAAAATGAATGACTGCTACTTTGACACAATCACCGGCGGCGGTGTGAACATGCGGTAACGGCCCCTCCACATCCGTCGTGCAGTATTGTACTGACCGTTGTGGTTTATCCCTTCCATAATTAACGTACATCATTTAACAGCCCCCATCTCGATTAACAATCGCATTGATTTAACACTAAACTGAATTTACCTGGTCTCTGGTGACAGTCCTCCTCCGGTCTCTCAGTGAGTCCTGTTCATTTGGTCTCTTAGCTCATCACTATTATTATTGCTTCCCTCCATTACGCAGCCCGCACTAGTCCCCGCTCGCGCCCTCAAATCAAAACACCGCTGCCTTCTTTCGCTTCGTGGGTGACGTAAGCATAAGGGCATTGTCACAGTAATGCAAAAATCATTACGAAAAAACGTGACATAAACTTTAAATTAAAGTAATACAGGCTTTGAGGCAGATGGTTTTGCCTCTATAATGTTTTGTAATGCAGTTACTCAAGGAATAGTTTCAGCCCTAGTATCAGTGTAACCGTGTCAGATGAGTCTGAGATGTCTGTCAGCCAGTGAAAAGACATCTTTTGGCTTTGACTGAAGGCTAATCCATTGAAAATTAGCGAGATCTATGTGCATCTTTCAAGCGATACTTTGCAAAACGAGTGAGATCACAGCTTTAACTCTCAAGGTGAAACAGGGATCACAAGCTGTTCAATCCACAGGGTTCCTTGTGCTTAAAGCTCTGATCCTGCCATTCAGACTTGTGAGATGCGCAGACACAACAAAAATAATTTTTTTTACCAATCCTCCAAATGCCATGTTAGCAAGAATACAAAGCCCTGCCCCACTTTTCTGTGCGTTTTAGTCTTTCTGCTGATTGCATCAGTAGGGGAGAAATTGTTGCATGTTGTACGAGAGAAAAGCAAAGAGGCATCTAAAGTTTACTAGTGCTTTTTTTTTTTTAAATAAAATGATGACCGATTTGTTCTTTTCTGAGAGTGTTTTGAAAAATTGAAGACAGTTTGAATGAAAGTTTTCTTCTGTTATCCTGCCATTTATGGTGAGTGAAAATTGTTTTGTTCCGTTTTGGATGTTATTGAATTCCCAATAAAGCCATTAAGATGCCGTCTTTCAAATGTTGGTATACCACACAATTTTAACTCATCAAAATATTATTTATTTTACAGTACATCAAATCAGCAATGCTCAAGATCAGAGAGTGTTCAGTTGCTTGTATTATAGATTATTATGAGACTACAGCATTGTCACGTTAGACCTTGTTTCCATGGCATCTGTTGTCAGAGAGACCTGGCAAGTTCTTTTTTTGCTCTGATACTCGTTTGTATGGATATCCAAGTTTGTGGCGCAAACTTTTAAGAGCTGTGATGTGTAGGAAGGCGAGTTGGGGGCTTTGGATGAGAGGACATCTATCAAGGGGGTTCAAGAGCTCTTCAATTAATAATGATCACTCAGATCTGATGCTGTTCTTTTTCACTGATCCGTACATCACATTTGTGAGGAAAAGAAAGGGTCTTTAAAAGACACAATATAATATCCTCTCACCACAGAAGAAGCATCATTGCCCATTCATGTATGAGGACGGTAGAGTGTTACATCAATAACATGCTCCTCATAATGTAGGGCGAATTAAGTTAAATTGGAGCCATTTTAGACTTTGAGATTACTGGAAATAAAACGTCCCAATTATCCTAAATTAACCCTAGGCACATTGTTTGTCAAAGAAGTGTGTGTGTATATATATATATATATATTATATATATATATATATATAAGCTATTCATTTACGCTACATCAGTGTGCAATAATAATACATGATTGAATTACCTCAGGAAGATGTTAATACCACCTGTAAACAGAGTTCAACAGAAAATCTATTCTTCTGGAAAAGAAAAAAGCAAATATTGTACCTGGATAAATGTATAGTTGTTAATTTCCTAAATTTTACACTCTTAAAAGTAAAGGTGCTTCACAATTCCATAAAGTAACTTTTTTTTTTTTTTTTTTCGTCTAAATGGTTCTGTAAAGAACCTTTAAAATCCAAATAACCTTTCTGTTTCACAAAAGGTCCTTTGTGGAATAATCTTCATATTATAAAAAGTTAAGAAAGAGGTGGTTCTTTAAAAAAACTTTGACTGAATAGTTCTTCTATGGCATTTTTTAAGCACCTTTTTTTTAAGAGTGTAGGTTGAGATTAATTTATTGGTAAATCATTACAAAGCGTTTTGATTTCATTTGGAAATAAATTAAATAAATGAGATTTTTCTATGATTGCCCCAGAACTGTTTGTGCAATATTAACAACTAAGGTATCCTTTTAAGAATCATCCTGAGGTTTGGAAGTGCTGATAAAGTATCATTACGAGTGTTTTTTTTTTTTTGTTTTTTTTTTATAGAGCCAAAGAGTAAAAAAATATCTTGTTTTTAAAATGGTTCTTCTATTGCATAATTCTGCCAAATTAAAACTTTAAAAGCAAACATTGCGTGCGTATGTGTGATATGGACTTATAGAGTGAGTTGGAAGCATTGTGAAGACATTCATTAGAGAAGCGCACTAGGTTTCCATCACTCAGTTTCTGATAAAGTACAGTCTGCTTTTTGTCTCTCAGCTGGAATTGTGTGGACTTCATGACTTGCCGTAGGCTGTAAACCAGAGCGGAAGATGACTTTCATGTAAAACATAGTCATTTCTCCTTTGAGAGTCACAATAAAGCCAATAGCTCAACAGGGATGGGAAGAAATGTGGAGAGATAACTGTTTTTTTTTCAGCCTTGTGCCTCATTTATGTTGATGCCTGAGTCCATTTTGTATTCATCAAGTGCACATCTTTAATGTATGTACGAACCGTCTGTCCTTTCCTTGTATGTAGTGCAAGAGGAAATACAACAGTTTCTTGCTCTCCATAGGAACTTGACTAGAAAATAACATTTCATTTATATTCAGCATTTGCATTGCTATCAGAGGCAACTACATCATGCATCGTGTTTGAGGGACAAAGCTGAGACTTTATGACAGTGGAAGCAATAAGATTTAAGCTAAGCCTCAGAGGCAATAACTGCAAGACTACTTCGTCTTAGACACCCTCTGAAAAAACTCCAATCATACAAAACCAGCAGTTTAAAGAAGTAGTTCACCTGAAAATAAAATAAAAAAGATTTTGTAAACATTTGCTCACCCCTTTGACTTTTTTCTTTAGTGAAACACAGCGGGATATGTTCAGGGTGCCTTACAATGCTCCAAAAGGTCAAAATGTGTAATTAAGGCACTATTAAATTAGTCTATTCAACTCGTATGATGTATTCCAAGTATTGCAAGCACGAATCCTTTTTAGTGCTTTTGTGTGAGGAACAGACCTACACAATGTTTCACAAGTAATACATTCCTTTATCAAGGGGACATTAAAATGAAAGGGTCAAATATGACAGTGCATTTCACATCAGTCTGTTTAAAGTACATAGTATATAATACCACTAAATATCACTGACATTTTGGCATAATGAAGATACTTTTTGATTTGTACCATGGTCAGAAGTAAGTTGCTTTTGACTTCATTTAATGACATTTAGGAGGACTACGAACGAACGATTGCATCTGCTATCAATCCCCTCATTACTAAATTGCCCCGCCAAACGCTTCACCACAGCCTTAAATACCCACCACTTCCCCCTTCCGCCATCTGAACCGGGGCCTGATCTAAGGGAAGGGTCTAATGTCCTTCAGTGTCCTCCACTTCCTCCGTGGGGCACACTGGGACCAGGCTGGGCTCCGAGCATCTGTTAACCCTAGCCTCCTTGGGGTAAACCTCCTAGGGCTCGGGGGCCTCCGGGCTACCTGCCTGTCCCCCGGACAGTCTGCCAAACAAGCTATATTATCGCTTTGAAATATAAATATCTAAAAGTAAACCATGTGTATTACCTCAGTTTACACCATGGTGTCTAATTAAGAGATTGTGTTGATTGACATCAGAGTTTTAGCATGTTGTTTGCCAAGTTTTCTGTTTCTGTCTCCAAAATTAAACACTTCATCCCACGGCTTCGTGTTAATGAGTTTTCCCCCCTTTTTTTCATAAAAGAAATGTCTCTGCAAATTTCTAGCTTGCAGGTAGAATGCAATCTTAAGTATTGTAAGTTGGACCACGCTCGTTGTGAGATATGAGAATGTTACTGAACGCTAGGCGTCGGATCTCTGAGGAACCATATTGGTTTCTCAATTACTGACCCGAGGCACTCGTCGCCTGGTGTACGCTTAGAGAATGCGATTGAGATAAACACAGTTTCTTCCGCTTTTGCATGTTTTACGCCCTTAATCAAATTCCTCCTCTCAATTTTTTCCTCCTTCCTTTTTTTGCATATCTCATTTAGCACCACCTGCCTTAAACTCTGTTTCCTGTTTCTTCCTTTTCTTCCCAAGAGTCTTTATATCTGTTTTTTCTTGACGTTCATCTGTTTCTCTCCTTCCAAACCTGGTTTCCTCATTCTCTGTTTTAATCTTTCCTCATATCTCTATCTATTGATTGCTACGAGTATGTTTTTAAGAAACACACGCTAATAGGTTTTCTGTTTCATTTGCAGTCTTGTGAAAAAGATGGACCATCCCTGATTATTGATAGACATGTTTGCTGAAAGGACCCACTTCATTTAAATTGATTCAGACGGGAGTATACAAGCATTGTGTGTTTTTCTTATTGATGAAAGTGCATTGCATACGGCTCATGTTCAGTTAAATAAAAAGTCGTTTTAAATGCCAAAATGTTGCATAAGGTTGCCCCCAAGAAATCCATTCAGCTAAACCTGTTTGTATCTCTTGCTTTAGATTTGAGTGGCATTTTCCTAAATGCAAATGTTTGGGACTTGAAATGTCAGACTCAGAGCTCTTTGTATTGTTTTCGACTGTCCTTTTGGCTGGCTGCCGCCCATCACAGCAGAAAATACTGCAGGGATGTCAGATCCATGCGAGTCGCCTTAATGATGTTTAGCTCGCTAGCAGATGTTGCGTTGAAAGGCCTGTCAGTTTTGCACCATCAGCTACTGTCTCTTCGTATAGCTTGAGCCGAGTGGAGATGTTGAACACTCACACATGCACATATGACACATGTCTTCGTGTCTCCTGCCATTCGAATTGGTCTGGTCACGTGACTGTACAGCTTCCCATCTTTTTTAACATTTTTTTTAACTGGTAGTTTTGTTTGGACATGTGTGTATATATAGCCTATTTTAACCAACCGTGTCTTGGTTCACTTTTTGTACATCACCATTTCTAAGTACCTTACTGCACGTTTCGGCTCAGTTTCAAAGAGAAATAACCACTGAGTTCCGCTAAAACATGGGTTTAATTATTTTTATTATGTCGATACAAGTACATATACCTGTGTTTTTTTTCATTATGTTGCTTCAGGTACGTATTGTGATGGTTCAAAAAAAAAAAAAAATGCAACCAGGTACACACAATACTGTGTTATGACTTTAAAACACTTTGACCACAACAAATATCCATCACATAATGGGCTTTTCTGATGTAGTAAACTTGCTCAGTAGCTCACCTGGTACAGCATTTCAATTGCGATACGAAGTGCCCGGGTACAAGTCTTGTAAACCACAGTTCGCCAAAAAAGCTCAAAGCTGTATTAGAACAAGGTAAAATAGCATGGTTGCTTCAGCAAATTAATTTTTGTCCACCTGTGCTTCTGCCTATTGTGTTTTGTTGGAGCCTGTGTAAAACACCTATTCTCAGGGTGTTATCAGGTAAATGTAGTTCATCACAAGGCTTTGGTGATGGAACCGTTTTAAATTCTACTATCTTCCTCAACAAATGGCACTTCAAAGCAGCTTTTTCTGTTAAATCTCCAATTCTCATACTCAAATCATGGCTTGGCTGGTGTCCATGTATTCACTGCCTGTCACCGTGCGGAGAGCGTGTTCTTCCTCCACTGAATTTTAATGTTTGGCATGTCAGCAGGCTGCTGCATGTTATGGAAAATCATTGGAAAGGTGGTGCGAAGTTGTCAGTGCTGATGGACAGGGAGAGATTTATGCTGGACATTAACAAACAAAGATTTTTTTACAGTTAAAGTCTATCATTATAATTTTCCTCTGCTAGAGTGACAACTAATCTTCTTGTAGACAAAGATGCACAAGATCTTTGAAACATTAAAGAGGACTTTCAGAGTTTCAAAGTGATTGTTTTTCCTATTAACTGATTGAAATCACTATATAGGCTTTAAACTGCAGCGGAGGACAAGCAACGGTTTGTGATTTAACCTGTCTGCTGATACAGACCAGAATGATTAATTAGTCTTTGAGACTAAAGAAAAGTTCTTCCACATCTCTTAGCAGATTAATGGACTTGTTGCAGAGCAAGAAGACTACTTGGTTTGGTATTTTTTTTTTAATTGATTGTATCATAGATCATGAACAGATTTAATTAATTAAGAGTTTCTCACACTGCTGTCACATCAACCCAGGCTCATTGGAAATACGTGCCTCTACATATATTTCTGCACATTTCGCTGCATTTCCAAAGTGAGATGTCCAGAGAGTGGCGCTAACAAGCACGTTTAATACACACATTAAGTTGCAGAGAGAGAGAGTGAGGAAAAAGTGAGTTTAAGAGAAGGAAAATGTGAAATCCCAATTTTACAGCAATAGGTGCTATTGCATCGACTTGAACAACCATCAATCAATAGATTAACTCTTGCATTCAGTTCGTCAATGAGGTTAACATTAATATCAATTTCACACCAGTTCAGCCTGAATCTGGAGGTTTGTACTTGCGTTGCCTTTTGTGCTATGGGGTTTCTGTGGTCCTGGCTGCAGAAAGGGGTTTCCCGAGGTTGCTGATTGGCTGGAAGTCAGTCGTCGTGGAAGTCTTGGGAGGCTGATGATTGGGCGGTGGCTGAAGGAGGAGGAGTTAGTTTGATGCGGTGCAGGACAAACTGCAGGCACAACTTAACTTACACGAACTCTCACGGAAAAAAAAGAAAGTAAAGAAATAAAGAAACAAGACTAGACTTTGTTTCTTCTCATCGTGGCTAGGCAGCAGCAGGCGTGCATGCTGGAGCACGTGGAAAGAGCATAGTTTTAGTGGAGAGCTGAGGCTAAAAGCTGAGGCTAAGAGCGCTATTTGAAGAGTGTCTTGGGCTTTTTAAACTCATCTTTGGACACATCCCAAATTTAACCAATAGATATCATTCTAGCTCAGGGTGTTGTGAGAGTTCTCCTCCCAAACCATAAATCTAAACGTTATCTGATCAGTCACATAGTCCGAATTTTCCTGCTCTTGCAGAATATAATTTTAGACATGATTTAACATGAATATGATACATTCGACTAAGAACAGGTAGAAAGAAACATTTCAAGCAAGAAAATTTAAGCAAAACCATACTAAAATACATATACAATGAGTGATTAACACATGATAATTAAATGTGTGGGATACATATAATATGCAGTTATGCATAT